>QLYP01000385.1:48810-88042 GCA_016647725.1 Nasonia giraulti
GAGAGAGAGAGAGAGAGAGAGAGAGAGAGAGAGAGAGAGAGAGAGAGCAATGCTATGTCACGATGAGTCACTACATACACTACTACGACGAGCAAGTAGGCGGTGGAGGAGTGAGACACGTCTATTCCGGTTCAAGGTATCAGCGCGGACGAGGTGTAGGTGCGTGGCTCGGAGGTTTATTTCGCAAAATTCTACATCGCTTCCGGTGCCAGAGCTGTTGGCAAAGAGGCTGTGCGCACAGGCATTAACGTCTTGGACGACGTTGCAAACAACGGCTCGAATTTCAAGGAGGCGTTCAAATATCGTACTAAAGAGTCTAGACAAAAATTGAAGAGAAATGCCGGTGAAAAGATAGCAGAAATGATGAAAGGCTCTGGTTATAAATGACGCACAATGCATCGAAGGCGTCAGTTGAGAAAGACGCGTACATCGAATACAATCGTCTCTAGCAAAAAACGCAAACAACATACGGCAGGGCGGAAGAAAAAAGTCACGAGAAAATCGAAGAAGAGGCCTAAAAAGAGAAGTACACAGCAGCAGCAGCAGAGTTTGAGAAGTGTTACGGATATTTTTGGTCCTAGGCGTATTTAGTTTGGGGTAAAAGTGGCATTTTTACATTCTCACTCGACGGAATGCATGTCCAGTTAGCTGGATCTTTTCACGCTTCCAGCCACCCAAACGTCAATTGAAAGCAGCAGCTTTCTGCATTATAAGCCTGTGTCGTCTCTTAGCGACGATGTCGACGCACCATTGGAATTTGTCGTGCCGGCAGGTAGCGAGCATTACTTTGATCTGGCTCACACTATGCTTCATGTTCAAGCTAAAATCGTACCCGCTGACGAGGCTACCGCAACGACCGAAGACCTTAAAGTCGGACTGATCAACAATTTCATGCATTCAATGTTCAATCAGATTGACGTTTTTTTCAATCAGAAAATTGTTTCGCCGCCTAATAACGCCTATCCTTACAGAGCGTACATCGAGACGCTTCTCAACTACGCTCCGGCTGCTAAAGAGTCCCATCTTACAGCGAGTCTGTGGTACGACGACACGAGTGGTGGTTTCGATTCGCCAGCTAATGCGGTGAGCACTGCCACGGCACCTATTACCGTGAACAAAGGGCTGGAAAATCGCAAATATTTTACACAGAATTGATGATACTTTGACATGATTGGACATCTACATCACGACCTCTTTAATCAGGATAAAATGCTGATTAATGGCGTAGAAATGCGCGTACGTCTAGTGAGGAGTAAGGATGCTTTTTGTCTGATGGACGCGACAGCCGATGGAAAATTCAAACTCAGCATCAATGGAGTTTTACTGGCTCATGCGCAAGCGTTATCGAAAACCACGGTTAAATATCCCATAACGAGAGTCGAAGTTAAGTCGTTTACTCTTCACTCGGGAATATCGGGCGATTCGATCTACAGCGTTATACACGGTCAGCTGCCGAAGAGAATAATCTTGGGCTTTGTGGAAAACAAAGCATTCAACGGAAACCGCGCGTTAAATCCTTTTAATTTTCAACACCTCTATAAATTATATTTCTCTCTACGTCGATGGCGTACAAATTCCAAGCAAACCTTTGCAACCACGTTTCACGGGTATCGACAAACTCTACATTGACGCTTTTCAAACACTTTACACGGGCACAGGCGTGCATTTTCTCAACGAAAGTTTTGGCATCAATCGCTACAACTATTACAAAGGCAATTTTTTGACGGCCTTCGATCTCACTCCTGATTTATCGGCACACTGTGACACACATTGGAATCTCGTGCGCTCGGGTAGCATACGCATAGAAGTGAGATTTGAGACGGCTCTTCTCACTGATATCAACTGTATCGTTTACGCAGAGTACGACAACGTTCTGGAAATCGACTCGAACCGCCAAATCGTAACGGATTTTAGCGCTTGATGCGCAAGCACACTCGATCGCAGCGCCTCAAGAAAAATTTTGATTCGCGCTTCATAAGGCGAGCGCGCTGACACTATGCAGTTAGTCTCCCTCTCGAAACAGCCAGCACCTAACGTACTCGAGCAGCAACAGCATCATCATGACGGACTACGTGATCGATATTCAAGGTCTTCGGGATATAAATAAAAAATTTATTCCCAAAGAAGTCGGAGTTTTCTCGCTCCAGAGTCGTATAGTTGGTCATTGGATCCTTCGCGCACCGTGCACTTTTACCGAATTACCCGTGGATATGCAACAGACAAATAATTACTGTACTCTCGATGTACACGGTTTAGAGTGGCACAATGGAGATATCTCCTTCAAGAATCTGCGTCGTAATCTGTGCAACTTTGTGAAAGACGTGGCACTTAGTGGCTCGAAGAATCATCAATTTAGAAGATTTTAGTGCGCCTTCGTTTGACGAACTCTCTATGCAATTCCCTAACGTCTTGTTGTGCACTAGCCACGGTATCAAGAAATTCGAGAATAAGAAAAATTTTTGCGCACCGCGTCGAGCCTATCAAATCAGAAGGTGGATACACTCAATCGTTGCCAGTCCTCATCGAAGCGACCCGTACGAAATAAATAGCCAAGTAATGTACCAAGCTATATTAGATTACGATCGGCTGCAGATGGAGAGATATCACTATCCCGAAAGATTTCGTGCTAGCGACGTTGTGGACGGAATTAAAAAAGAAGCTGACGAGAAAAAAGACGGTGCGGTAGAAGAAGAGTACGTAGATGCACCATCAACATGAATACGCATCAATAATCTCAGCTATTAGAGGATTAAAAGCAGATTCAGTAGGAGTTTACGCCGCTAATCACGTTCCGAAATTGCTATCCACACCGACAGCTATTGTAACGAATCTAGACACGTCCGATCAGCAAGGATCACACTGGGTTGCCATCTTTATAGATAAAAATGGATTTGGAATTTACTTTGACAGATACGGAGTTGCACCCGTATCAAAGCATCATCTTGATCGACTCGGAAAAAACTGCACGCGATTCGACTGGAATAAAAAACAAGTGCAGAGCGTCGACTCTAAAGTATGTGGCGAGCACTGCATTATGTTTCTGTATCATATGTGTAGTGGCATTTCTCTGCGAAAATATCTACGTTTTTTTTCATCAGACTTTGTCAAGAATGACGCATTAGCCGTTAAGTTTTATCGAAGGCTAATGAAATGAATGCAAAATAAAACAATGCGTCATCGCCATCAACGAGTCAACGCATTCCCACGCACGAGTGCTACAGGACGGGGTTACTGTAATCAGATCTGCACAGCCAAGACCGGATGTTTATTATCTGAGCAGTTTATACAAACGTACTAGCTGTGACGGTTGGATTAAACAAAGAACTTCTATCGATATCAAACGCGTCTCCTTTCACTATGGAATGTAAATACTGTAACGGCTGTTTCTAGAAAGATCTGCGACTCGTTGACGCTCGCTCTTTGTCGTCCCATGCTTTATAAATGTGTCATGGCGCAGTCGCCAGCCATCAGTCGTAAGAACACTCGTCAAGTAGACCTCGTGCGTAAAAAATCTTTGCAATGGATTCAGCAGCAGCAGCGGCAGTAGCAGCACCAAGTGCCGAGTCTTGGAAAAATAAGTCGATCACCTGCAACTTATTGTACTCAACGACGTACGCGCTCAACAAATCAAACTGCAAGCGTGCAACCATAGGCCTGGACTATTATGGCGGTTACTACAGAGCAGTGTTAAAAATTTGTGCCAATGGATCGCCAGCCAAGTATGTGACACTCGACACACGCAGCTGGGAAGTGATCAAGGATCAGATGGATGCTATGGATGCATATCTGAATCACTCCTTCACGTTCTACCAGGATTTTGGAAATCCTAGCAAGATCCTCCTTCCAAATCACGACGTCACATTCACAAACAGATTCGGAGCAAGGGCGATCGGCATTGACGAGAGGCCAACAGCAACATCAGCACCTACAGCAGAAATGACAACCCACAACGGTCAGCAGTTCATCAGCAGTGTCGGCGGCCATGACGAGGAAACACAACAGCATCCACCTGCACAGCCTGCGTGCAAGAAGCAGAAAAAGTACGAGAGTCCGCCTAGTTTAATTATGCATCAACAAACGTTCGCTGGCTTAAGACAGGTAAAAGAGTGCATCGATTTGCGTTTTAAACAGCTCGAGGAGCTTTCGGGATTAGTTAATCGCCGCGTGGACTCAATTTTAGATTATATAAAAGACGCTTTGAAAAGAGAAGAGGCTGAAGTATGTCGTGAAATTCTGAAAAATGTAAACTCGTTCAAACAATATTACGCCCTTCATAAATATAAAATCGACGAAATTGTTAAGACAAACTTGAATTTCGCCACTGTAAGCGTCGACGTTTTAGATGTAGTTTTAACGGAAATCTATGCATTTGGCTTAGCCAGAATCGCAAAAGATGTGTACGACGTTATGTTTCCGATATAACTCTTTTTATTCATCTCATATCGTTAGTTTCTAAGCTGTAAATATGCTTTATTGTTCTACCCACACACGCATACACACACACGCGCACGCATACACACGCGCGCATAAATATATCATGTATTCAATTTTTACTGTTTTATTAAATAAATATAAGAGTGTATCTAACAAAAATTTCTCTATTTTAATGTGTACAAATCCCATCAATAAACCCCAAAGCCGAAATTTAGAGTAGGCTTTGCGGCACCGTGTAGTAGGAAATCATACAGGTTACATATTATTACCTCGCAGAAAGGATCAGAGCCGGCGCAAGGGTAATAAAAGCCAAACAGCAGGTATACGACAGGTAGACGGCGGACGCGCACGAGTATGACGTAGAGAGGGGAGACAGAGAAAGAGAGAGAGAGAGAGAGAAGCGGGTCCAGTACAGCAGCGTCTGGAGACACCGCGCCAGAGCTCAGGGGCTACTATAGTGTAAAAGGAGAGGGGGCTACGGGCTGGTATAGCGAGAGTCGCGCACGTGCGTTCAAGCTCGGGGCTGGTATAGAGTAGACAGCGAAAGAGAGAGAGAGAGAGAGAGAGAGAGAGAGAGAGAGAGTCGCGCTCGGGTCTGCTTGGGTAAAAGGGGGAGGGCTGGCATCGTATGCGTGATATAGCTTTTGTTTAAAAATTATTTATAATTATTTATAAATAAACAAAAGCCACCCATCGATGGCAGACTGTTTATGACAGTAGCGGTGGTAAATCATGTTTATTAACCTTATCAGCTACTGTTGATATAAACATGGGCTTCTGTTTACATAAACAACTGGCGCCAGCCACGGGACTGGTGACGTCACCTAGGCCACGCCCAGTCTCTCCATACCAGCCCATATACTACTAGCAGCTAGTGGCGTTTTCGCTGTAGTACGTCATACTGCTGTTGCTAGGCAGAACTAGGTAAAAATCGTTCTGGTCCATTTTTAAATTTTTTGTACTTCAGCGGCTTTGATCCACGAGTTGAATTTGTCCGGATTGCCAGCCCACTTGACGAGTAGCTGATTCTTCGAGCTACGACCCTTTGTACGAATTACGCGTTCTATTTTGAATTGCTCAGCAGCGTCCGACGTGCGTTTCGTGCCAACGTAAGCGAGCTCCTCGAGATAGAAAAAGCCATCAATCTCCTCGCCGTTGAAATCTTCCAGGATAAACGTTGGTAACTGCTGTCTGTTGGATATGCGCTTAATCTTGAAAACTTTCTCGCTAAAGTTTTTTTCGTTTCCCTTCTCGAAAGTATTTTTCGTGTGCCTAATGCGTACGTAAGATCCGGGCTTGTATTTATTAATTACACCTGACGCCATCCTTTCGCGATTCTTGTAAGTCGATTGCAGACGAGCTCTTTTCGCAAAATTTTCGCGCGCTTTCGCAGCATTGTAGATGCTCACGTCACAGGGGCGCATATTTGTACCTCTGTGTTGCGTATGATTATAAGCCTCGATGATTTTCTGCACCACGTCGATGTAACGTTGCGTGTTATTGTGAGAAAAGTATCGCCACTTTCGTTCGCGTATAGTACGGTTTAATCTTTCCACCACAGCCGCTTTGATATCGGGGTTTCGAGCTGTACGGAATTTGATGTCGCGTTTTTTCAAAAATTCCAGAAACGTCGAGCCTACAAACTCCGTACCCTTGTCGGATTGTAAGAGTATCGGGACGCGACCGTTGCTGCGCTCGAGTATTCGTCCGAAGGCTGCGGTGACGTTGGCTGTAGTTTTATCGCGTAGAGGCTCCAGCCACGCGTGTTTACTCAATACATCCACGACTACAAGTAGGTAACAGTATCCGTCGTTGTGCTCTTTGATCGTGGTTAATTGAAGCAAATCTCACTCCCATACGTCGTCAATGTTGCTCACGTTGTAACTTAATCGCGGAAATTTACGCTTAACGGGTCTGTGAAGTATAGGCGTCTTTATTACTAAGCCACTCGTATATGCGTTCTTTCACCCGCGTGTCAGCCGCGCTAAATAATTTGCCTTTTCGATTTACACGCACGAGATTGCGCACACCCGCGTAACCAGCCTCGTGCGAGACATCGCAGTATTGCTGCTCGTACAACGACGACGGCGACGACGACGCCATGCTTAAAAGTTTGCGAGACGTAGCCACTTGTTCTTTGCTCGATTTCTTGTCAAAGCAGGTGATTCGCTGCTGCTGGTAGAGTTGTGTATTTCCATCAATGCGTCGATGCTCTCTTTACTAGGCAGTCGTCGTTTCGCTGTATTATTCGGCTTTGTCAAATTTTTACCAATTTTCACTATTTCCGGGTTTCCAATCAGCTTTATCGGTGTGTCGACTGTCTTGATGAATTTGCCGAAAGGTAAACGGCCGATGAGCACTTCCGACTGATCTAGTGTTTTTTTCCTGCGTGCGACAACGTCGCTAATCAGTTCTATAATGTTGGAATCTTGTATGGGTCGGCCGTCTATACTGACTCTGCCAGTGCTATCCCACTTGAGACGATCGCCGGCAACGGTTTTCCAATGTTTCAGCAGAAGGCGCGTTTTTTGAGCGTAACTATTGGGCACACTGCCGAGTATAATTTCTTCAGTCATTGGTGCCGATGTCGCCTCTATTTCGTCGACGTCGCGCTCGTAATCGTGTTCAGCGTGACGTTCGGAATCTTTGAAAAACAGATATCGCCGCAGTACTTGTAAATAATTTTGACATTTTTCACGTTCATCTGTAAATTTATTCGAATGTAGAATCGTGTGCATCTCGGAATCGAGTCTCGAGAGATTGTTGCCGTACGTTTGAACAGAGTTCTCACACGACTCGTTTACTACTGGCGGTGCTGCTGCTGCTGGCTGAACGTTTTGCATGCCCGAAAACATATCTTCGGGCACGATAATCATTTTTCTCGCACGATCCATCTTAGTCTTCCGCTGCTGCTGCTGCTGTTGCTGAGTTTGAATTGAATAACTTAGAGACAAGAGCCCCGATAATAGGTGCGAGTAGAAGCGGCAAAAAAGCACCACCGTGCTGTACGAGAACTCGTTTCTTCTTCTGCCAATCGCTGACAGATTTCTTATTATTAGAAATAGTCAATTTTCTCAGCACGTTTTTGTGCTTTTTGAGTCGTCGATTATGCGAGTCTTTGATTTTGATCACACCTTGCAAGATATTCAAAGCGCACTCGCATATGCAACGCATGAGTCTCTTGTCGGCTGTGCGTAAAAGAGCAGTACGTTGTTGGCCGTCCGTGTGACAAATCTACTCGTCCACGGCCGCTTGAGTTAGATCGAGAAAAATATACGAGTGAGGTCCGCGCGTAGCGTCTATGTAAGCCTCCTGCAGAAACCTCGGATCTTCCGGATAAATTTGTCTCGCGAGATGCCGAATCTGAGCTCTGTCGCGAGGATTTTTAAATATAACAAGATACTTTGAATTTAAACTTATGTCGCGCTGAGACTTTCCCTGGTGAAAAATATTCTGCGTCACCAGAAAGACCTACAAATTCAAATGCTGAGACGAACTCGAGAACAAATCCAGAACTATATTGTTCGATGATTCTCGCATCAAGTCGTCGAGTATCAGTAATTTTTTCTTTCCTGTATCCACGGAATAAACGCTTCGCTGCGGAAGTCCCTCTCGAAACTCGATAGGTACAGCAGCACTCCCGCCAACTTTGAATTCACTGCGGTACGTCTCTTGCCACTCGGTATAGTAGAGCAGAACCCTGTCGAAGCGAGCAACGCACATCTCCGGCAGATGCTGGAGAAATTTTTTCAGAAACCAGCTTTTTCCAGCTCCTGTCGGTCCTGCTATGCACGCCGTAAAAGGATGCTTCCAACGCGTATCCATCTTATCGACTAAAGCGCTCTCTTAAAAAGCGCTTTTTATTAATATTATTTCTCGTCCTCGGGCGGCGGCGGGCGCGGCGGCTGCGACGGGCGCACGGGCCGCGTATACGCGTGTATTCTCGCGACCTGTAGCGTGTATTCTCGTGACCTGTGTATCCTCATATACGCGTATACTCACGCGCGGGCCGCTTATACGCGTATATTAGCGGCCGCATCCGCGGACGAGCAGTCTTTACGCGTGCATGTACGGATCGCCTGTAAGCGTTCGATGATGAGTGAGTAAGGGAGAGAAGGATGTTATAAGTACAAGAAAAATTTTAAGATATTTTTTTTTTTATTATAAATATATTAAACATAACGCAGAACAATTTTTATTACTTAAAAACTAGTACAAAAACGAAATTTCCTTTTTTCATTTACAAACAACTTACATACTATACTTAACTTTTGTAACCGTACGGGAGCGATAACCCGGGAGTAACATACCTACGCTTTTTTAGAACTATGCTACACGATTTGACCTCGTCAGAAATTTAGCGAGATACCCTTAACTTTAAATTTTTCGGATACCTCGCCAGTTCTCGAATTCACGGTTCTGAAGCCGTAAAATTTCGGACCGCCTGAGCGGAAGCTCGTGATTAACGTGCCTTCGTCGAGCTCGTCGGTCATATCGCCGAGCAACGAGCCTTACGGGGGCCTGTATTCTTGTGCGTTTTGATCGTTGCACACAAATATGCACGAATCAGTGTCGCAGTACAGCGTTCGCTTGCCGAGCTTCTCCAAATACGAAAATAGTTTCAAGCGGGCCAGAGTTGTCGTGTAGGCTGCTATGACTACGTTCGTATATGGAGTAGACTCCACAGCATTGTCGATGTACTGCCAGCTCACGTACACCACCTCCTCGTTGACCAGCAGGAGACTCAAGACCTGCTTATATTCGGCCGTTAGAAGTTTAAGTAGATCTTCGCGCTCCTTCACGATCACCGTCTGTTTTAAATTATCGCGCTGTCCGAAATTGCCCTAGAAAGAGTTCAGACAGAGCTTCGCAACAGTGCGCAGGCCAGGGTTTTTCGCGATTTTTTCCAACTTGAGCGATATCGCCTCATTCTCGCGATACTCGCGAATGTAAAGCGCTTTCGATTCCGCTTCGACGCACCAAGCTGGAAACCCCGATGCTTCCTGCTTTAATCACAAGAAAGTGTCAATGTAGCCAGCGAAAAGTCGTCCTTCACCTGTGAGCGGATCGAACTCGGTCATACTATACTGCCATATGACAAATATTTCAGTTATAGTGTAGCCGAGTTCGATGGCTTTTCGCAGCTCATCCGCCACCCAGGTTCTGCTGAACTCGCGCTGACTCGCATCCGGGTGGCAACAATCGCTCTGCCGCATCTCTTCGCAGCATGTACGACACAGTGCGAAGAGAAGCTTGCCGTGCATTCTTAGCGGCAAAAGAGTGTGATACAATTTTTTCGACGGTAAAACCTTACATTTTACCAGCCCATCTATGGCCGAAAAATTGTTGAGATTGACACCTGTCAGCTCATCAGACTCCTCGCCGACGCAAACCTTCGGATGACCGAACAGAAATCTGCCTTGTTTACAAATGTAAGGATACAGCCACCATATATCTGTATACAGAATACGCTCGCCTGGCTTAGCATCGTAAACTGCGACGAAATTTTCGATCCGTCCGCCGAAGAACGCGTCACTAGGATTAAGCGTTATTTTGCTGATGAGCGGATGCTCCGACACGTACTTGGCGATTTCGGGGTTTTCACGCTTGACTCTGTCAAACTCGCATTCCCAAATTTCGCGCGTCTCGTATTCGACTTATTGCGACTGTTTTTGAAACATTCAGGGCAGCCATACGTATAGCAGCCCTGAAATTCAAAAACAATGGGTTTTTCGGCTGCATTGGCAGATGGTAAGAATCCATCGACCAAAAATCCCTCGCGAAGCCGATATTCGCGCGCTCTGCCTGCATGCACGATTTCGCGACCGACCTCTCGCTCGCACTGCAGCAGCCACTCGACGGCTTGTTGCGAGTGCTTGTCGGCGCGCCTATACTCAGCCGCTGGGGACTATTCCGATAGTCTGTGGCTTTAAGAATTTTTTTCTATAGAGATGAGAGCACACGGACGCGATTGTAGTAGCCACTACAAACGGGTCCGTGTCTCCAACCTCGAGAAAAATTTTTCTGAAAGCCACACATGTGCGACGCAGAATCGTCACGTCCATGAGACAGTAGTCGACGATTTCCTTGTGAAAATCAAACACTGCGTTGGCTGCACGCATCTCGCTGTGCCACCGCAAGAACAGCTCGCGCTCGCTCGTCGACATAGTGTCGGGCAAATAATAGTGCGCATCTGGTATGGCGCCACGATATTCGGCGTTAGCCGACGTATTGAAAAGGTGTGGAAAACAGCCTTTTTTCGTAGTCTCACCTAAACCGAATGTAGCAGGTAAGGCGGCCAACTTCATTTAAAAATAGCTGAGACTATCGATGAACGTTGTGCGACCATACGGGATCCACAGTATTTTCTGACCATTCAGTATTATGCTTGGCGCGCAATTTATTTTACGTTCGACAAGCCGCCGTAAAACGAAATATGCATCGTACCCTCGTGCGTTGTGCGCGATGCATATTATATTTTCAAAGTCCGTTTTGTTGCGTACTGCAAGCTGTAGCAGCTGACCAACGGGATCTTCGGTAAATATATGTTCGCGCACACCGCACGAGGGACATTCTGCTACCTAAATGTTGTTAGAACTTATGCAATCCGTGCAGACATGCTGTGCAATGCAGACATTCGGGACGTGCATCTTTATGCTTTCATCGCCTCGATACGATGCTTCTTGCATCGTTTCCAGATCGTAGAAAATATAAAGATACTTTTTCGCTGAAGCATCATTTTTTATCGGCTGTATAAAACAGTGCTGATTATAGCCGTGTGTCGACTTGCAATGTCGACACCAATTTTTGCCGCACTCGTGCTTACCGCGCTGCCGGTTTACGCTTTTGCAGCAGGTACCGCAAATCTGCAGCACATCACACAATCGCTTGTTCTTCGTTGTACGATCCCTCAGCCGAATGGTTGCGAAAACATACATCGCCGAAAAAATTGCAAT
Organism: Nasonia giraulti; assembly: GCA_016647725.1. Lineage (NCBI taxonomy): Eukaryota > Metazoa > Arthropoda > Insecta > Hymenoptera > Pteromalidae > Nasonia > Nasonia giraulti. Next base: position 60,201 of record QLYP01000385.1, read on the forward strand.
TACACGATGCGCATTTTTGCAAAGCTTCGTTCTCGCTACAGTGTGGCGAGACGAAGCAGCGCGAACACAGCTACCTACAGTTGTGATCCTCGATATTACTGTAGCTGCGATTGCAAAAAGTACAGGAAAATGTTGCCTTCGCAGCTCCAAAAATATTGACGATCACGTCGTACTGAAGCTCGGAGTAGAGCAAAAAAATTATGGTTGTGTAGGCATCGCTACGTCTGTCAAAAAATGATGCTTCACCGCTGCCCAGCGAGTCTTTCTCATAAGCAACTAAAGCTGTACCACGAGCAGTAAAATTATTTGGCGACGATGCCTCTTCGCTTGAGGTATCGCCACCGTCGCCGCCGTCGCCACCGCCTACCTGCGATATGCCGCTCGCTGTGCTCTCCTCGATGATCGGGTGACCCGCATCGTAGAACTCAACCTCCTGCAGCATCGATAATGTTGGACTCAGCAGCACTGTTGAAGAGTCCGATGATACTGCCGGCGATGATGATGGGCCCTCTTCCTCGCTGCCTCTGATGTTATCGTCGTCGACTGTAAAGAACAGATCCTTCATTATTCTGCACGACTGTGGTAGCTTCGAACGACGTCGCTGAATAAGTCATCCATCTCGAAGACAGTCATAGAAAATAATACGTCTTCTGAATTTTCAAGCTTGTTGTTTAGCCAACGTATTTCCTGAGCACGACCCTTATTGACGATTCGTAGCGCAGAAACTTGAAAAATCACAGCCGCATTATTTTCCGGATCTGCCTCCGTACAGGGCTCCATGCCTTGATTCAGCCGGCGTCTGATAACTTAAAAAATTATTATTGATATTAATAATAATTTTTTTAGAAAATTAAAGTTATTAAATAAAATGTAACTTACTTTCGTTGATGCGACGGTCGAACGAGCTGTGCTGATCGAAGCGAAGATAGGGATTCATCGCCGCAACTTCGTCAGCTGTCTCTTCCCGAGTCGCAAAGTCCTCGAAAACTTTGGCTCTCGTAGGACCAAACTCGGGAGTAGGCTCGTAGCGGAACGAGAGCAGAACCATCGCAGCTTCCATCGCTCGCTCGCTATCTCTCAGCGGTGCTGGAGCGCCCGCTCTGTAGACGGCCTGCTCGTAGACGCGAGGCCTATCATCGCCGTGATCGCTGTCCTCTACCTAGCTTTCATCGTCAGCCTCCATGAGCTCCTCCATGAGCTCCTCCATAGGAGCTTGTATCTCATCCTGCTCCTACTGCACCTCCTGCTCCTGCTCCTCCTCCTCCTCATCTTCGGACGAAGTGGCTCGCTGTGGAGAAGGAGGTGACGATACAACAAACAGTGTTGCATCACTGTCGCTGTCGCTCTCCTCAGCGTCCTCCTGCAGGGTAATTCGGGCTATGAAGAAAAAATTAAGTATTATTATTTTTTTTAAACTAATTGTAAGAAGCAGTGTAAACACTTACCATGTTCCTCGATTATATGCCGCAGGCAGTACACATCGCGTGCACCGCGATCCACCAAGAAACTGCCGACGATTTTTATCACGATACTCGAATGTCGAAAGTATTTTTGATAAAACGCTGCGATCCAGCGGTATGCGCAATGCGTAAGCAAGCAGCGCAGCTCGCGGCGCAGCCTCTCCTCGGACATGCGGTGAACAGATAAGTGACGACCCTTGAGCGCGTTGGCTACGCGCAGGATAGCATCGCGAACTTCGTACGTAGCACTAGACTGCGACACGTGGTAAGCTGCCTCTCTCAATGACACGCATTTCGAGAGAGACTGATGGCTGCGCTGGCTTACAGAGGAGTTTTGTAGACGGCTCAGGGCTGATTGGAAAATATCATGCCCTTTTTAGGAGTGATTTCAACGAATAAGAAGTATCGCAAAGCAGAGAAATCGTGAAAGAGGGGGATTTGTTTTAAAACAAATTGTAGCTCATATTACAGCCATAGCTGAGAAATCAGGGCTGCAAGCAGTGATCGGAAGAAATGAATCCGATACCGTAGTCGGTGTTTGCGGTTTAGGTACGTAGCAGTCAAAAGGCAGATAGCGAACGTCTCAGAGAACGGACCGTTGCCAGCGCTAGATCCGGTAACACGGACCGAACAGATTTTTATGACTCTGCGGCTGACCCTTTTAATCTCTCTTACCGGAGACCGGCAATCTGTTGTACAAACAGTTTACACTAACTCTCAAGTGTCTGCCGGAGATCCGATGATTCGTTCTCTGTGTTTAGTTTTGAAAACTAATCCATTGGCGATAACAAAGCCCGAGTTCATGATCACGCGATACTTCCTGAAGCTGATTCGCGAGACACTAAGAATCTTTCTTGCGCTCTCACCCGTCTCCGATTTTTTTTCTGATAAGCCCGCGCTGGATCTCAATTGTATACAAATAATTAGCCAGTCCTAGTATAGCGTTACCGCAACGGTCTCGCATTCTTAAGACAACGAAAAAGTTGAAGAGGTGGGATATCCCTCTACCTACGTGCAGAAATTTTCGCCAACGGCTTACGCTTGTGACACGGCTCGCACCGAACAGTCCGCTCTGAGTCCCTACAGAGAGAACACACGTGGCCAGTATCATGGCAGAATTGAAAAAATTAGCAGCACAACGCGATGCGCTTCTCGCAAGTATTGAAGCTAAAAAACGTGCGATGGAGAACATGAACGGCCAGCTCGAGCGCTATCAGCAGAGAATGCTGGACATGTCAGCGCTGTTGCAGCAGAAACAGCAAGAAGCCGAGCTAAAGGCGAGTGTGCATCAAAATGACTTTGATGCACACTCGCGGACGATTTTGAAACAGAAACAAATAACGAACTGGAAACAAGACGAGACAGAGCGCGCACATACGACGACTACTCGAGCGAAACACCCGATAGCGGATATGAGAGCAGCCCAGACACTCGACCGGTTTGCGCGATATACAAACTAGTTACAAGCGCAACAGACATAACATTCGACGAAAATTACGAAAAGCGGCGCAGAGCCTGGAGAAAAACCGCTGGCGCCAATTGCAATTACAACAAGAAAAATTTGAGAAAGAAATCTATGCCCGCGAGTCGCGAAAACCTCGAGTAAACCCGAAGACAAAATCGGAGCGCCGCAGCAGAAAAGTCGACGAATCGGACCAGGATGAACGCGACGCGTACGGCAGAAGTAACCATTGGTGAGCAAACGGCAAAGACGCGGCGACGATGAGCCTCTCAAATTCCCAGGGGAACGCGTAGGGAACCTGCAGCGACAGGATCCGCCATGGCAAGCGAAGCTTAAAATGATTAAAGCGGGAGGTCCAGGGACTGAAATCGAGCACACATACATCAATCACGGATATCCTTACACTCAATACGCCCCCCCCCTCCCCCCCGAGAAATGAAAGCTCGTTATACCATGATAGCGACGAAGCGCCGCGAAAGAAAATATCGTTCCACCAAGCAGCCAGCTACATACCATATTTCGACGACGATCCCGACAACTTGAATTTATTTTGTAATGCCGTACGCTAAGTGGCAGATAAATTCGGACCGGCACACGAGAAATTCCTACTAATGCAAATTGCTAATCGATTAAGAGGGAAGGCTGCTGATGGCTACCGAGCCAGAACCGCCGATTATTCGTCCGTCGAGGAATTATTAAGCGATCTAACCCTTCACTACGCGAATATAGGTATTGCGGAGTAAATCCACGCCCAGATACGCACAGCAAGGCAAGGCGAAAGCGAAACGGCGGGCGACTACGGCTTGCGCGTCAGTAAATTATATAACCGATTGAAAATTATTCTTAACTGAGCCCCAGAGTTATCGAACGCCGACAGGGAGGCGCGACGGCGACAGGCGGACGAGGACGTGCTTGAGCAATTCTTGCTTGGACTCAAGCCCCCGCTGGACCACTTGGTTCGAAGTAAAGGGCCTAAATCCCTGGGTGCCGCCATCACGGTAGCGATCGGGTATGAAGGGAAGCAAAGCGCGAGATCAGCCATACCCAGCGACATCAGCGCTGCAAGGGCATCAGCACAGGTGCGTCTAGTGACCGCCGAAGAAGCTAGCCCCGCTGCGGATAGAGACGCAAGGCCGGAAAAACCCAACGCGCAGCCCGACCGCCACACCGAAAAAACATATTGCACGTACTGCAAGATGACAGGCCAACCTCTTGACGAATGCGGTACAATAATAAGACACGCCGCGGAAAAAATAATTCAAAATCCGGTTGCAAATAGAGGCAGAAATTTCCGCTATGACGATAATAATGAAAACAGCAACAATAATGGAACAAATCCAGAAAATCGCAACGCGAGCAACGGCCCCGCGAGTAATCTAAACGGCAACCAGAACTATAACAACGGGGACGATAGCAACAACGGCGGATACCGCGGCAGAAATCCGAACTTTAACCGTAATTCGCGGTTTAACAATTACTAAAATAATCGCAATTACGGCCATAATAACCGAAATAATTACGGCAACAATCGCTATAACAATCACTATAATCACCATAACCACAATAATAATCGCATTAATATCCGTGATAATATCCGCGACAACGGTCAAACAAATAACGAAACTAATAGCCAAAATTTAAACTAGAAGCACGCTCGCCGCGTTCTTCAAGCGCCGAGCGTTGCAAAGAAGCACGGGAAAAAAGAGAAGAAAATATTATAGGTGAACAGCATAAAAACTCAGCCGCGATTAGATTTTTGACAGCCGGTAGACAACCGCCAATTGTAAAAATAGTGCGCCCTCAGTTGAGGGCTAGAACGGGCAAATTTTACGCAGACTCGGGAGCAGACATTTCAATTATAAAAGTAGGGGAACTAGCCCCTGGATATCCGTACGACGCGCGTAAGATAATAAAAGTACTCGGAGTTACCCCCGGTACATCGGTTACACTAGAGCAAGCGGTCATACAATTACAAGGGCTGCAATGTGACATTCACATAGTCCCGAATGAATTCCCGATAAGCGAATCAGGAATCATCGGCTGGGATATAATAAACGCACACAGGGATTGTGTTCCACTAACGGACCTACACCCTAACCTACTATTCGGCAATTTTGTAGCTGAAAATAATAATGTCCGAGTCTACGCGGAATGTATAAACATAAGCGAGTCTGAAATAACAATACCTAGCCCCGTTATAGAGTTACTTGATTGCGAAACAATCGCGGATAATACGTTGTGCCGAGCCGATGAGGACGGCTCAGCTGAAAATATCGCGAATTTTACAGCGAGTTTGCGGCGTATGTTCGGCTGCAAAAAGCAGCAAGAAAAATATAAAGAAGTGAGTGCGTTAAACAATAAACTAATGGCAGACGACAAAGCCAAACGCGAGAGAGTCGAAAAAGTATTGCAGTTAGCAGACACGGAAGGCTGTAACGCGGAAGAAATCGAATTAATTCGGGCGGTTGTCAATGATTCCGCCGGAGTTTTCGGCCTCGAAGGTGAGTCACTCCCGGCAACTCACTTACTACAACATAAGATCATGTTGAAATCTGATAAAGTCATAAGAAACGCGCGATTCAGATTCCCACCGGCTCTAAAAGAGCACATGCTCCGAGAGCTAGCCAAGCTCCGTGAGCAGAATGTTGTAGTACCGTCAAACTCGAATTATTCATCGTCGCTATGGATAGTCCCAAAAAGCCCGATGCGCAAGGCAACAAAAAGTTTCGCCTAGTAACAGATTTTAGCGCCCTCAATGAGGAAACGGAAGGAAGTTGCCACCCGTTGCCGTTTACTAGCGACATACTTGAACATCTCGCGGCCGCGAATTACATTACGGTGATGGACCTTAAACAAGGGTACCATCAAATCGAGATGCACCCAGAATCCGCGCATCTCACAGCATTTTACGCGCCGGACGGTAATCACGGAAATCAACTGTTGCAATTCAATCGTATGGCGATGGGCCTTAAAGAAGCTACAATCACTTTTACGCGGGCTATGTCCCTAGCTATGGCCGGTCTGCAGGGGGAGGAAGTCGAGATCTATCTCGACGACCTCATGGTATTCAGTGAAACGTTAGACCAACATATGGTCCGCTTGCGACGCATGTTAAAAAGACTGCTCGAAGCGAATTTAACAGTTGAACCGAGGAAATGCCAGTTCCTGAAAAAGGACATATCGTAGGAGGCGGTAGCATTAAAACTGACCCGGCCAAAACTAGGGCAATGGCAAAATACCCAATGCCAACCGACTCGAAAAAACTAAAACAAGCACTCGGCCTATTCAGTTATTATCGGCGATTCGACCGCTATTTAAACTCTTGCAGAAAGAGGCAGAGTATATATGGAGCCCGGAGCAAACAGTAGCATTTAATACGTTGAGAGAAATTATGTCAAAAGAACCCGTGCTAAAAGCCCCAGATTTAAACCAACCATTCATCGTAACAACTGATGCAAGTGACTGGGCACTGGACACTATTTTAAGTCAAGGGAAGCTAGGAGCGGATCAGCCCTGCGCGTACGCTTCGTACATACGCCTGAAAGGCAGCGAATTAAAATACCCGACGTACGACAAGGAACTCCTCGCGATAGTATTTGCCAAAGATCAATTTCGCTATTACTTATTCGGACGTAAATTCACCGGGTAGAATTTTCCGCACACGCGCAGTCAAAGGGGCGGTAGGAAAGAAAGCACGACAATCGTCATCGAGCCCCGACAATTCGAGCGAAGTCGGGAAAATAGAGAAAAAGCGGGACGTGAACGCGCTAATTTTCAGCAAAGGCGATACGCTCGCAGTGTGAAACGAATTTAATGAATTTTACTTGTGCCGCGCGCTGCACGACGTGCACCACGATGACGAGCTAATTCAAATACGTTGGTTCACAGAAGCAAAAAATCAACCGAACGTGTACGCGCTAGACTACCGCGACGCGATAAAATTTGAGACGGTGTTAACTAGTACAACGCTAAAAATAACAACGGGAAACAAATACGTACTAAGCAAAGACAAAAAGGCGCGTATATGTAAAATACTACACGAGGTAATCGAACTCCACCCAGCACCAGTGATCTCGCAAGTAGGAGCCGGAACGGCCCTCAACGCGGCGTCAGACTCCAACGAGTCAATGATAACGGTAAAAACTGCGGTATCAGACAGCATCCGTGACGTAATTTTGCCGCCCGGGGTGTGAAATTACGTTAGAAATGTAGGCCCAGCAAGCACTGCACCGTTCGAAATTATTAAAATCAATAGAAAGACGAATAATGTAACATTGCAAAACGATGAAACAACAAAAATCGTTCATGTCAATAAAATAAAAAGAACTAGCAAACTAGCCAGACAGGAAGAGTCGGCTATAGACTCGGAAGAATAGTCATTTTTTTTACTGTTTTTTTTTTGCGCGGCACCGGACGTGCCATGCAAAAATAGTATCTATACTTCACCATGCACTTCACTAATATTCGGGTCCCGAGAAGCCTTGCGTGCCGCAGGAACAAATTATTCTTGTTAACGCGAGCTTGCCCTTACAGGTTAGCACGCGACACAAATTATACACGCGTGCGGCCCGAAATGTGAAGAAAATAATATCCTCGAAGAAATAAAAGCGGCTAAGCGTCAGGCCGAAAGGGTGATGGATTTAATTTTAGTGCATGGCGGCGGAGAAGACCTACACAGGCAGCGCCGCTCGCTTTTGCCATTTATAGGCACCGTACATACATTTTTATTCGGGACTGTAGACGAGAACGACGAGCGCGAAATCAAAGCCGCAATTCAAGCCATAGACGGCGACACACGCCTCGCAGCAGCTCTCGTATCAAATCAGACCGAAATAGTCAACCGCGCGCTATCCGACTTGGACCAAAAAACCGCGCGTTTGCAAGCCCACGTTGTAGAATTAGCCAATCGAACTGCGGCAAATAATAACGACATAGCAACGAACATCACGATGAGCAGCCTAAAAACCACCCTACTACAATTTAAGCTAGACACCGAGGTCCTCACCGACGCGATCCTGTTCGCGGCCAAGGGATTAGTCCATCCGCGAATTCTACCTCCTAGCACAATCAATCGCGCAGCAAAAACAGTCGAAAGCGCAATCTCAAACGCAAGATTTCCACTACCAGAGGGCAGCTTTTCGGCGCTCCCAATTATGAAAATTTCAAAATTATCAATATTGTATGCCGAGGGTTACTGAATTTACCAAATTGCGATCCCTCTCTTGGATACAGAAAAATTTAATTTATACAGAGCATCACTCCTACCGGAGATGCAACGAATTCTAAACAGCTCGGAGGTAGCAGCTTATATTTGGCCAGAACATCAGTACTTTGCAATGAGCGAATCAAACCGTACCTATATGCCGCTACCTTAGGAAAAAATAGGAAAGCTTAGGAAAATTAATAACTTGCTCATAGCCATAAACCCGGAACCCGTAAGGGAGGTGCACGCCAACGCGGTGTGCGAGATTATAATAGCTGCCGGGCGCGCAGTGAACAACCCCGGGTACTGCGACGTCAGAAATCGTCAGCTCAAGGACACATTCTGGCTACGGCTGCACAAAGCTAACACGTGGGTATTCTCCACTTATTCAGCCGAAAACATATACATCCAATGTCTAAGAGCCGAACAGATAACGGCAACCATAAGGGGCGCAGGGATTTTATCCCTATGGCCTGGATGCTCGGCGCACACGGCAAACGCGCAATTAACAGCGTTGCGATCCCTCGAAGCACGCATAAAAGAGTCATCTTTTAATACGGTACACTTATTGTTAGACCTTTCAGCAATCGTGGCCGAATTAAACCAATCAAAAAATGATTTGTTTGAATTCGAATCAGCAATTAAAACGGAAGCGAAAAAATCGGGGATAGGCCTTCGTGACATCGCCGTAAAAGCCCGTGAGCTAGCGCAAAGCAAGGCAACAGCCCGCAAGGTGCAAGCCCTTGACGAGAACACAACCATTTTCGGATACTCCGCGTCAGCAATCTTAATAGGAGTAATTGTGCTAGGCGGCGTCTGCTGGTACGTAAAGAGCAGACGCACCCGAAAACCCCATAGAAAAATTCATCCGGCAGCAAGAAACGAGAATGATGGTGGATCAAGTGCGCCAGCTATTGCGCAGTCGTAACGCGATCGACATTCAATAAGCAAAAAAAAAAAAAAAATTACAACCGCTATCCAAAAGAAAGAAGCCCTCGCACGCTCAAAAATATCAGAGTCAAAAGCCAAGCTGCATGGAGAGAGGGACAAAATGCGAGCTCTCTAGGAGCAAGCTTACCATTACAATTTATTATATATTTACTATATCTTTTATATTATTATACAATATAATACTTTTATTATATATTTATATGCATAATGTTAATCAAATGGGAATATATAGATGTAAGTTGCGCTTAGGCCATATCAGCCACGCCGCAAGTAGCGCCCATAATCATTAATAACGCTAAGCGCGACATAATTAATTTTTCTTTTCAGCTATACTTATTACAACATAATAATCATAATACAAAATATTGTTATACCAATTTTCAATGAAATTCATAATTATGTATGTCTAATTTTAAGAAATATTTGTATGTAAGGAGCTCTGTTCCCCCCCCCCCCCCCCAAAAAAATGTACAGCAGCAGCGGCTGCTATTCACAACATCCGCGACACATAATACGCTCACACACACACACACACACCGAAATTCACATCTACACTCAAAAAAATAATAGCACAATAGTAAATCGGAATTTGGAGAAGAATCCAATGCGCAAACCTCTCGCGTGGGGTCACCCCCACTGGCATCCCGGACAAAAGAAATTTAAAAGAGAAAAACCTTTTCAAATTCAATCACACACACACTCTCACAAACACAAACTCACACAAGCGCTCCCAGGTGCGGCAACCAGTAACTGTTTTTTTTTTCTGGGCGACGAGGACGTCAGCCCGCGCGGCCTCGGACGTGTCACGGACGAGCACGAGACTCTCCGTTGGCACATCCGGCGGTACCACCAGCGGTGCAGATGCATCGTCAGCTAGGTAAGCCGCCACCTGAGAGCTCGCGCGTGCAGAAATGCAAGGTGTGCATCTCCACCCGCGCGACCGCTCACCGTCGACGCGTCGCGTCGACGACAGAGTGGGCAGATCACCGGCGACTTCCGAACTGGACAGAGCCCCCTTTTTGGGACTAATACACGTGCTTGCTCTCCACCTCTGCCTTCTTCTTTTCTGCGCCTCCAAGTGCTCTGGAAGCACCCACCCATTCCGTGACATACTTTATTAACGGCAGGATACGCATACATGGAACACTTGTACAATTTAACAAATTATATACATACACGCACATATATCAATAATAATTAGAGAAAAATAATAATTATTAAACAATATTATTATGCACCAACAATATATGCAATACAATTTACAGTTTAAAATTCATAAGTCAAAACAAAGTAAAATCTAAAATACTAAATTTGGGAGTATAACAGCACCCATCAGCTTTGTACAGCTTGGATTTGGAGTGCATGTATACAGCATCAGCTAACGACTATACGAATCAATATTTTTTGCAATAGCGCATACACCATCAACTGGCAACTATGCAAATCAATATTTTTCAAAGCAGCGTACACGGAGAAAAATTACGTACTACAACAACTACCATAGTGTATTCTTTCACTGTACACAAGGCGCGCGTGCTGAATTAGTTTAACTCAGGGTGCTACTGTAGTCCCTGATTTTTACGCTACTTAAACCATACATACCGTGTCTACAAGACTTACGGCGAATATTAATTCGTATAGTCGTCAGCTGATGTCTGTATACACTGCTTTGAAAATTATTATTTTTTATAGTAGATAGTATATCAGTTGATATCTGTATACGTTACTGATGAATTATTTATAATTTGGAGGCAGATCCAGGAGAACTGAACAACACTATTCTTTAATCACTTTCAACTTTATTTATTATACAGTTTAGTAACTTCCGGTCTAATATCTTTCGTTCGTATATATGTTGTCACGGGGCAACTGGGCTTTAGCGCGACAGCCGCGAAGATGCTGTCTCGTCAACGAGGGGGATTACCCACTCTTTTTATCTCCGCACGGCCTCGATGATGCTGAAGTCGGCGACGGACGTTAGCCGTCGGTGCAATGCCGATTCCGTTCTATGCAGCCGGGTTGCCTCAGTGTACAACTGCGCGGCGTGCGAAGCTCGCCGCGCTTTCTTCGCGTATAGAGTCTCCGGCCAGGCGCGCGCTCTGTAGCTACGCCGCGATGTAACCGGCTTTACTCCACCGGGTTCGTCGGAAGGACGCGACGGGAGTACGGAATAAACACTCGTGTATTCATGTATAATGGAAAGATGTCTATATTCTCCAAGATGTTAATACAATAGATTACGCGCCGCGAGAGGACGAATTCGCACTCGCGGTTCGTACTGGAGACGAGCCGACGACTCGGTGGCATCGAGCCTCGGCCTCGTCGTCCACAGCCGATTCGGTTGCTTATAAATTGCGCAATAGCTAGTATCACGAACTTACAGTATTCGACGCGCGCGTGGAGTTCTCGGTCGCCGCGTGTCCGTCGGCTGCCGACGGGCACAAGTCCTAGTTGGCCGGGGGGCGTCCCTCTCGGCTGGAACGGCAACGTGCTGGCGTACCCCGGATGCTCGAGTTCGAGATGGCTCAGGTATGCTCTTCCAGCAGGTGGTCTCAGGTGGTCGCTGTCCTCTCCCGCGTCGCACATGCACGGATATCGCGGGTGATGTACCGGTACAAAAGGTTGCACACGTCTAGATCGTCCTAACGCTTTTGCCAGTCTGTCTCGCGCGTTTCCCGAGTATCGCCGAGCCGGCAACGTCACATCACGCATGAAATGGTCGCGCGAAATACGAATTCGCGTTCGCTCGTCACACCCCTCTTCCATACGCTGCGCAGCCCTGAGAAGCAGCTCTGCAACATCGTCGCGTGTCCGACCTGGTGAAGCTGTAAATGGGGTAATGATAGGGTAGGAAGGATCGTCGCAGCGAAAGAAAAACACGGTGATTGTAGAGAACCAAAGTACTATATTCCCTCTAACTTCAACACTTCATTTGCTCTCTACACCTCCTTCACTTCTTCTTATAGTCCCGTGGTGTTGACGACAAGATTTCCTTATGCCGCTTCCACTCCGGGCACTGGTGGGACCGCCGCACCCCCGGGCAGCCAAACACGTAGCAGCGCGGTTCCTCCGCCCTCTTTTTCCTGAGATATTCCGCGCGCTGTTGTTACTTCTGACGGGCCACCTCTTCTTCATGGCGCGCACGCGCGAGGCGTGTTCGCGCTTTGCGCCCCTCTGCCTCGAGTGCGCGGCGATGGTCGTACCTCCGTCGCCGAGCCCCAGCAAGGGGGACCTGCTCCTCCCGCCGATCTTCGATACGGCGGGCTCACACCTGCGCCTCGGGGTTGGCCCGCGCTGCACGGGAACGCGAACGCGATCTCGCTGATATGCTCATCCCACGCTCTATGATTTTTTTCCGCGAACGCGGCGATCTCTCTCTTGATCGTTCGGTTTACCCGTTCAACCGATCGATTTGCCGTTTGATTTTTGGAGAGGTATACACTCTTTCCACCTAGTGAATAGATCCTGGAAGACCAGTGCATATTCATGGCCTTTGGCTGACTTTGGTAAGGGGCCCATGATATCCCCTGCCACCCACTGCCAGGGTTTTCGCACCACGCGATTGCCCATAAACCCCTGCGGTGCGCGCTGTTCCACTTTTCCCAGCTGGCAGAGTCGACAGCGCTGTACATATGTTGCTACCTCACGATACACTCTTAGCCAGAAATACTTTTCCGTCACTCTCTTGTATGTTTTTTCGCGGCCGAAATGTCCAGCCGTCGGCTGATCATGACATTCTTGCAGCACGGAACTTTCCGCCGGGACGACAAGCTTCCAGGCATCGTCGTCGTCTCCCATGGCGCCCATGATGTCAGGGTCCGGCCTGTACTTGTACATCCGCCCCCCCCCCCCCCACAAGGGTTGCGGATCCTGACTCACTGTTGCTATCTCTGGCCCTGTCTCCTCATACATCCGAGACAGAGCATCTGGCACATGGTGGTCGGCGCCTTTCCGATGTTCGATTGTGTATTTGTGTCCTTGCAGCTCGAGTACCCAGCGAGCCAATTACGGAGCGAGCGCGCGAAATACGAATTCGCGTTCGCTCGTCACAATGTATATATATGCAAGCGCAGCACCGCTAACTCAGGCGGACAGAGAATAAGTGAGCGCGGCGCACTCTCGCACACGTAGCTCGCGCAGCAGAAGAGTGGAGGCTCACGAAGCCGAGCTCGGCAGAGCACCGCCGCGTCGCGTATGGGGGCGCTACTTTCAACAGTTACTACAAAACATATTAATTTCTTTATAAACGAATGTTGTATGTAATATTCATAAATGAGAAGAAAATTATAAATAATTGATAAAACTTTAAGTGATTTATGTCATCATCTTAATTGGTCCTAATCTCCGATTGTTATTAGATCATTTAATTTAAAAAATAATTTTTATTATTTACTGTAATTTTTCATTTTCAATTTTTTAATAACAATTTCGAAAATTGAGATGCCCTATATCGAATTCCCAAGAAACTTACGTCAATAGTTGATAGCGACTATATTGGGACGACTAATGGAATCAATTCCCAAGAAAAATCAGCTGATCGCGATTACATAGGAACGACTAAAGGAATCAATAAAAAAAAATTATAGTCTAATACAAAATATTTAATTACGAGAAAGTCAAAAAAACTTTTTAAACCTTTGTTTGCTGATCCATTTGGACAAATTATAGATTATAGTAAAAAGCGTTCACAATACTTATTACTATTCCAATGTGTATTCCACTATTATAACAAGAAATTGATTCCAATAGTGGCACGCTGGAAATTGACTCCAATAATTGCTGTAATTTTGACTGCGTGCGAATTTATCCACGAAAAACTGCCCGTCTAAATATACCGCATAAAGCATGGCACGGTATTATTTCTGTTAGTCGCATTTTTGGTCGAACCTGTAGTAGGTCTATTATAACATGCAGTTAATGGACGAAGTAATGCGATGATATCGGTATTGTGTATTTGATTGAGAAACTGTGTTTTTTATACCCCGGAACAAGAGTTGTAAAATAATTAAATTTTTATTTATTTTGTATCAATCTGTGTAACGACTGCTGTTATTACGAAACGAGTTTACTTTGCTTTGGACGCATAAATTTTGCAAGATGAGTCGAAGAAAATGCGCAAAGGTACGATAAAAAATTTTATTTTTCATTTCGGGCTGAAGAAGAAAAACGTGATTTTAGTATTTGTGGATTATACACTCGCATATTATAAAAATAAGCAGCCTTTTCACTAATATTTTTGTTGGAAATCATAGTTTAGCTCAGAAAACATTATAATGAGTCAAAAAACCTTACCAACAGTAATAGTAAGTATTTTTTTTTTTTGTATAATGAAAAATCCGAACACCAACATAAAAGTAAATAGTGTCACGGGTGCCGCGGCTTCGTCTGCTACTCAAACTCGCCTTTGTGGCGCTATCTGCTAGTAGCAGGGGTTTGAGTAGAAAGAATGCGTTCTTCTCGCTGCTTTCAGGCTTGTTTTCTTGTAGATGGTTTCATGCACCTTTCTGTAACCTTCAACGTGATATATAAACTGGAGGCTGTTATTTATTCGACGCTGTTTTCTCCGCTTCAACATCTCTTTCTGAAACCTAACCTGAGAGTTCGCACGGCTTACTTCTTCACTTCACGGCGTCTTATTTCCTTCAAAGTCATCCACGTGACACTTGTTGAGTCGACGGAACGTCAACAACACCTTCATCATCAACCTCAGGTCAGTCACTTCTCACCTACTCGATTAGCACTCCATCTGTCTTCAAGATTGCCTAGTCTCGGGCTCTGTCGGTAACTTACTGTTCACGACTACCTTTCAACGCTCTGTATGTTACTGACTGCCGGTAAGTTGTTGACAGAGACACAAGATCATCCAAAATGAGTGAGAAAAACTTGGAATCGCATACTATATGTGCTCACTGCAAAACGACGACAGAAGGCAAACTGAAGACATGCGAGTTGTATGATCATCAATTCCATATAGAATGTGATACATTCAGATCCATAATGGTGAAGAATGTTGCTACTCTTGTGTATGCCGCAAGCACGCCTAAGACCTCGCAAACTAGGGCAAAGACAGTGGCAGCAACAACATCTGCTAAGGGCACACTTAAACTGGTCGTGCTCAACAAAAAGAATAAGTCGGCACCCCCGTCGCTTGCTGGCTTTAGGACGCAAGCACCTGCGCGGATAATCGCTGCACAGGCGACATCTATTGAAACGTCCCTGAAGTTCATCTTTGCGGCGCTAGAGGACATTCGTAATGTCCAGAACGAGGCCCTTCAGACGCAAAACACCATGTCTGAAAGAGTCTCTCGGATTGAGAAGAGGCTTGTTCCTCTTGAGAAATGCCTCAAAGCCCTTGACGACTTGCCTGCGCTCAAGACTCGACTGAACAACGTCAAGTACTCCATCTCTGAGCTGCACAATACCAAGAGCTGTCGTCAAAGAGCCCAGCAACGCAGTAGGATACCAACAGTACTGTGCCCAGCACTGCAGAGATCCACAGTTTCCCCAGTGAACTAGCTGAAGTTAAAAGGTGGCAAGAACAGACCTCGAACAGTGTTTTTGTCATCATAGGTCTACACTATACGCGTGATACATCGCTGCACCTCCTCGCGTACTCAGTGATGAACGTGCTTGACGCTACGGCCCTCTACATACATAAATCACTGACAGTTAGCGTTATTTCTTCATCTTATGGTGAATGGTCGGGCGAGCCAGGCAAGCCTGAATACCTTTTCTGTGAGATATCGGCAAAGGGAGTCTCTCCCATCTTCGCGAGGGTTGTGTATCGTCCACCTCATGCTCCATTTTTCCAAGGCTCTAATTTTATAGACCACCTAACAAACCACATGCACAACTATTCCACGAAAGTCATGAAGGGTGACTTTAACTCAGACCAACTCTCCTCATCTGAAGATGCTAATTTCATTAGGGCCTTCATGATCAAAACTCTCTCTTGTCAGTTCCCTGTGGCGCCACTCACCACAAACATGGTTTCGACACCTGGCTTGACCGTATGCCTAATTGATCAGTAGGATCGCCTGCTATCATACTGGAAAATAGACGCACCTTTTATTAAGGGACATAATCTTATCACGGCCACTTTCGACGTACAGATTCCACGCTACGCACCTAACATATATTCTTACAGAAACTATAAAGAAATTATAAGGCCCTAAAGTGGCTGTTGCACAAGCAGGTCTCGGAATACCTTGAATTAAGGCTCTTGTTCGACAAATAGGATTTCGCACTGGCCCCAGCACCCAGTCTGGCCTAATTAAATGCCAGGGTCGGGATAAACAAAAAGAAAGTTACACTTCTCCTTCTTTTTGATTTCAGCAAAGCGTTTGACACTGTATGTCACATCAGGTTCCTGAGAAAGCTATCCACTTTCGGCTTCTCAAAGCAGGTTATCCGCTAGTTTGCCTCCTATCTTACTGGGAGAGAGCAGACCGTCGTTGGTGACAATAGCAAACGTTCCTTACTTCGGCATCTTAAAATCGGTGTCCCGAAAGGTTCTGTTTTTGTTCCCTTGCTGTTCGCATTGTATATCGACATCGGTTTCTGCCTAGATTCCGATTTCTCCCATCTCATCTATGCGGATAATCTGCAAATCTACAGCCAATGCCACCTTGAGGAGCTCGATTCTTTCTCTAACAAGATAATTGCTAACGCCGAGAGGATAATGGGCTGGGCTGCACAAAACCAACTAAAACTCAGGGTTAGTAAATCTAAAGCATTTGTCCTGGGCTCCCTATACTATATAAACGTTTCACCTTCAGTAGCTAACACTTTCATTAATATTGAGGGTGCCCAGGTCAATTTTGAATCTTCTTTGCGTAATCTGGGATTGATGCTTGATTCTAAACTCACTTGAAAGAATCATGTCACACAATTATGTAATCGTGTTCACTCATTAATGTATAGTCTCTACTTCTTCAGAAAGAGTACCAATCTCAGACTGCGCAAGCACCTTGTATAAGCGCTCCTCTTTCCAATAATCGACTACTGCTTACTTCTGTACTGTGACCTGACTCAAGAACTCGACTTAAAGCTATAGCTCGTGAATACAGGGATCCGTTACATTTATGGTGTAAGGAGAGACCAGCACATCTTCCCGTACAAGCGGGAGTTGCAATGGCTCACTAGCTTGCTTCCTTCATAAAATGTTCAATTCAATCGTACCATCATATGTACTGGCTTACTTTGACTTCCGCGTGACACTCTGGCCTGTTAGGGGCGAGGGTTTTACATTAGCGCCTCATACTTGTGGAATAGCCTACCATCTCACAATCGCAGCACTAAATCCATCATCGGCTTCAAAAAACTTGCTAAAGAGCCTTTTTTCGCACTCGAAAATATGTAGAATTCTTGTACACACTCACACATACACACACATATGCTCACTTTTGCTTACTTCATTAACTCATCTTAATCTTTAATTTACTTATGCTTTTATAATTTTTGTACAACATAATGTACTCAAATAAAAAACCATCTAAATCTAAATCTAAAATCTCTCTCTCTCTCTCTCTCTCTCTCTCTCTCTCTCTCTCTCTCACACACACACAAACTTCTTAGACATCATGAGCCTGTGCGACAAATAGCAACTAAACTGCTAGGAGAAATTTTGTTTGGGTATCGGATTCTAAGTCACGAAGCTTTTAGACTACGCTTTTTTTAATTAACATTCGTTATAGATGTATTTTATCGATCGATCGTTATAGATGTATTTTATCGATCGATCGTTATAGATGTATTTTATCGATCAACTCGAAAGACTCGAGTAGCTCGTAAAACTCGAGTTGCTCGGAAGACTCGAGTAGCTCGAAATACTCGAGTTGCTCGGAAGACTCGAGTAGCTCGAAATACTTGAGCAGCTCGGAAGACTCGAGGAGCTCAAAAATTCAACTATCTCAAAGATTTCATGTCGCTAAACTCAGCTATGCTGCTTGTCACTGGGTACCTGTATTTAAAACATTTTTACTGAGTTTTGACCAAATAGAATCGATTCTAGTTAATCATTAAAATTAAAATATTTAGTCCCTTCTTAAAAAAGAGAACAGAGAAAAGTGAAGCCGACTAAAACGTGTTTTGATTGGTTTACCTTGATAAAGACGCGAGATTTTGAATTTTAGATTTTAGACGTGAATTTTTTATTTTTAATAGAAATGAAAAAGTAATCATGCATTTAATGAATAATAATTATGACATGAATATTAATTATTTTGTTGTTTAATAATAAATAATAGGTTTAATTGTAATATAATATTGTGTTATTGTGTAATGATGAAATGGAACTCAGAAACTTGGAACGCGAACATGTGAAATTTTCCATATTCCTGTGGCGCCACGCGCTGGACAGCGCCGTCGCCAGCGCAATCAGACGCTACAGCCGAGGCCTGACTTCGACTAGCGGAGTACCGCCGGAGTCAGCCTCAAGATGTCGTCTGGCAGACGCCACGCCGTGGCGAACGGGGAGCGCGCACCCGGTCGCCATTCTGGGACTGGCCGACAGACTGAGCACACGCTCAAGTTTCATCAGTATTATTATTATAGAATAAAGTCTTCAGAGTTGATTAGCAGAACATCGGAGGCGTACTTTCTTTCCTCCTGATCCTTCCTGTGCCCACGCGACTCGCGAGTACGGAGTAAGCATTCTCCGAGCAGTGATAAAATTTAACTTCAAAATTCCGAGTTGCGAGCTGGATGACTGCCCGCGCTTTTGATAAGTATACTTATACACACGTGTTTTCACAAAAACGGGAGCTGTCTTTTGTGCATGATGGTCGCTTGGCGATTCTTCGACGAAAATTCGTAATCCCGAAACATCAC
This sequence comes from Nasonia giraulti, assembly GCA_016647725.1. NCBI lineage: Eukaryota > Metazoa > Arthropoda > Insecta > Hymenoptera > Pteromalidae > Nasonia > Nasonia giraulti. Next base: position 79,108 of record QLYP01000385.1, read on the forward strand.
TTTTATCTACATGAAATTTTCCATATTCCGAGTTGCAGGCTGGATGACTGCCCGCGCTTTTGATAAGTATACTTACACATGTGTTTTCACAAAAGCGGGAGCTGTCTTTTGTGCAAGATGGTCGCTTGCTGATTCTTCGACGAAAATTCGTAATCCTGACGCATCACTTTTATCTACACGAGATTTCGTTGGGAAAGAATACAATATTAATGTAAGTAAGCAGAATTATGCTTTTATGACATTATTTTTAAGATCGTAGTATGCGTTATACTGATGCTATATTTTAAGGTTATATGAAATCACAATTTTGATAGTATAATATGAATAGCTTTTTGAATTACATTATCTTTAGCATAATATATAAAAAAAAAATTAATAAACTTTAACTGTTAGTGTCCCATAGCATAGCGTTCCTTATTCAAGTTATCAAAATCCGCCTTGATATTCACAACTATTCTTCTGAATTTCTGAATTCACATTTTTCCTTGGCTAAATTTTGAAATATTTCATTACTTGAATTTGGAGATAATTTTAAAGACATTCATTCTTTTGACGGGTTAGCAATCGGTTGGTTTTTTGTTTTAGTATATGCATGTACGTACGTTACATAAAAACCTAAAATTTTGGGCTTTGTCGGCAATTGGTGAAAAATATTATTTCAGCTAATTGAAGTGTTAAAAGAATAAGTCCAATTTCAATTTCTTTGTCAGCTTTTGACGATTCCAAACAGATATTATATCATATATTTCTGATTCATAGTCTATAAGCTATTGAAAAAATAAAATTCTGTGGGAATGAACAGTACGCGTACCAAAGATTTTACATGACTGCTTTTTTATTCTCTAAATATACCGCAATATAATATTAAATAGTTCAATCGCACTGCCAGCGACATCTATTGTCTGTCGATATGTACTAATAATTTTGCTCCTATAGACACGCCTGATGGCGTCGTTCTACTCATTGCATTACTGCACCTGTGAAATGTGAATGTGCATTGAAAGTCTGCATTATTGCTTATTTTATTTATTCCACATCAAGTATCAATATCAAACATAAATATTTTAGTAAAACATTCATTTATCGTCATACTTCAAACTCTGTCGTTAACTAATTCACGACTCATATGTTTCATAATTGCTGTTTTAAGGTTAGAACATATTTTTTATAAATCAAATTTGTATTTTTTCCATTTTGTGAGTGATATTTTAACAACTATTTTTAACAAAACATTACATTTTATTTTCAGCTTCGATTTGCTGTCCTACAGATCTTACATCAAAAAAGCTAAGAAGTTATTTTCAATCAATTTGGCTATAAATATTTGATTATTGGGAAGAGGAAAATATGTGATATCAAATGTCACACAATCAAAATTTATTCGGTAACTATAAACAATGATGATGATTATTAGGCATATTAGTAGTGTTCATGAATTAAAAAGAAGATCGTAGAATAACAAATGTAATGCAATTAACAAAAACAATAATCCCTTTAAAAGTTCACTTCAAATAGTAAAATAATACATTTTTTTAATTTTAATGCTGAATAATAATAGTATATGGTATTTTTGTGCATGATAAAATTATGCTCATCAATTAAAATATACATTTTATACATTTATATCATACAGCATCATGTCATTGTTTTTTGGGATATACAGATGTACATTAGTTAAAGGCATAAGCTGCTTTAAACACTACAAGCAAATAATTTTATCGTTCGTTTTAGTTAACACAATACACTTCGATACATCAATATTGATATTAGATATTATTTTTACAATAAATACTTTCTATGCACCCATCAGATCATTATAAATAACTGAATGAGGGTACATAAAATTTTAAACTTTTGGCCTTTGCTGGCAGTTGGTGAAAAATATTTCAGCTAATTGAAGTGTTAAAAGAACTATGAATCAGAAATATATGATATAATATCTGTTTGGAATCGTCAAAAGCTGACAAAGAAATTGAAATTGGACTTATTCTTTTAACATTTCAATTAGCTGAAATCATATTTTTCACCAATTGCCGACAAAGGCCAAAATTTTTAGTTTTTATGTACACTCATTCATAAGTCACTCTTAATGATCTTTTGGTTTATTAGTAAGTAGTTTGCTGTAACACTAACTAATACTTATAATGATGGATTTAAACGTATTTTTTAACTATAAAGTACGACAGGATTATCAGCTTATAGTTGTTAATAACAGTTTGGCCTCCAGTAACCTATACAAGTAATGAACTTATGTACATGCATACACCAAAACAAATACAACAGTTATTTCTTTTGTTAATATTTTACATTTAAAAATATTACTATTCGAAGCAGTTCATAGAAATTATACATATACATTTATACTAAGACCTTTATACTTTACGTATTGCACAATTTTTAATACTATACTTTTATTTTGTTTCAGATTTTGAAATAATATAATTATTAGCATCTACTTATACTGGAAAATAATACAGTACGCCACAGTGCTTTGTGTAATCTTCTTTCTTCGATTTCAATAATTTTGAGGTCACTAAAATTTTGTATTTTATTGTATAAAATTTATTTAATAAACTTTTTCTAATCGTTCAGAATATATGAAATTTTTTACCTTACCATAACTTAACTTAACCAATTCAAACAAACTCAGTAACCATACTATAACCCAATAACCCAAACAAATACCAAACTATGATTATTACAACAACCAAATCATAATCACAACCATTACTCAAATCAAAAACCAATATACAACTAATAACCAATATTATTTAATTTTTGTATGTGTAATATTGTTTACTGTCATGAAACTTTTTTTTTACGAAAAAGCTATTCCATCTTATGAAATATAACAATTATATTTTATTCTTTTTTATTTAATATACTTTTTAACCTTAAATAAGCTTTATTTGTATTTACATCTTCTTCACATACAATTCGAGCTCTTCTTTTGTTTTTCGTTCTTATTACAATGCCACGCAGAAAACCCCAGCGCACTGCAGAAGAAGAAGAAATTCGTCAATTACAAGTGCGACAGCGAAGAGCTGAAAATCAACGGCTTAGACGACAAGCGGCATGTAATTTCATTAAAGATGAACGTAGAAATACTGCAGACGAACAAGATTATTTAGGTCGGATGAATGTTTTATGCACTCATTGCAATGCAAAACATTTTAATGCAGAGAAAGTAGCACGTAAAGCATTATCTTTCAATGATTGCTGTAGTCATGGAACAGTTGCTTTAGCGGCTACACCTGCTTTTCCAGATGACCTTTCAAAATTATTAGAAGGTACGCATGAAAAATCAAATAACTTTTTTGAAAACATTCGTTATTATAACAACTCATTGTCATTCGCTTCCTTTAATGCTAATTTAGTTAGTTTTCGATCACGTCGTGTCGGACCATACTGTTTTAAAATTCAAGGTCAAGTATACTACCAAATTAATACAGCTTTATATCCATCTCAAAATGAAAATCCTGCATTTGGGCAACTTTTTTTCATTGATCAAAATGAAGCCATAAATTTCAGAATGAGTGAAGACTCGCATTGATAAAACGACAATTTCTATTTTAGATAAAATTATCAGAGAAAATAACGTATTTGCTAAGTCTTATGCAATGATGAAGCAATAAATAGAAGATCAACGTGTATTAATAAATCCCAGTGAAATAGAACCGGAATTGCAATTATTATTTTCTTTGAAACCTGGAACTGATAGAGGTAGATATAATTTTCAAAGAACAAACGAGGTAGCTGCAATTTTTTCGACTACTGCTGATGGAGAAATTCCTGAATCATATGTAACAATCAGAAACACACATAACAAAGTATTGCAATGTGTTAGTTCAATGGATCCAAATGTTGAACCGTGGATATATCCTATTTTTTATCCTTATGGAACATTAGGCTGGCACCGAAATCTGGAGCGAATTCGCATTAATAACAATGATAATAATAATCGACGTGTAACGCAATGGCTTACACTAAATATGATTGCTATTAGACCATTAACATTTAATCCTCTCCTTTTGGGTCGCAGATTATTTCAGCAATGGGTGGTTGACTCCTATGTAAAAATTGAAAAAGACAGAATCCAATTTTGTAAAGACCACCAAAAAGAAATAAAGGCCGATACTTATCAAGGATTACATGATTACTTACAAAATTCAGCTAATGACATAAATGGACAAGTAGGAAAAACTATAATTTTACCATCTACTTTTATTGGTTCGCCTCGCCATATGCAACAATCTTATCAAGATTCTATGGCTTTAGTAAATGACAAAGGTAAACCAGACATTTTTCTTACTATGACATATAATCCGAAATGGACGGAAATCGAAGAAAACCTATTACCTGGTCAACAACCATGTGATAGACCCGATATTGTAGCTCGTGTATTTCATCTTAAGAAGGATCGTTTACTTTATTTGGTTGTAAAAAACAATTTTTTTGGAGATGTTGCATGTTATGTTTATGTTATAGAGTTCCAAAAAGAGGTTTGCCACACATGCATTTGTTAATTACTCTGAAACATGCTTATAAAATAACTACTCCTAATATTGTTGATAAATTCATATCAGCTGAAATCCCAGATATTAACGAGAACCCTCAATTACAAGAAATAGTTTTGAAAAATATGACTCATGGACCATGCGGTAGCTGGTGTATGGTGGATAATAAATGCTCGAAAAAATCCCCAAAACAGTTCCATAATGAAACAAATATGGATGAAAACGGGTATCCTAATTATCGCAGAAGAAACAATGGTGTTTCCCTTCAGTTACCAAATGGCCACGTCGTTGATAACAGATGGATTGTACCGCATTGTCCGAAACTATTACTAATATTTAATTGTCATATTAATGTAGAAATAGTGACAAGTATTCGATCAGTTAAATACTTATATCAATATGTTTACAAAGGGCATGACGCAGCTAATGTGATTATCGGAGAATCTAATAATGAAGGAGTTATTAATCACGATGAAATCAAAGATTTTATTGAAACTCGATATGTTGGATCTGTCGAAGCATGTTATCGAATATTAAGTAAGGCGTTACAAGATAAAAGTCATGCTATTATTCGAATGCCATTACACTTACCAAATCTACATTGTGTGATTATTTCTAATAATACAAATGGTATTCCTCAAAATGTAGCCAAACAAGTAGTATGTTGCTTGATTACTTCAAATTGAATTTGGAAAATATTAACGCACGGCAATATTTTTATAAGGATATTCCATCCTTTTTCACGTATAAAAATGAAAAACTTGACGGTATAACAGTTTCTAAATGGGTTCCTCGAAAAAAACATTTTAATTGCATTGGTCGTATGTATTCAGTTAGTCCTACTCAAATAGAGTTATTTAATTTATGTTTATTACTGTTACACGTTAAAGGAGCTACAAGCTTTGGTGATTTAAAAACAGTGGATGGGGTTATACAACCAACGTTTACAGCGACCTGTCTAGCACTAGGTCTAATAGAAGACGATAAAGAGTGGGCAAGAGCAATGGAAGAAGCAACAGTTTGGATGATGCCACAAATACTTCGTCACTTATTTGTTCGAATTTTGATACATTGTAATCCACTTCACCCAGAAGAACTATGGAATAAATATAAAAATGCTATGTCTGAAGACTTTTCGCGCACACATTGCATTAATATTAGCCACGAACTTGCTTATGCTCATATTAATACTTTATTATGTAATGAAGGTCGAAGTTTATCTGATTTCCCATCTATGGAGCAAACAATTATAGATATCAATATGTTGCCAGAAACAAGCAACGTTCCGTTAGAGCAAATGTCAGAAATTGGTCAACGACAATATAGACAAGTAAATGAACAACAAAAACAGATAGTTGATACTATTTTACAAGCTGCTGAAATTGATCATTACAGTAATAATAATTGCATATAGATTAATGGCCCAGGAGGATCTGGTAAGACTTTTATTTACATTTTAATTTATTGTCAGCTAAAAATATAAGAGTTTGTTCAATGGCATTCACGGGTATTGCTGCAACTTTACTTCCACATGGTAGGACAGTACATAAAACATTTGGTTTACCAGTTCCGTTATACACAGATTCATCGTTAAGTATTAAAATGCAGTCTAAAGAAGCTCTTTTTTTGAAAGAAACAAAAGTTTTTATTTGGGATGAAGCCCCTATGGCTCCTAAATATGCCTTAGAAATAGTCAATAGAACATTACAATCTATTTTGAACAATGATTTACCTTTTGGTGGAAAAATTATTATTTTGGGTGGTGATTTTAGACAACTCCTTCCGATTAAAGTTAGAGGAACAAGAAGTGAAACGTTAAGTCTTTCTATTAAATATAGCGATTTATGGAATCATGTCACTAAATATAATCTTTCTACTAATATGGGAGTTTTACACAATGAAGTTGATTTTGCTAATTTTTTGTTGTTAGTTGGCGACGGCACTTTAAATGATTCACATGATAATTTAACTCTTCCGCAACATTGCATTATGGAACCCAATAATGATATAGCTCAAATAGTATTCGGCAATTTTATCGCGGAAAACAAATTTGAAGAAATGAGTAAGTGTGCTATTTTATCAGCACGAAATATTGACGTTGATGCAATTAATAAAAAAGTAACTAATCTTCTGGACATCAATTCAGAACACGTATATACTGGCATTTATAGTACTGAAAACTGCAATAACGGAGAATTAGATGAAATTGTTTTACCGGAATATTTAAATACCTTAAATCCATCCAGTTTACCTCCAAATTGCATCGTGATGCTCATCAGAAATATAAGTATTAATGAAGGATTGTGCAATGGTACTAGATTGCGGGTAATAGATTTTTCGAATCATTTACTGAAATGCAAAATTCTAACAGGCGATAAATCTAACAACATTGTATTTTTGAATCGAATCACATTATACTGTGGAAATGAATATCCTTTCTCTTTTAAAAAAAGACAATTTCCAATAAAGTTAGCTTTTGCAATGACAATTAATAAATCACAAAGCCAAACATTTCAAAGAATTGCCATCGACCTTCGTAGAGATGTTTTTAATCATGATCAATTATATGTAACAATGTCTAGAGTGCGATCATGGGATACACTTAAAATTTACTTAGGTGATCATCGTAGAGAAAACTTACAAGTTAAGAACTTTGTTTATAAAGAATTATATTTGTAAAATATAATTTCTGGTAGAGATTATAGAAAAAAACATTTTTTTATTTTATACGGCATAATCTATAATATTCAAAAATAGTAACTAATTGAATTATTTTGGCTATTTATTTAACTGATGTCTATTTGTCACATAGATCATAATGTCGCGCGCGCGTAGCGCGCTAAATGTCACTAGTATAATTATAAAGATGAACAATAAAAATACCTACCACCTTGTTGGACAATGGCAAACAAAATGGTCAAAAAACATTCGTGATTGATAGGCATAGGGGAGATGCACCCAGTATAGATACCGCTTTGCTATTTCGGGCATCACTTTTAATTGACACGATAAAAGTTCAAATACAAAATTTCTATGTGTTTTCTAGTCCATTTTTCATAAGGAAAATAAAATTGGCACAAGTCGAACTCGTCATTTAAAAAAGTTATCTGCATAAATGTAAAACGTTGATTTTACGAGTATGCAAAAAGTTGACCCCAATATGGATAAATTTAGCTCATTGGCTGTAAAATTATATTCGATACTCGTGACCTAAGTAGCACTTTTTTGCACGGCGTGAGGTCCTTATTACGCTGTACAGAAGTGTTACTTAGGTCACATGTATCGTAATGTTATACTACATCATATAGATTTATTCCTAAAACAGCCCTCTGTAATCGTGATGCAGCCATTGTGCCCTCGCAACTCATTCTTTCTTCATAAAATCTAACGCTCTCGTCAGTTACTATTAAATCTATCTTGATAACGCATATGCCTATGTCTTATCAATCTTTCGATCTCTTGAAAAGGGATGCTAAGACGTCTAAAATGTAGAGAAATAAATATAATCGACGGTTAGTTGGATCATTCAAATCCTTTCCCAACTAAATTATTAACGAACATTCGAGACTCTCTTTTTATAGAAGTAAATATTTTCTACATTTTTAAGGATCTCGCATTAGACATATTGGAGAATGCTCGTGTTATCCATACTGAGAAAAATCCCTATATAAAAAAGTCATGACTGGATGAAGTGAAGCCAAGAATGCGTTAATATGATTGGCTCATGTAGTGCGCATGTGTCAAAAGTATCGTTAGAGTTTTTTGATTTGTCTTTAATTTCTAAAATTGATTCTAATATTTTAAATGTAATATAATACTATAATACATATCAAATTATAATTTGTGTATTTATAATATTCTGAATTGTAAATATTATTATTGTTACAAACAGAAACATGATGTGAACGTTGACATGAACTGAGTTGAGACATAACCTTAAAATTTTAAAAGGAAGTTGGCGACGAAACCGTGGCAATTTTGAAATTTATATGAGCGCGATATGAATCATATATTGTAAAGTTTGATATATTTTCGTGATAGAAAACAAATATTAAAAATATCAATCAAGCATTTATATTTCATTTAATAAGTTAATGAATTAATAGTCTACTACAGTGCGCGCAGCGCAGTGCGCCAAGTCTAGTGTAAATAAAAATGTTTTAGCTCGCAATTCGTGTATAGAGATAGTTGGGAGTTTTACCACGTCTAAATCGACTCGGGAAGCCTTAAGTCTACATAAATATTATTATATAGTCATAAGCGTAAAAAGGAAAGAACAGTTTACTTATTTCTCCTGTACCGTATTCCGAAGTATGTCGAATCTCTCTCAAAAAAAAAACTTTTTCAAAAGTGAAAATCTTGGCAAGAAAGAGGCTAATAAACGTAGTGAAATCTCTAAATATAAAAATGTCAAGTAA
>QLYP01000385.1:88442-124341 GCA_016647725.1 Nasonia giraulti
TTACTTGACATTTTTATATTTAGAGATTTCACTACGTTTATTAGCCTTTTTCTTGCCAAGATTTTCACTTTTGAAAAAAGTTTTTTTTTTAGAGAGATTTCATATCTTTTACAAAGCATATTCTTTTTGCTATTGCACTTCATTAAATCTTGATCTATTCGATAGACAACAAGCTACTATTGGTTCGCATCGTGCATATAATCGTATAGCAATATATGCATATATACGTATAGCATTACATGCATATTTTAATCGCTTGTCGCCGAGTAGCAGACGAATGTCGGTAAAGTAGATTAACTACTGTAACTATTGGTGTATAATGCCAAATATACTCACCGGAAGTCACCTGACCGGAGGAGACGAAAAATATCGGGAGAGGCTGGAAACTTTGAACGAAATGAAATATACCGAGCAAATTTTCAACTTGCAATATTAACTTAATAACTTAATATTCTTGAATGAACCTTATATACATGAAAAATTAGGATAATATATTTAAGTAGATACCAACAGATTGCGCATACGCGTAATATTAATGATTTAAATGCAATCGAGATTTTTTTAAGGTTAGGAATACCTAATTTCATAGTATATAGGGTCGCGCCTTCGACAAATCGTACTTCGTACTTTTTCTTGCCAAAGCGGCGCTATCGCGCCCCTTGATAGACCACAGCTATGTGCAAATCCACGGAAAACCGGTCACTTTTGGGGGTCGTAGCGAACAAAATTCAAATTTGAGGGCAGACCTACCGAGCCAACTTTTTTGGGTTCCTTAGGCCATCCAGAACACGAAAAACCTTGCATTCCCAAAATTTCGAAATACTTATTTTTTTGCCGGGCAGTTTGAATTCTCTTATGGAAATTTAACATGGAAAAAATGAAAGAAAACTAGCCATTGCTTAACTGTACGTACTCAATGTCCGAGATCACAAACGGAAAAAAACATACTCATAGGATCAAAGTATGAGAAAAGATCTGTACTTTAAGCTTCGGTGGGTTAAAAATGGTTGCTTGGATAAAAAGTTGTCTACATTTAAAAATAGCAAGAAATCATAAATATCTCGATTTTTTTACGAAAATCAGCGATTTTCCCATTTCTAAAATCCTTTTAAGTTTTGATCCGAGCGGTCAATTTTAACCATCTGACCCTCAAATCAAAGCTCTTTTCTTCTACTTTCGCTTTCAGAATTTAGATTTTCATCAGCTATATATATGGCAATGAAGAAAGGTCAAAAAACAGCCATAATTGATATGCAATAATTTTTTTTTCTACTTTCAAGCATAGACAATTTATTACCTGATCAACTATTTTTAACCCACTAGCGCTCAAATTCTGATTACACCTCCAGACGTTAGAATTAAAATATATGATCCTAAAAATTAAAAAAAATCATCAAGCTCTTCGAATTTCCCGAGTTTTTCGAGATATTTGCCTTCTCTAGGAGATGTGATGATTAAAAGAATCGTTAAATAAAATTTGTAAAATGCGTAAAAAACAACGTTACGCATAATAATATATTTTAATACAGATGCAAAAAAGTTGATTCTACACAAGTGTGAGGTTTCTAGCCCGAGTAAAGCAAAGGTGACAATCACACGAGTGTGGAATTCATTTTTAAACGTGTATCAAACATTTTTTTTTGTCGATACTTGGGGCATAAAATGCGATTTATTGCACGAAAAACGTGCGTAAAATCGACTATTTCGCACACTGTATCGAAAAATAATATACTGTGTTACTGGAGGAGGTGGAAGGAAATTGGCACTTTATAGTGATGTGACTGAAATTAAGAATGCAAACTTTAACTGAGTTTAAACATTTTTAAAATCTTTCTTAAAACCTTTTTTAAAACCTCATATTTTTACAATTTTGATCAGCTCTAAACAGCTAATAAAAAGTTCTATTTTGTTAACAAATAACATCAAAGTATATATTGTAACAGGGTCTTTAGGAACTAAATTTTCTCAAAAGTAAAGCGACAAGGGTGCTTTGATCCAACATTCCCGAGATCTCAAGGTGCGTGCTTTACCACTGAGCCAACGACGCACTCATATACACTTGACGGTAACGTATTTTTGCGGAATGTTTTTGAAATGACGCAACCTAATTGATTAGTTCTTATGAATCAAGTGCTCTGATTGGAGCAATTCGAAAAACTACGATAGTTTACAGTTCCTGCATAACTAACAATAAGTAACAAAAACAATTGTTTTTCAATTTTTAATGTTTAAGAGTAATTTAAAAAAATCTGATCAGTTCTTTGTAAGAATATACTTGATTAACCTGTAAAGTTTCAGCGAAAAATACAAATGCGTTCGAGTTATCGTTTACTGAATTTTTAATGTTTACGAAAAAATTAGAAAATAAACACTTTACTTCAATAAAATTCAAAATATAATTAGTTCTTCGTTATGTTATACTTGATGAACCTGTTAAGTTTTAGCGAAAAATAATTGCTTTCGAAAGTTATCGTGGTGACTATTTTTGGGCGACATATGCCATTTTTAGGCACTTGCCCCGTATAAAGAGTTTCGAAGAAACGTCTTATACCCAGGCCAAACTCATATTGGATTTGACCAAAAATGTGTTTTTTTTTTCAATTCTTTCTGAGCCATTTTTTACAAAAAGGTTTTTTTATAAAAGTATTCTGGCTATTTTATAGAAAATTAAATTCTGAACAAATTCACAGTATTTAAAAATTTTAAATACCCAATTGAAAAAAGTCTTTCTACTAGCGAAGCCTCATTCTCCAAAAATTGACTTTCCGTCCGTGCGCAGGACCTGGTGTTCATAAGAAGTGAGCTTATATTACACAACATACTTGCTCAAAACAACTTTTTTTAGTCAAATTCACTATGTATATTAAATATACTATATTCTACATGATCACCATGTGTATATATATATATATATATATATATATATATATATATATATATCTTTTTAGACATATTTTTGTAGACCATTAAAGGTAGAAACTGACATTTCTTTACTATACCCATACTAAATTCTTGAAAAACTAAACTTTTCACACTTGCTTCTATGAAATACTTGTACAATGACTATATATGTTCAATATACTATATTCTAAGCCATCACTGAGCATATGTATCTATATATCCGTATATTTGATATTTTATCCCTCTACATAACCTTATGTCTTAAGAAAATATGAATTGTTTTCACTCTAACTATATTAAACACTTGCACTGTAACTGTATATTATCATACTCATCACCATGTATATATACGAATACTTTTACTATTTTTTATTCGAAGTCCTTATATTACACTTGATACTTTCATAAATGAACTTTTTTCACTTAAACTCACTATATATATTAAATATACTATATTCTACACTACGCCTAGCCTAAATTTTTAAGAAAAACCTTATATTACATGTCATACTTGCTTGAATCAACTTTTTTCACTTAAACTCTACACCATGCCTAGACTAAATTTTTAGAATGTTTTTACCTTACTTCCTTTTACCTTTTTTCTGACTAAATCTTCTCTTTCTTCTGTCTTCGTAAATCTTGTAATCCTGTTACTTTCTTATCACTCCTTTTGCTTCCTCTTAGAGGAAGCTTTGTAATAGTAAAATTTTGAGTTTCTTCAAAACTTCTAGAAAATACTTTTTAGTGTGTTCAAAGTTCAAATCAAGTGTTTTTGGGAAATGTCCATATGGATGTGTGTGTGGATGTGTGCGTGTGTATGTATACCGTAATATTTCTGGAACTACTTTGTTAATATTAATAAAATTTGACATGCATATATATTTTTGGATTCTGAATTCGGGAAAAGCAGTTATTTTTTAATTTCTTAACTATATTTTTTTTTATGGTCATTTTTTGCGTTTTCTATTTTGCGTTTTTCTTCAATCATCCCATTGTTACAAACAATTCAGCTATAATGCATTTGAAAGAGAATAAAATTACCTACTTTTCCTCGTTTGGTGCTCGGGATTGACTGCATTGTTCGACAGATAAAATGAAAATGGCGATTTTATTTTAAATTCGTATCTCTGAAACTAAACGTCATAACCTCGCGAAAAACATTATGTCAATGGGTCACGTTTCAAACTATACCCCATTAATATTTCAAGTCATTTGACCACTTATTTTTTCAGTAATAAATCGAAAACTGAAAAAAATGAGTTTTTTTTGTGCCTCGATTACGAACGCAAAAAGGCCTTATTGCACTTGAGATTTCGGAAATAAGTAGATATTTTATGTGTTTTGGCTAAGTTTGTTGCACAGCTTTCAAACCCCTATGGTTCGTAAGATATCAAGGTTTCAATTTTTTTTTTTGAAAATTTTTTGATTTCTTATATCTCTAAAACAATGCAGTCAAAAACTTCAACATTTTATTTGGTGATTCACTATAAAAAAAAGCTATCTGCTGTTAAAATTTTAAACGATTCCATCAAGCGGTTTTCAACTAAAGAGCTAAAATGTAAAAAACGTTTTCTTGAAAATTGCGCGTGCGACCTATCTAATGAATAACCTGCTGTTTTTATGGTTAGGTTGGTTAGGAACACATTTAACATGCGTGAATTTCTGTGAAAAAAAATTGACGACAGTGTTCGTATTCTATAATAAGAAAACAGAGGGGTCTGCAAACTTTTGGACAATGAACTATCCAAAACTTTTATTAAATTGTGTATCAAAAATCGCCTCATACATTAGCAAGCAGATATATAGATATATTAAAACAATATTTTATTTATTGGACTTATAAATTTAGTTGGAGGTAGTTACGTACCAATGAATTGGCAGCGGTTTTTTTTAAAAGCACACGTATCATCACAATATATTATTGCACAGCCCGTATCCCGTAAGCCTGTGAACGGTAGAGGCTTGACTTTGTCAACCACTACTTTGTCATGTCGTAACAAAATTTGTGCTGCCCTGCTATGGCTGACAGCAGCAAGTTACTTATATTGCTTTCATCACCATGTATATATATGTATATACATTTAAAATTTGCATGTTACTTAAAATCTTGAATTAGTGAATTTTTTATTATACTTTTGCGTCCACTAAATACTTACATATGTGTCGATGTGTCTAATATACATATACAACTACCGCATATAAACACAAAGTCTAAAACGATAAATCTATAATCTTGCTTGCTCTGAACGTAACACTATGCTCATAATTATAAAAATACATATAAATAATAAAAATATAAATCATTAACTCAATGATATATAGTTTCTGCATCACAGAATCGACTTCATAAACAAATATTGAACAATGTTGCGTCGCAACGTAATTTACTGTAAATCTGTACATATAATTACATACAAATAACTACAAAACACACACATTTCTCTATCAATCACCAACTCACGCGTCCTACGTGACCAAGACAATGCACTCAGACGCGCACAGTTTTTATATAGTCATATTTTTCACTAATCCGACAGAATCGACAGTCCCTACGCGGCTCTCAAGCATCTACAGATTTATGACACGGACGATTTTTTGCATCGGTCAACGGGTACCGATCGCCAGCAGACGAGACAAGATCTGACAAGACAGTCGCGGAGTACAGACGCATTCTGGCTCAGTGAGTCATACATCCACACACTCAATACGTATACACTTTAACACTTATTCTGTACTACATCATTTACTCCAAAGTTATATTTTTCTTGTGAATAAATTTTATATTATTTTACACCTAAACAGTCGTTTAAGATTAGTTTTGCAAATGACATAAGAGGAGATAAACACCTTGTCCCCTTAAATGGTCCTTCGAGCCGTATTTTCCGGAAGTGCAAAATAATAATAATCAAAATAATACAGTTCAATTCAGTGCAGAGAATAGGGTGATGTTGAACAATCAATCGTCACTTTGGCAAACTCCATCCACGACGCAGCCGTGCAGATACAAGTCGGAACAGCGGAGGAGACATACAGGCAGTTTTTTCTGTCAATTGAGTAGCATTCATGTACACTTAGTACCACTCCAATCATCTCATCACACGACGCGCAGGTATATACACCTCGCCTCCACGCATCTTTCCTCGAGCAGCGCCCAGGTATACCACGCTGCTCGACCCTTTCTGTCTGACCTGCGGACCGCAGGCAGAGGGACTTTGGGACTACACGTCAAACCTTCAGTGGATCTCGCCATAAAAACTCATTTCAATCATCAAGCAGCGTATCGCCATATCATCAAGGAAAACATGCAAGTAAGCACATAATTTAAGTAGATCGCTATTATTCCTCTCCTTTCTCGAGTTCAAATTTTAGTAAGCGAATTCAAACTACGCGAAAATCATGGCAGAATCGGTAGAATCATTAATTAAAAAACGCAACATAACACAAAATCACATACATCAATTTTATAAGTGTATACAAAGTTATAAAGTTGATGAATCGTCGGATATAGAAGAACTCGAACTTCGGCTAGAGAAGGCTAACGAAACGTGTTATTTGATGAATTGCAAACAAGCATCGAGCTTGAAAAAGATGAAGAATCAGAACGTAGACATGAGTTTGAAGAGATTTATTTTTCATCAATAAGCAAAGCTCGACGATTATGGAAAGAAGTTAACACAAAAAATAAAAACAATAATCCCAGTCCATCTGAAATAACACAAGGTAGCTCTTACAATTAGTCCGAGTCAGTAAGTATGATCTACCTAATTTTGATAGCTCATATGAACAATGGCTAGCCTTTCACGACTCATTTGCAACAGTGATTCACAATAGAGTGAATTTATGTAACATTCAAAAATTACAATATTTAAAATCATGTTTGAAAGGAGAAGCATTGCAAGTTATACAGTTTATAGACACTACTGCAGAAAGCTATGGATAGAAGCTTGAAATCTTCTAAATCAACGTTACGACAACAAACGTGTAATTGTTGATAAACATCTCAAGGCTTTATTAGAGCATGATGTATTAATCAAAGACTCAGCTTCTAGCGTAAGACGTTTTTTAAACAACATAAATTCTCACGTTAGATCATTAAAAACTTTAGAGCAGAATGTTGTCAGTTGTGAATCGCTTTTTATATATTTGATGACTGCTAAGCTCACAAAATACAAATCTCAATAATTCAAGCAATAAATCCACACAAACCAAAACACAGCAAAATTATATTTGATACATGCGTTATTTGCAACGCTTCGCACGCTATTTATCACTGTGACACTTTTCTGCAAGCAAATATACATGACCGTCAACAAATGGCAAGATCAAAAAATCTCTGCCTAAATTGTCTGAAAAAGGGCATATTACTAAAGAATGCCTCAACAATAGCACATGCAAAATATGTAAAAAACGTCACAATTCGTTATTACATCATACTTCAGCTCAAGCAACAGAATCAAAGCCAATCAATGCTTAGCATGTAAGCAACAACTCTTTTCTGAAAAATTAGCCTTGCGTCTTGGGTTAACACGAACAAAGGTTAATATCTCAGTAATTTCAATCAATCATGTACAAACACGCATAAAATACTGAATCAAAACTACTATAAAATCACAACATAATGATTTAAAATCACTATTAATATTCCTTGTATTACCGACGATCACGGGATGCTACCTACACAACAAGTCAATCGGGAAAGCCTAAATTCTGAAGTATTCTACAGTCTACTTTGCCGCGTTTATATTAGTTCATGAACCAGAATTTATCAAAAAATTCTATGGCGGGAGGATCCGTGCAAGCCGATAAAAACCTTCACGCTCAACACAGTCACGTATGGTACAGCCTCAGCACCCTTTTTAGCAACTCGCGCACTACAGCATCTAGCCAAAGACGACGGAGACAAATATCCATTAGCCAAAAAAGATGTATTAAACGATGTCTATGTAGATAACTTCTTAATTGGAGCATCAACAGTTCAAGAAGCTGCTGAACTGCGAGATCAATTAATTGCGCTAACAAAGTGCGGAGGCATGAATCTCCGACAATAGTTTTCGAACGCAGAGCAAATCCTAGAAATATTCAAAAAAAGTCAAGTTCAAGACTCAAAAATACTATTAGACACATCATCAAGCATAAAAACTCTCGGCGTATATTGGGACGCACAACAAGATGAATTAAATTATAAAGTAAAAGCAAACATCAACAAAACACGGATTACAAAAAGAATCATGCTATCACAAATCGCATCACTCATCGATCCTCTTGGACTTCTCGGCCCTATTATAGTCACAGCAAAAATCATGATGCAATCAATCTGGTCGTTAAAAATCGACTGGGATGAGGCGATTCCTTTACACATACACACAGCATGGTCAGAATTTCAAGAAAAATTAACATCAGTCGATCAATTCACAGTTCCTCGAAAAATTGTCGTCGATTTCCAAATACACGGGTTCTGTGATTCCAGCGAAAAAGCGTATGGTGCGTGCATATACATTCTTTCAACAGATAAAAATAACACAAAAAATGTACACCTATTATGTTCGAAATCACGCGTAGCTCCACTTAAAGCTACATCGCTGCCTCGCTTAGAACTGTGTGCAGCGCTTCTTCTCACAAACCTATACAACAGTGTCATTAACAACAGTAAAAATTAACTTCACAAAAACTACATTCTGGTCTGATTCTACAATTACACTCCACTGGATAAATATACAATCTAATCAATAAAAACCTTCGTCGCAAATAGAGTAGCAGAAATCCAACAATACACAAAAACAAGCGATTGGAGGCACGTACCTACACAAGATAATCCAGCGGATTTTATTTCAAGAGGTCAAACTCCCAAGGAGTTCATCAATAAATTATGGCAAAATGGACCATCGTGACTAAAGCTTGACGAGACCGCATGGCCAAATTTTCAACTACGACCAATAGATATACCCGAAAAACGTACAACAGTCATTCTTCACACACACACACATCGTCATAGCTTACTGCAAACGATTTGTAAATAACTATTTACGAAAATCAAAAATCACTGGACCTCTATCGTGTGTTCATCAGCGAACCTTTAAATATCGGCGAGTGCCTTATGTGAAAAGCAAAGCGTTTCGCTTTTAGCGATGTTTAATACTTAAGAAGAAATTTATAAAAAAAAGACTTTCCTTTACGGCTTTAAGGGGATATCGGCGCTAAAGCTTCGCAAATCTGACACGGGGTATTTTGTATTTCCAAACTTTTAGAAAAACGATAACCCCAATCGAAATTTCCTTCGATAGATTCATTAAACTTAACACTACGGCGCTACACACTCGCTGTTTAATTGCAAGCTTTATTTAAAGAGTTTTACGTAAAATTAGATTTTAAGGTTGGCGCTGTAATCGCATGTAAAACTAAACGTCTGATCGGAATTTCCCTTAGTAGAATAATTTATTAAACCTAATACTAGAGCGCTACAAGCTTGGTTTTTTATTACAAACTTTATTTAAAAAATTATATGTAATAGAAAAACAGTGTTTTTAGCGACGACATCCCTTTAAAATTGAATCAGTTCTTTGTTAGATTATACTTGATAAACCTGTAAAGTTTCAGCAAAAAGTACAATTGCATTCGGAAGTTATAATAAAAAATCGCTACCTAATTCTTTGGCGCGTAGCTTCCTTCAAGATTATGTATTGCTTTAATATCAGAATTGTTTTTACTTTATATATAATTCTTTAAAGATGTGTACTTTTTGACTTTCGTTACGATGACGCGCGTCATTTGCCAAGGAGAAACGAACAGAAGGACTCCAGATTTGCTTCATGAAAGCACTTGAAATTAAAGCAGTCTATATAGTTATAATAACCTTTAATAATCATGATTTTTCAAGAAAAGTTTAACATTTAGTTTCCCAGTTATAATGGTTAGGATTATTTCAGGGAGAGTAACGGTAGAAAAATTTCTGATACGATTTACCAGAACGGTGCTAGATCAGTTTATTTAAGTAAATCACTTTAATTTTAATAAACAAACTGATCTATAGCGCCGTTCTGATAAATCGTGTCATAAATTTTTCCACCGTTACTCTCTTTAAATATCTTAACGAACAAAATGAGCCTTGTTTGGTTACGATCGAACAAAATATAAAAAAAATAGAATAATTATTGATGCTCTTTTCTTTAATTAATATACAAGCAATTAATGCTTGAAATTGTTTGACAAAACACCGTTTTTGTTCTCTTTTAAATAATCTTTAAATATGCTTTGAATATCATTTGTAATTAATATAAAATTATTTAAGAATTCCGAGTTCCAAAACTATTTTTATGACCGAGTGAATTATCTTAACAAGATTGAACACGTAAAAAATAAAATTCATACTGTGAAAATCTTAATTAAAAAAATTTTCTGTATATAGTTTGTATGGAAAATATCGATGAATTTTTTTGTCATATAAACTATATGATGTCAGTAAAAATAATTGTTTATGCCAATTTTTAAATAAATAAACTTTTTGAGTATCTCTTAAGACCGTAATAAAAATGATTATAGGGGAGTGCAGGTATACAGTCTCGGTGCAACCGGCCGTTTAGGCTAGAATGCCGGTAATCTCTGCAACGATGCATAAAACTTGCATCTAAAAAGAGATAAACATAGCTTGTCGCGTTCATACCTTACAGTCATTGTTGGAGAATATTTTCCAGCCTTCGTCAAAAATACAAAAACGCTTCAATTCTTGTCCATCCTTTCGCTAAGCTTCAAAAAAAATTTTTTTCGACCATCGTCATCGGTAAAGGTCTTTGTGCGGTAATCAGCATGTGTTAAGTGCTGCTATAACTGAGCTGAAAAAAGTGAAAAATTTGGACACGAAAAACCCAAGCGTTTTCAATCTTCCGGACTTATGTTCCGAGTACATAGCACTCGGAAATTCGAATTGTGCACAATAACTACAAGTATATTTAAGCACGTGCACAATGTAATGTGTACAATTTGAATATTGACAATTTTGGATTTACGTTATGTGCATAATAAATTAACTCATATCTTGTGCACAATAATTTACTGATAAATTATGTGCAAAATTATTATGCAGGGTTATTATGCACTTAAAATCGTTAATTAAAGTTTTTCTAATTGGTGATTAAAATTTAATCGTTAAATAAAATTTTTTCAATTGGCAATTAAAATTTAAACGTTAATTAAAATTTTCAAATTGACGATTAAAATTTTTTCATTTGACAATTAAAATTTAATAGTTAATTGAATTTTATTCAATTGCCGATTAAAATTTGATTTTTTTTCAACTAACAATTAAAATATACATGGGGCATTTCCAACCAACTGAGACATATTACGTAAGTCTTGTTAAAAAGCCCATTAGACACAGAGTCCTTTAAAGGGCTTCTATTTTACAATATTAAAGGCCATTCACCGATTTTGAGCAAAATCCAAGCAAAGCGTGATCTCCCCTTGCCAGGTTCCTTATACGTGATTTAGAATAAGCCATATTTTTCTGCAAACTGGTATAATACGTCTGCACTTATAAGTTATTTTAATT
Organism: Nasonia giraulti; assembly: GCA_016647725.1. NCBI lineage: Eukaryota > Metazoa > Arthropoda > Insecta > Hymenoptera > Pteromalidae > Nasonia > Nasonia giraulti. Next base: position 99,886 of record QLYP01000385.1, read on the forward strand.
ACGGTATATTAAAAAAATATAGTAATATTTCTTCTTTTTAGGAAGATGGAAAATGGATGTTTACTGGCGGTGAAGATTGTTCAGCACGAATTTGGGACTTACGGTAAATTTCTCCTCACAGTTTATTATATGACATCATTTTTTCGCAAAATTTAAAAATTACATTTGCAATCTAAGCATGAGTAGATTTACCAAAGAAGGTTGTAATAAATGAGGAGATCGATGCAGAAAATTCAAATTTTGTAAAAACCTGAAGATGACGCAAATAGAAAAAATTGAAAATCTCTTTATCATTAAAACTAAATGAAGTATACGACGGGGTGACCGTCTAGTATTAAGAAGTTCTCTCTCTCTCTCTCTTTTCTACGTCACCCTATCAGAACTGCATCACCATGAGTTAACTCTCATAGATCTGGTATGCATTCTAGGTAGAGGAAGGTCAGAATCGGCCACATAGCCGTGCAATAGCAGCCGGGAGAAGGAGAGAGAGAATAGCCGGCTAACAGCCGAGTTAGCCGCTTACCGTAGAGCGCCCCCACCAGCCGCGCGACTACACGCACACGCTGGAGCTCACGCACGCTCACACCTAAGCCGCTCGAGTCAGAAGATAGGCCCGCCGCCGGGAGGGGGAAAACCTTGCGCCAGGCCGCGGCAGCAGATACTATACTGCTACTTGTATGTGTGAGGCGTTGAGTGTGTGTAAAAAGAATATTCACCTATGTAACTTAAAGAATTATTTATTTGTAATGTATGACGTGAGAGGTAGTATGTTACAGTGTGAAAACCCAACGGTCGCACGAGAAAACATATGTAAATCGCCAAATGTAACGGCACTAGACCGATAACTATGTATTGCGCTTGTGTGAGTACTCTAGCGAGGTGTACCGTCGCGCCTCGGCCAGAGAATTCGCGCACTCGAGTTTTCGTCGCAGCCCAGAGAATATCCCTACGGTTTGATTTCGCTTCTAATTTAGAGTAGAGTCAAGTATAAGAGTGTGTTATTTTGTCATGATTATTATAAGAACGAGGGAGAGGTACGAGAAAGAACTTCAGCCGGAAGGTAGCGTTTAATGGTAATATTTATAATATATATTGAGTGTGAGAGGATTAAGCCGGACGTTGCGAATTCCGGAGCTTTACTGCCTCGTGGCAGCATTTTTTTTGACGAGCCAAGATTTTGTAGCACCGGATAACTGTGTGAGCGTTGAGTGCGAAAACGGAAATTGTAACTAGTGGAAGATATCACCTTAGAGCCTCGCGTTTATTATATTACAGCCGGTTTTGTTTAAGTAAAAATTTGTGAAGTGATAATCAGTCGAGTGGTCTAAGCTTATTATTTCCTATTTTCCCGATCGAACTCCCTCGGAGAGTAGAGTCTCGTAACCAGCCGGAGACGCGACCCCAAAACGTTCGCGGATAAATCGTCCGAACTGGCGCCTTCGAAATAAATACGGCCGGACGTTAGTAGCTAATCATTGTTGCAAAGGAAAACAACGAGAGAATATCCACCTCGTTACAAGTATTTGATAAAAAAATCAGTTCTGTCAACTAATTCGATTAATTATAAGAGACACCATACTGTGATTCTGCCTGCCTGCTATACCCAATACCAGTCGATGTTGACATCTACTATTATATCAAAGTGCTTAATGTACCTGTGTACCATTCACATCTTTCTCAGCAACTGACATATTTTATTTGTTTATTTATTTATTATTAAACCAGAAAAAAAGTATTTACAGAGTATTTACAGTTAAATTACATCTGTAAAAATCTGCAGAGGTACACGTAGGTACCTGTAGGCAGGTCTGGTATATTACAATAATACATAAGAATAAAAAACTTAATAACCTTAAAGCTAAAAACCTTACAAGAGTATTATAACGACGAAATATGTACTTAGTTACATGGTCAATAGACCGTGCTCCCAAGTAAGGCCACCAGTTAAATAAAGCCATCACACGGTGAATACAGTATTGTATTTGAGAGAATTCAAAAGATATTCAACAAAAGTTACGAAATTATGAGTAGTTTGAGAGTATCCAATTTTTTAGTTTTTTCTTTTGCCAATTATTTTCAATATTAACAGTTTTTAGATCATTCGGGAGATCATTGAATACAGATATAGCCTTCAGATAGCACATTTTGTTACTGACCATTTTATTAAATTTAGGTATAGATAAATTTTTATTTCTAGTAATACTACTAGAGTTAATATATTTGGATCTAAGATCACAGTAATGTAGCAACAGTGATTCATAAGCGAATAGTTTAGCTATATTCATAGGCTTATTTTGTACAAACTTATTTTTATTTACAATTTTCAAAATCCTAGACTGCAAGTTTTGAAGTAGGTAACTAGTAGTCTTATATGCACCTCCCCAAGCAATAATTCCGTAAGAGAATATGCTGTGAAAAAAAGCATAATATATCAACATCATAGTTTCAGTTGACATGTACTGGGAGATCTTGTAGGAAATGTAGATCAGGTACTTGGTTTTTTTAATGATGTTATGTATGTGTTTATCCCATCTTAGGTTATAATCGAAAGTAATCCCCAGATATTTACAGCTGTCGACTCTACTTACTATTTTTATCTCTAATTTTGATACATGTGTGCATAGGCACACTATCACAGTAATTTCCAATAGTCATATAAACAGTTTTGTCAACATTTAGTGATAATCTATTACTCGATAACCAAGCATCGACTTTTAATCGATAACTGTTCATATTATCCTGGGCAACTTTCCATGAAGAACCAGAAGATATTATGACAGTATCATCAGCATACGATGAAATGGCTTTGGAAGGGATTACTTTTAAAAGGTCATTTATGTATAGCAGAAATAGGAGAGGACCTAGGATTGTACCTTGGGGAACTTCGATTGATATTCGCTTGCTTACACTCTCGACATTACCTATTATAACCTGTTGATACCTTTCATTGAGGTAACTTCGCAGTAAATCAAATGCCTGCCCTCTGACTTCAACATGGAAAAGTTTCTCAATTAAAATATCATGATCAACAGTATCAAAAGCCTTAGCAAGATCCAAGAATGTAACAATGGTAGGTTTACTAATATCTAGATTATTATAAAGCATATTCGTCAAATAATTAAGTGCGTTTTTAGTACCAGTATTCTTTCTAAAGCCAAACTGCTGTTCAGATATCAAATTGTGTTTTTCAACAAAATCTATAATTCTTGTATATACAATTTTTTCCAAGATCTTTGCCAAGTTGGAGATCAAAGATATAGGCCTGTAGTTAGATGTATCATGCTTTTCTCCTGATTTATGTACCGGAATTATCTCTGCGTTTTTCAATACATTTGGCCAGATGGCTTTCTCAATATATAGATTAAAAATGAAAACCAGCGGTTCAACAATATAATTACTTAAAACCTTAAGTGATTTGGTGTTAATTTTATCAACACCACCATTTTTAAATTTCATACTATTTATGATATTTAAGACTTCAAGAGTATTCGTTGGGTTTAAGAAGATGGAATAACTGTTCATGTCGGGCATTTTTCTCGCATTATTTGAACATTTGTCAAACTTAGCACTCAACTTATGGCCAACTTCACAGAAAAAATTATTCATACGATCAGCTATTTCAACCTTATTAGAAATCTTACAGTTATCTTTTTTAATGTAACTTATACTATCATTAACTTTACTATTTTTCCCTATTTTGTTGTTAATAATACTCCATAATTTTTTTGATTTGTTACATTACTTTCGATTAGGTTCTTTTCATGATTTATTTTAGCATCTTTTATTACCCTATTCAGAACTTTGGTATAAGTGAGATACTCAAGCTTGAGCTGTTTGTTATTAATGTCTTTACGCCATATGTTATACAGTAATTCTTTAGTGGCACATGATTGCATAATAGCATTAGTTATCCAGGTCTTTCTGCGCTTATGTTTAACATTTCTTTTTATAATTGTCGTCTGTTCAATACAGAATTTGATATCATTTATCAGTTTTTCGGTAGCTGTATTAGGATCATGTATTGACATAATAATATTCCAGTTTATAGTATTAGCAGTATTAATTAATCTCTTATAATCAATAATTTTAATGGGCTCAACATTTTTAGTTTTAATTTTTTCGACAGTAATAAAAATTGGATAGTGGTCGGTTAGAGAGTGTTTAAGTTTGTATGTCGCAGTTTTTAGATTATCAGTTTTTATAAAAATGTTGTCAATGCATGATCCCTTTCTACTTCCAATCGATGGTCTAGTAATACCTATAAAACCCGGTATGTATCCTTTGTTCAGGAAGTTACAGAGAAACTCCTGGCTAGCATTTTCTGTATCAAGTAGATTAATATTAAAATCCCCTATAAGTAGATGATTTTTAACTTTTCTCTTTTTGTTTAGGAAATTATTGAGTGCTAGGATAAATTCACTCTTGGAAATTTCATGAGATCGATAAACAGAGGATATTTCGATACCCCTAGTATTACTTAACTTAATTTGAACATTAATCAGCTTAGTCTTACCACATTCAATGATTTTGGTCTCATGCTCAACGTTATTATCGACAAAGACTATAACTCCATCATTTTGATTCAGATGGCTGTTATTGTAGTAGCTATTGTATCCCGCTATCTCATACATCCTGAAATTAACTTGAACAAAAGTTTCAGTACATATTATAATCGATGGCTTAATTGTTAAGCTATTGAATAAAATTAGCAGTTTGTCAAAGTTAGCAGACAGACTACGAATATTCACATGCATTATGAAATCTGATTTGTTGTTCAGCGCTTTGTTAAGACTAGATGCAGTTTCGAAAGCTCTTTCTCTGATAATAGAATCGTTGTTTATTTTATCTAAAATTTCAAAATCGATAGTTCTAGTAGTTTAAATTTAAATCAGTAACAGAGAAGAGATAAAACTTTACCTAGTCTTAACAGATTTTGGCATTGTTTTAACTTTGGATGAATTTTGCTGGACTGTTTATCTCCACATGGTAATTTATCGGTATTGATTTAACCGTCGGTAACTTAGGTTGCACCGGATAGTCTGTTGTCTCAATGTATTTCTTAATTTTGTTTTTTAATATGATACAAGTGTTATAGTCCATAGCATCATGATTGGTATTGTAATTAGTATCATACTTGGAGTTGCTGAAACTACAATTAAGACAGGCAAGCGTAGCACTTGTACAGCTTATAGTTTTATGAGCCTGTGAACATCTGAGACAGGTTGCTTGATTTGTACATTTAACAGTACTGTATCCAAATCTCCCACATTTCAGACAAGGTTTGATTTTTATTAAGTCTTATACTCTACAACTTTGCCATCCGACAAAGATTTTGTTGTTGTTCTCTCTGATAGATTTGTATATATCAGAGGTAACTTCAGCTAGTACATTAGTGAGGTTAGTTTTGCTATTCGAATACATATGCAGAACATGAACTTTAGAGTCAAAATCAGCAAAGTTCCTGATATTAATGTCTTCTTCAATGCTTTTGATGTCTAGATTAGAACAGTTTTCAATTCCAACAATTTTGATTTTCGGATTGTTCAATTGTTCAAGCTTCACTTCACATACGTCAACTAACTTGGTTTTCAGTAGTTTTTCAGTCTTGTTTACACTTTCTACATTAATACACTTCACCATTATCTCATTACGTTTTTTTAAGCAGTAGACATCGTTCGTTTGAATGTCTTTTTCTTTAATTAGAAACTTGGTAATGCACTCTTTAATTTCCATTTTTGAACAATCCTTGATAGGTTTGATGATAATTTTAGGAATGCGCTTAGGTTGAGGCTTGATGCTACTAGTAATCTGAGCATAAGTTTTGAAGTTAGTTTGTTTATTGGTCTGTTTAAATAAATCTTGGTTTAGTGAATCTCGTAGCATAGTGTTTTTTTCTTCCAGTTCGCTGTTCAGCTGCCTCAAAAGCTCGTTTTCCTTATTAAGATGTTCACATTCACCTTCAAAATCTCTAATTGAAGCATTTAGTTCATGAGACTTGTTTGATAATTCCGCAAGTATATCCCTCTTTATTTCTTCAGATTGTTTGAGTTTTATGATAGCAATCAAAGATCTGGCCGAATCACTGAGTACACTTTCATCAACTTTAGAGGTTAGCTTAGGATGATCTTGACAAATCACCAATCTCTCACTGAGAAATACAAGATTTTTTTGTCGCGCGCAACTCTGGTGGAAAGCCCCGTCACAAACAACACAGATCACCGTAGTTGCCTCATTATTACTGTGGCACTTTAAAAATCTTTTAGTGCCTTTGTCGGTAGGTCCTTTCCCTCCCGCCATGTTGGACGAATTGTGATTTATTATTTTATTATTATTTAAAGTTCATAGCGCATTATTTACGTGTTGCCCATACATATCTAAAATAGGAAATATTTTATTTATTATTATTTATAATTCAAAGCGCACTATTTACATGTTGCCCATATATATCTAAAATAGTAAATGATTTATTCGTTTTTCATTAATTTATATACATCTACTTCTACAATTATATTAAATTATACTTAAGGTATCTGTGAGCAGTGAATCCATTCACATCTTTTCTCAATAACTGACATATTTTCTTAGTTTATTATCAATTTAATATTTCATGATATACGATCTTTTTCGTATATATCTTATTTGAATAATCATCATTTTTCCTTTTATCCTTGAAACTTGAATTTTTTGAAAGTAAAATTGTTAATTTTTTTCAACGTTACCCTGGATAATGCTAGATATAATTGACCATGACTACGAACTGGATTTGGTAAATATACACCAACATTGTTAAATGTTTGGTCTTGTGATTTGTTGATTGTCATGACATATCCTAATCGTACTGAAAACTGTCGTCTTGTCATGTCAAAAGGAATTTCTTCTTTTAAATAAGTCAAATCAATCCGTGGTATTAAAACAACTTCACCGAATTGTTTACCGCTAATTATTTCTGCCTGTATACAGAATTGCATCATTTTCCTTACTATTAATCGAGTATCATTACAAAGCCCATTATTTAAATTAAAATTTTTTAGCATAATAATTACTGCACCTACTTTTAAGCGTAACTTATGAGGCGGTAGGCCATTTGGCGTAAGTAAATTTAAAAACTCTATTTGTAACATCTCTTTATTATCATCTTCGCATGAATCTACACTTAGATATTCTCTTACATCGCCTTGCATCTTATTTAAAATGTTATTATAAATTTTTAGTACTATAACGGTGCTTACTATCGTGTATAAAGGATCAGTAACGAGTATACTGATCTAAAGATTATCGAGAGGAATTGATGCAGCAGCTCGTTGCAGGCTTCTTTAAGGCTATACGAAGCCTGGCCCGTAGCGCAGTATGCTGTACGTGCTCGTCCTTGAGCACGTGAGCCCGCGGAGGCGTCGTGAGTGATTATACTAAAAAGGCAGAGAGTCAGGCGTGAAATCACAAAGAGCAGGTGGAGTTTAGAATTATGTTCGTGTATTGTAAAACCAGCCAAATACAGTAGCGGCGCAAGGCAAGAGAGAGACAAAGCGAAGCCTAATGCAGAGAGAAAGAGAGAGAGAGAGAGAGATCAGCGATCGAGCAGGTACTTACATTCGCTTCCGTGCTGTCTCGCTTGGATGCCTCGTGGCTCGTTTTGAACGGCGCAAGCGGATGACCGGGGCCCTCGCTGGGCAGCAGAGTAGATGCCTCGTGGCCTGGAGTGTGCGTCCGACTACGTCGGGAAGACGAGCGGCAGCAGTCACTCAGCTCATAACGGACACGCGGCGTGAAGTTGCCCTCAGAGTGATAACACCGGCGACACACTAGGACACGGCTTGCTAGAGGTAATCTCGCGGGTTTTGCGCACGCAAAATTCACGAGGGTTCCCGACAAAATGAAGAAAACGAAAACGTTCGACTGTACTCTTCGGCGGAACGAATTGAACTTCCCTCGCGCGGGACGCGGCGGCGAGACCAGCGTGGGCTTTCTCCCACTCTCCCTCTCGCGGCACGCGCGCGGCTCTCTCTCTCTCTCTCTCTCTCTCTCTCTCTCTGGTGAGTCGCTTTGGCAGCTCTTTATTTTTCTCCTACTTTCGCACTGCTTTTCTGACGCTTCTTGCCTTCGGGCCCTCTTTTGTTGTAGATTGTTGCACGCTCTTTTTTGCAACCTTTACGACGACATATAAATCGCTGAAGGTTGCAATTTATTTTCTACATCTTTCCTGCCATAAACTTTCTGCACGGCTTCTAACCTCCAAATCTACTCGGCTCGGCTTGGATTGGTTTCTCTCTCGCACGACATCTCTCTTCGCTCCTAATCAACATCGAGGAGACATCTACCGCATCGAGGGAGAACTTCTAAGGCGTCTGCACGCTGTTTGAGGTCGGTACTTTCGCGCTCTTTACACTAACGCTCCATCTAGCCGTAAGAGTTACAACACCGACTCTATCACTCCGTCGATAACTCATCATCACTCCACGAATTTCTGCTCTACCGACTGCCAGTAAGTTATCGGCGAAAATGAGTGAGAACGGCGAAAAGAGCGGGGAAGTGCCCTGTCAGCTATGCGGCAGCTGTAAACAGCCTATTTAGCACAAGGAGCCAAAAAGGTGTGCTTTTGCAAGCTCCATTACCACGTCAAATGTCTGAACACCATCAACATCAAGACAGTCGTGGTAAATGATAAACAGTTTCTAGCCTGTCCTCCCTGTGCAGACGCCAAGGGTGCCAAAGCGGAACTCAGGTCAACATCGGCGGCGGGGGTGACTGCGACAACAGCGGCTAGCAAGACCACCCCAAAACAACCGGGGACGAAGAAGATGAGATCGGCACCACCATCAGCCGACACTTCACGAAGTACTTCACCAGCTCGCTCGTCACCGACCATCGAAGCTGCATTGAACGACATTCGTGAAGCTCTCGATGACATCCGCAATGCTCATGCGGAGGCCATCCAGACACAAAACATGTGTCGGAGAGGATCTCGAGAATTGAGCAACGTCTTAGCCCGCTGGAGAAGCGTCTAAAGGCCCTCGATGAGCTGCCTGCACTCAAGACTCGCATACTTAATGCTGAGTCCACCATCACCGAGTTGCAGGCACAAGTCCAAGATCTCTCATCGAGGAGCCCAACACAGCAGCAGGTCAACAACAACAACAGCAGCAGCACTGCGGAAATTAGTAGCCTCCGCAGTGAGCTGGCTGAGGTCAAACGACGGCAGGAGCAGACCTCAAATAGTGTTGTTGTCATCACGGGCTTGCACTACACCCGTGAGACCTCGCTGCATCTTCTCGCGTTTGCAGTCATAAACGCACTTGACCCAACGGTCCTGCGGAGAGATGTTGCATCCGTCAGGACCATGGGTAGGCTCGATGCTCCCCGGAACACCGTCAGGAGTGATGGCAGACTGCCACCATTGGCCGTCACTCTCTCGTCGAGTGCACTCGCACGATCAATCGTCGTTGCCAAAGCTCGTAAACGCAAGCTCCACACCAACGAGCTGGACGCAACCGTGATGGAGGAGGCCAAAGCTCTGAGCCCTGACCACCAAGGGCTCATAAACATCAATGAGCTACTCCCCACCGACGTCCACAAGCTGCGTTCACGGGCTAGGCTGGAAGCCAAGAAGAGGCAGGGCTGTCGAACGTTCGTCAGGGACGGGAGATTATTTATGCGCTGCAACGATGACAACGAGCGCGCCACCGTCATCACCACCGACGCCGAGCTGAATGATTTTTTAGCCCGGATCCCGCTCGCCGGCAACATCGTTCTACAATGAAGCTGCCACACACACACTTCATCCCACCACATCCGCCATCAAGCTCATCCGCCGTGTCTTCATCGGGTTCTAAGGTATCTCTGTCCGAAGGTCTAAGGGTCTGTCATTTTAGTGCGAACTCTCTCACGGGTCACATTGAGATGATCAGGCTCTTTTTATCCACTCGCTCTTTATTCCATGTAATAGCTGTTACTGAGACCTGGCTAAGCGAGAAGGTGACATCCACCCCTTCGCTGGATGATTACCTGCTCTACAGACGAGACAGAAACAGAAACGGTGGAGGTGTGGCCCTCTATATACAAAAATCTCTGACGGTTAGTGTTATTTCATCATCCGACGGTGAATGGTCTGGCAAGCCAGGCAAGCCTGAATACCTCTTTTGTGAAATATCGGCCAAGGGAGTTTCTCCCATTTTCGTGGGGGTTGTGTATCGTCCACCACATGCTCCTTTTTTCCAAGGCTCTAACTTTATTGACCAACTAACAACTCACATGCACAACTACTCCACGAAGATTATAATGGGGGACTTTAACTCTGACCAACTATCCTCATCTGAAGATGCCAATTTCATCAGGGCCTTCATTGATGAGAACTCTCTTTTGTCCGTTCCCTAAACCCATAACACCATAAACAGGGTTCTGATACCTGGCTTGATTTATGCCTAATCGACGAGCAGGATCGCCTGCAGTCATACTGGAAGACAGACGCACCTTTCATCAACGGACACGACCTTATCACGGCCACTCTCGACGTACAGATTCCACGCTACGTACCAAATACATACTCATACAGAAACTTTAAAGGAATCAGCGCCGAGAAGCTAAGGGACTTTCTTAGCAAATGTGACTGGTCATCTCTCACCACTTCATCACTCGACGACTACATATCTATACTTAACGCTAACCATCAACCACCTCGCTCCATTGCGGACTGTGACACCAGGACGACAACGTCACCCGTGGTACACTGCGGCTCTTCGTGACCTTGCATCCGAGAGCAATAGACTTTACAGGCGTTTCAGGGACTCCAGGGTCGAATCAGATCAACGCGTTTACAGATTAGCTAGAGATTATGCTCACAAACAAGTCGAGGAGGCCAGGCTGAATTATTACTATTCACGCCTGTCCACCTTGACCGATATTGCTGAGATCTGGAAAGAGCTGGAGAAACTTGGAATGTCTACCACCAAGGCCCCCTTACCATCTAGAGTTACCACAGATGAACTCAACACGCATTTCAGCGCGATCTCAAACGATCCGCTGGCTCCTGCTGTTAAGGATTGTCTTGCTACCCTGGAAAGTCTTGACCTCCCGGAACATTTCGAATTCAACCCTATAACGGAATCGGACGTGTTGGCTGCGGTGTCGCACTTTGACACTCAGGCCAGGGGGAGCGACGGCATCCCACAGGTTGTCATCTCAAAAGCTTTGCCGGTTCTTGCTCCCTCACTATGTCATATTTTCAACCTGTCCCTTAGCGAACCCTGCTTCCCATCTGCCTGGAAAATATCACTTGTGCGCGCACTCAACAAAGTCAGTTCACCAACAGCCCTGACTGATTACCGTCCGATTTCACTTCTCTGCTTTCTTTCCAAGGCTCTGGAGTGGCTAGTGCACAGGCAAGTCTCAGAATACCTTGAATCAAGGCTATTACTAGATAACCTTCAAACAGGCTTCCGCACTGGTCACAGCACTCAGTCTGGCCTAATTAAGCTAACCGATGATGCCAGAGCCGGGATAAACAAAAATAAAGTAACACTACTCCTTCTCTTTGACTTTAGCAAGGCGTTTGACACTGTGTGTCACGTCAGGCTCCTAAGAAAGCTATCCACCTTCGGCTTCTCAAAGCAAGTCATCCGCTGGTTTGCCTCCTACCTCTCTGGTCGTTGGTGACAATAACGAACGTTCCTCTCCCCGGTGTCTCAACATCTGTGTCCCGCAGGGGTCTGTTCTGGGTCCCCTGCTGTTCGCATTGTACATCAACGACATCGGTTTCTGCCTTGATACCGATGTTTCCCATCTCATCTATGCGGATGACTTGCAAATTTACAGTCAATGCCACCTTGAAGAGTTCGATTTTTTATCAAACAAGATGAGTGCCAATGCTGAGAGGATTACAGGTTGGGCTGCACAGAATAAGCTAAAACTTAATGTTGCTAAAACTAAAGCAATTGTCCTGGGCTCTCCCTACTACATAAACGCATTACCCTCAACAGCTAACACTTTCATTAACATAGGGGGTGCCCAGGTCAGCTTTGAATCTTCCGTGCGTAATCTGGGATTGGTGCTCGACTTTAAGCTTACGTGGAGGGAGCATATTACACAAGTGTGTAAGCGTGCTCACACACTAATGTACAGGCTTTACTTTTTCAGGAAAAGCACCAATCTCAGGTTGCGCAAGCACTTAGTGCAGGCCCTCCTGTTCCCTCTTATAGACTATTGTTCTCTCGTATACTGTGACCTGACGCAAGAACTCGACCTAAAACTTCAGAGGCTCGTGAATACAGGAATTCGGTACATCTATGGTGTAAGAAGAGATGAGCACATCTCCCCATACAGGCGGGAGTTGCAGTTGCTAACCACTGCCGGACGCAGGAAGTATTTCACCGCTTGTTTCTTAAAAAGAATGTTTAATACAGCCGTACCATCATACATACTGGCATACTTCGACTTCTGCGTGACACTCCGGCCTGTTAGGGGGGAGGTGATACCTCTGGATATTCCTACATTCGCGACGGAGACGCTGAGGAACTCGTTTCATATCAGCGCCTCATACCTATGGAACAACCTACCATCTCACATTCGTAACACTACATCTCAGGTTTCAAGAGACTAGCTAAAGAGCACTTTTTCGAACTTGAAAATACAAACACTTGAATTTCTTGTACACATTCACGCACACGCACACACACACACTCTCGCATAACCCATCTTCACATTATCATACTATCACAATACACATTTTTGCTATTCTACTACTCCTGCTATATACAATTAATCGCACAACATATTGTACGTAAAATAAAACTAATTAATCTAATCTAATCTCTCTCTCTCTCTCTCTCTCTCTCTCTCTCTCTCTCTCTCTCTCTTTTCACACGCTGGATCTTCTGCTCTTTCACTTGCTGCCTTGCTGCTGAAAGAATGTACATAATATATATTTATACATATGTATATATATGTGTTGTACTGAGGGAGAGAGACACAACGAGAGTACGATAGTCAGCTCGTTATAGTACATCATTATTTTTTGTCACTAAAATTACTCTTACGCGAAGTTTATTGGCATTATTATTATCAAAGCAATCTCCATAAATTTCTATAATTATATCATTGGTTAATAATAATTCCGTTAGAAGTAAAGTTATATTATTGTCCATTTCAAATTTGTTGGAATATTTTCCATTTCCAATTTTTAATAGCCATTGCTACTAAACTCCTGTTACAATACCGCTACCATAAGCGGGTCTTGGGCGTTGTCGTCCAGATCGGACGGCTGGGTGCCTATCACCACTACACAGCGCGTCCTTAGGTTGCGGATAGAGAAACAGCCCCTGAGAAAGAGGATAGCTGCGAATAAATTGAATAAGCAACCGCGGACAGCCGATAGGAACAGGCGTGGGTGTGATGAGCCCACACTATCGAACGCATTCATCTAGAAACAGTACGCAAGCACCACAACAAAAAAACACTTCACATTATCTCTTCTCTTTCAATCTATCTCTTTCATCACACATTACAAAAATGGGCAAAATTCCTGCTGCCGAGGAGGATGCGGAAGCGATGACATGTGCTCCGAAAGGAGATGTGTAGAATGATTCATCACCTGGTCTTACGCGGTAACGATGCCAGCGAAGGCGCGCTGCCTTGCAGGGGGGCGTTAGGATGCGAGAATGAAACCGTAGTGTGTCTGACGACGAATTGACACTGTCCTCGTCAAAGTCGGAAAGCTCTCATACTTAGTTCTAGAGAGGTATGGGGATTATCACTTCTAGAATGGTGGACTTACCTGCGATCGGAACAGGATCCGAAGCGCGCGGGTTAAACATACTATCATGGCTCAAAAAAATCAAATCCGAACCAAAAGGGACTTATGGGTCGGAACTTGGAATGTTCGCAGTCTATACAGAGCAGGCGCGTTTAAAGAACTCGTAAAGGAAGCTGATAGGTACAATCTAGATTTGGTAGCAATACAGGAATCGCGGTGGCAAGATGGCGGAGTAGTAGCATCGGGTAACTTCACGTACCTGTATGGGGCCGGGAGTGGGGGATCTCTAGGCACCGGATTTCTCATAAGCAAAAGCATCATACATTCGGTTAAAAGTTTCAAATCCGTTAATGAGAGGCTCTCGTACATCATTATCGAAGGTAAATGGTATAGATATGTATTTATTAATGTGCACTGTCCTACGGAGGACAAAGAAGAAGAAGCTAAGGATCTCTACGACGCAACTTTAGAGCAGGTAATCAATCAGTTTGCGTCTTACGACACAAGAATGGTATTAAGCGATTTCAGTGCTGAAATAGGTAGGGAGGAAATGTTTAGGCCTACTATAGGGAAGGAAAGCCTGCACGAAGCCAGCAATGATAACGGTATTAGGGTCATAAATTTCGCGGCGGCAAAGATCTTATAATCAAAACTACGTGTTTTAAGCACAAGGACATACACAAGGCAACGTGGACATCGCCGGACGGGGCCACGCAGAACCAAATTGATCATTTCCTCATTGAAAAACGACGTCATACTAACGTTCTCGACGTAAGGGCTTACAGTGGGGCAGATAGCGACTCGGACCACTTCCTAGTAGTAGCCAAATTAAGAGCTAGACTAGTAGCGAATCAAAATAGTAAGCGAGCAACAAGGTAGAAAGCTTCGAAATTGAGAAGATAAGAGATAGAACAGAGCGAATTAGGTACCAGATAGAAATTAATAACAGGTTTCAGGCACTTGAAGAAGCAAACACATTGCCGGAGGGGAATGACGAACCGAGTAGGTTATGGGGGGACATCGAAAAAACGGTAAAAGAGGCCGCGAACAAAGTACTGGGTAAAAATAAAAAGCCAAAGAGCAAACCATGGTTCGACGAACTTATTAGGAGAATAGAAACTAACAGTAAGGAAAATAACCCACGCGAAATGTACAGAGGGATTAACGCCATCAAAAAGGGTTTTAGGAGTAGAGCGCAATTGATGAAGGACGAAAACGGGTACCTCGTAACAAATGGCAATGAATTACTGTCGCTGTGGAAAAATTATTTATTTAAGTAGAGGCCGCGATTAAAAAACTAAAAAACAACAAAGCCGCGGGAATTGACTCTATACCAGCTGAGTTACTCAAATATGGGGGCGTCGAGCTCACTTTCAAAATCTATAAACTAGTGTCTGCCATCTGGAAAAATGAAACAATACCCGAAAATTGGAAGGAATCTATCATTATACCGATTTTTAGAAAGGGGGATAAGACAGACTGCAATAACTATAGGGGTATCTCACTTTTAGCAACGTGCTACAAAGTTCTGTCAAACGTAATACAAGCTAGACTCACTCCATTCGCGGAAGATATAGTAGGAGATTATCAGTGCAAATTTCGGCGCAACAGATCGACGAGCGATCAAATGTTTACCATAAGACAGTTGTTAGAGAAAAAGTGGGAATTTTGCGAAACCATACACCAACTATTTATAGATTTTAAAAAAGCTTACGACTCTATTAAGCGAAGCAAAATGTATCAAATTCTAGTACTTCTCGATGTACCGAAAAAACTCGTGAGATTGATTCAAATATGTCTGAACGGAAGCTCGGGAAAGGTCCGAGTAGGCGGTAATATATCAGAACCCTTCACGATACGTGATGGTTTAAAACAAGGGGATGGGCTCTCTACGGCGCTGTTCAACTTAACGTTAGAGTACATCGTTTGAAAAATGCAGGTTAGCCAGCTGGGCGCAACGCTTAATGGAACAACGCAGATACTAGGCTACGCAGATGACTTGGATATACTGGGGGATTGTAGGGAAACGGTAGCAAGAAATGCGGAAATACTCATAAAAGCGGCAGAGTATACAGGGTTAGAAGTTAGTGAATCAAAACCAAAGTACATGATTGTGGATAAACTAGGCATCTGCAGAGGGGAGGGAGATCTCAGAGTTGGGGATGTTACTTTTGAAAAGGTTAGCAAATTCATTTATCTTGGTACGACCATAAATGATAGAAACGAGATTAATGTCGAAATAAACAAGAGACTCCATTCAGGTAATGCTTGCTTCTACGCCGTGAGTAATTTACTTAAGTCGAGGCTGTTGTCTAAAAACGTAAAAATATGAATATACAGGACAATAATACTGCCGGTGGTTCTGTACGGGTGCGAAACGTGGGCTCTCACTAAGCAGGCGGACAACCGTTTTATAATAAATTCTTGCGAAAAATATACGGGCCGAAGAAAGATGAGGAAACCGGGGAATGGAGGAGACTACACAATGAAGAGTTACACAATCTGTACGCGTCACCAAATATTAACAGAATAATAAAATCGTGCAGATTGGGATGGGCAGGGCACGTAGCGAGAATGGGAGACGACCGTACGGCAGCGCGTGTCATGAAGGGCAGGCCGATGGTAACGCGACCTCTAGGTAGACCTTGACGTAGATGGGAGGACAACGTAAAAGCGGATCTAGTAGAAATAGGACGGGTGGGTGTCGATCGGAGAGGTGCATCTTGGGTGGGGTTGACACAATATAGGGCAGCGTGGAAGGCTTGTGTGGATGAGGCGATGAACTTTCGAGTTCCAAATGCCACTTAAAAAAAAAATTGTTACTAAACTCTTTGTCATAATTACTAACTCTCATTTTATCTTTTAAAGCCATTATTTGGAATTTACTCTATAAATGACTATTTTGCACGCAAATTTCGACGCTTATTTTTTCGTACAAATTAACTAATGTCTAACAAAATATAAACTTTGAAAATAAATGAATATGTTAATAATCTGGATTACTATTCTGAGTTTTTCTTTCTTTTCTCTAAGTCCTTGCGTTTGGTACTAATTTTATTCTGTGCAGCCTTGTTGATACGAGAATTTATTTTTGACGTTTTTCTAAAGAACTTGTCCACTGTTTCTGTAAATAAAAAATAAATAAACACTCTTATTATTTGAATAATCACGTAAAAATTAAACAAGAGTTTAGGGAAAGGGGTGTGGATCGATGAAATTATTTGAAGTTACGTATAAAACAAAATTAAATGAGAACTTTTCATGCTTTTTTTGTAGTATATTCATGAGAACATAGTGCAGGAATGTAAGTGTAATAAAGATAGAGAATAGTCGCTAGCTTCTCTCTCGGTGCGGTCCTAGAGAGAAGGTTAGAGGGGGATGTACGCTAGAGGGATGCATGAGAGGGAGGGAGGGAAAGAGGGAGGGAGGGAGGGGGAGAGAGAGAGATCGAAAGGGCCGTTCCGAGATGGGCCAGTAGGCCCAGGGAGAGAGTTGTGCTGTCGGCTAGGCGGCCGACCGAGATACGTGAGAGCGTCATTGTTAATACAATTTGGTTGTTAATAAACCATTGATGACTGTTAACCCAATATTTCTATCACTAAACCATACATGCCTACACATCAAATCCCACAATAGAATCACTAAAAATCATTTAGAACAAAAATATGATTGTTTTACAGAAAAAAAAAGATTTTCTATCGCGTTGCAATTTTACAATTTACAGAAAATCTCGCACTTAGGATAGAAGATTATACATCAATTTTTATATAACTTCGTCGCTTCTTACAGAAACTAGCTTTACCCAGGAAACGTCAAACCTATATTGTCATTATTAGAACACTGAAGTAAAATGAATTCCATGTCCCGATAAATTTAAGTTTTGAGACTTTATTGGGGTCAAGATGAATTGACAAGATAAAAATATAATATTTATGGACATCAAAGTAGACATTTTTTAAAAACAAGTTAATGCTCTTTGTCGAAAGCAACGATGTATAGTAGATGTTTAGATAGAAAATCCTGCAAGAGGTCATACAGGATTTTCGTAAGCAATAAAAAAAACCATTAATGCTTACAAAAACAATAAATAAAGTCTAAGTTAAGACTAGACAAATTTTCTTCAGGAAACGTATCTCTGACATAATCCATTTTTGCAGAATCCAAAGCTGGTGCAAGCTCTTGGTTTTTGTTGCATTGCAGGGTTTGCCAGTTACCGAAGGAGCGCGCTAACTCTTCGTCTGTAAATACGTTTTCCAAAAGATCATTGGTGAAACTCTCAACAGAACTTTTGTTTAAATTGCTTATAATGGATGATTTGAGATAAAATTTCTGTTGAGCAGAGTTATGAGCGGTCTTATTCCCAGCAGAACTTGTTTTGCCACTTTCATAATCAGTTTTGGTCTTCAGAACAAATATATGGTTGTATAAGTTTCTACAAAACATTTTATAAGAATAAAGCGAAGAAAAGCACCAATTGATTTACCTTATTTTTCTTTGGTTGCTTGGATGAGTTACCATCATCATCTTCTTCATCAGATGAGTCAACTTCCGCATCCGAACTCTGCAAAGTATTAATAGCATATGTATTTTAATAGGTATTAATAATGTCTAATGGGTTTACTGCCCGAGCGAAGCAAAGACAATAATCACCTAAGAGAAAAATCGACTTTAGTCCCGTGTTGAATTTAGGACTTTATTCACGACTTAGACTAAATAACTAAAAAAATCTAAATGTTTTGAATAAACGTGTCTAAGTCAATGGTGGCCATCAGTTGGTCTTTACCTTGACACTTATTTCCAAGGTCATTTGCAAGTTCAACTTCAGTTTTAAAAATTAAAATGTTAAGAGAGTAGGATGTTGCAAGAGCTCGATTTTCCACGTTCAAATAGTTAATTTAGGAAAGAAGAAGTAGAAGTTTGTCTTAAATCGGTTAATTTGACTTTGTCTTTTACTAATCATAAATATTTTTGCTGTAGGTCAAAATTATCTTGAAGGGTCCTTTTTTAGGTTAAACTAATAGTTTTGATATAGCCCAACCCTAACGAAAATTACTTGCACACAAACCGATAGAATTCTCACAAATATTGTTACACGTCGATATTTGGTAAATGTTTATGATAGTGTGCAATGTATTTAATGTTAATGAATGTCTGTAGGTAGACAAGTTTATAGTTAAACAGGATGATTTGCACGATTATATGCAGTCGACCTGTGAGACATTTTGTGGGAACGAAGAATGCCCATAGCAGCTCATGACCAAATTGCAGGGATGTTATAAAAAATATTTTAGCATGAAGAACCCACGAAATCTTAAGTATTTGAATGAAAGTTGCCTCGTATATAGAGTGGGAGTTTCCAAAAAAGCGAATTTGTTTTATTTTACTACTGAATGACAGATGAAATCTTGATTTTTTGATTTAATAGTAATAACAGTTGGTAGTCAGACTTGATGACATGCTCAAGATAGCCTGCATGCAGTGTGTACAATGATGTGCTGTTTTGACGAAAATAATGTGCAAATACTATAAACTCTACGCCACATTCTGAAATAGTTTTGTCAGAATTAAATTATTGAGGTATTAAAATTTTGAAGCGAAACCAATACTTTTAATTACTGAGTTGTCTATAATGTAAAAAAGCTGCAGCTTTTCTGTGTATTCTTCTGCAAACTTGTATGCATACTTTGTACATGCTGTCATGCAGCCAATTTGCAAACTTTTCTTCTGGCATATTTTGTGCACTCTGTATTGCAGGTTTCAATCGGATATTAGCAGCTATACGACGACTCATTTAAAAAAATTTTAAGCATTCAAAGATATACGAATGCCACTTAATGGTCGTATTGGAAAGGATGCGTGGATTAAATAACAATATTTCGAGGTTTAAATAATAATATATTGAAAGGCTTGAGAGCCTAGACGGCAGTACATCCGCTCTACTCGGATTCTTACAGGCAAGAGAGAGTATAGTACAGTGTCGCATAGTCTGACTCCAAGAAGCTGAGTATACAGTATAGTATGCGCTTAAAGTATATACGCGAGGTATACGCACTATGCTCGCGTTCAATCGAGCTTGTCTCGTTGCACCAAATCGTTGACAACCAGTAGATGGCGCGACGAGTACTGTTTTAAATATTACGACTGTATAAATTTACATATTACAACACGCCTTCTGAATTTTACAGTCGTGATATTTTTACATTATAATTCGATACATTTGAGTTTTCAATTTTGCATACAATTTGTCATCGCATTTTACATTAATTGAATTAAGATGATTTCAAGTGAACTTGAGTTTTACAACTGAACTTGGCGATTATTACTCTGAACTTTTATATATAAACGCTTTAGATTAAACTTAAACCTTTTCTATTGTTTAGGAACTTTGTTTTATCCAGACTCTTTGTGAAGATGTCTGCTAAATTACATTTCGAATCAACTTTTACAATATCTATCTCGCCCTTTTCGTAGCTTTCATTTATATAATGGTATTGCACTTCAATGTGCTTTGAATTTGGAGTAAAGTTTCCGAATTTCGCAATTGGAATTACTCCTGAATTGTCTTCGTAAATAGTTGTTGCCCGAGTGGAAAAATTTGCTGGTACTATAAGGCAAAACACCGTAGAATTTTGTTACATTTTAGTAAGCTATTGTAAATTTATGTATGTACGCGTACGTTCGCGTACATTTACGTACAATTGGGTTACGATTCGAACATTTTTTACAGCATTACACAGAAACGTACGCAAATGTACACGAACGTACGTGAACGCACGTGAACGTACGTGAAAGTACCAAAACGTACGAATAAAATAAATATTTCACACCTAAATTTTTACAAATTATTTACACAAAACTTCATCAAGACAATCATTCATAAGATAATCTTTATTTCTTACCGCTATAATTAACTTAGTTTGTAGTGACGTTATCGATCTTATATACCAACCAGCAGAAAACTTAGCGCTTGCGAGAATGAAAAACCGGACGCCACCTGGGAGCGGATACACAATCAATATTATTATTTTTGGTATACTACATTTTCGTACGTTTGCGTACGTTCTCGAACATTTTTGTATAATGCTGTAATATTTATAATGAGTTTGGTCGTAGCAACTTTGGTAACGACTTAAATAATTTACACTATATGCTATATCTGGCCTTGTGCCTGTACTTATATATAATAATTCGCCTATTAAATTTCTATATTTAATTCGTTCATCTGTTTCTTTTGCTTGTGCTAGTTTTAGATTCGACTACATTGGAGTATCATATAGTTTAGCATTTTCTAAATTATATTTTGTAGTCAAAGATTCAATGTATTTTGTTTGACTTAAAGTCATCTTACGTTTATCATCATTATAATCTATATCTATTCCAATATAACTTCCAATTTTTCCTAAGTTTTTCATTGCAAATCTTTCCTTTAGACTAGATTTGACTTCGTTTATTTTGTTTTTATCTCGACAACAGATTAAGAGATCATCTACAAAGACTAGAATATATATTGAATCTTTGCTTGCATTATTTACATATAAACAATGATCGTAGTTACTTCGCACAAAGTTTAATTTTTCGATAAAATTGTTGAAGCAATCATACCAGGCCCTTGGGCTTTCTCGTAATCCGTATAATGCCTTTTGCAATTTGCAAACCTTATTGTCTCCGGTTTCATAACTTTTCAGTTCATTAACATAAACTTCTGTTTTTACATAACCATTCAAAAATGCTGTCTCGACATCCATTTGCTCTACAAATAAATTATTTTTACAACTATAAGACAATACAATTTTCAAAGTTTGCATTTTTCCTACTGGTGAATAAACATTTTCTAAATAATCTTTTTGTTGAAATCCTCTTACAACTAATCTCGCTTTATAAACATTATTATTTTTCTTTTTATAAACCCATTTTACATCAATGACATTTTTATGTTTTGTCTTTCAACAATTTGCCAAGTATTATTTTTCTTTAAACTATTAATTTCGGAGTTCATCGCCATTTTCCATTGTTTATATTCATTTAAGTTTAACGCCTCCTCAAATGTATTCGATACATTTGCATCGATGTGATTTACATAGATAAAATGAGTTACAGGATTTCCATACCTATTTACAGGACTTTTCTTTCTATTAGATTTTCTTTGTACTTTTAAACTTGAATTGTCATTTTCAGCGATATCAAAAATTAATGTGTTATCTCTACTTTCCCCGAAGGTCTGAGTAGAGATAAGAGATTTTGTTTGATTTCAATTTACATCATATTCATCAATTTTGGATTCTTTTTCCAGTATTTCATTTTCTACGTTTTCAGATTCGGTATTTTCCAAATCTCTATCTTTTTCATCATCAAGTTTTTCTAAACAAATAATTTTAGTATTTTCCTCTACTTGTATATGTCTAGCATGAATGACTCTACCATTGACTAGAACTTTATAGCCATTTTCTACATAGCCTACTAGTACGCCTAATTGAGCTTTATCATCCCATTTGCTTTTTCGCAACGCTTCTTGAATTCTTACGAAGACTCGACTACCATAAATTTTCAAATTTTCTACATTAGGTTTGATACCAAAAATATTTCGTAAGGAGTTTTATTTTCCGCTGTATTTTCAATTGTACGGTTTTTTAAATACGCGACCGTTTTTATGATTTCAGGCCAGTAACGTCTATAACGTATTTTGACTTCACGCATTAAAAATCTGCCCATATGCATTGCAGATCTGTTATATCTTTAGACCCCTTAGACAGAAGGTGTAAGGGGTTCCTATGTTGGGGTTAGAGGAGCTAAGGTTAAAAAGCTTGGCATCAATTTGCCGAGTTGCCAAAGCTATAAACAAGGATTTATAAAGTAACTACTAATGGTAAAGGAGGCACAGCACAATGGGCTTCGCCTGAGTGCTCAAGCGGCACGTCCCCGTGCAGGGGCCGCCACAGTTCACCTCTGCCCAATATGACTATGACTATACTAAGATATACGAATTTAGGTCCTAAGTTCGTTTTGCGAATGTCGATAAGTGTGCAGAATTTCTGGGTAAGTAACTGCAAGACAGAATACACAAAATATGCAGAAAGACTGCAAAATTGACTGCACGACATTATGCATAAATGTAAGCAGAAAACGAGCATACATGACTGCAATTATAACTGCAGATTTCGCTACAGCTTTTTTTCACAGGGGACTCGTCCCAACCATTCAGTGTAAGATCGTGTGTAGCAATTGATTAAGTTATTCATGTAGGAAAACCACAATTTATCGGCTAGCACCAAACAGGAATTTGACAAATAAATGATGCTTAGCCCATTTTTGAATACTATCTGAATGCGTGATTTCGGGCTCTTTAAAAATCCGAGGTCTAAAATAAACGTTTCCATTATACAACCTAAGTTAACCATTAAATATTGTTGAAAATGAACAGGGTCTCGATTACCAACCTATGGCACACTTTGATTTTAACAACTTTAATTCGAAACATATTTTGATTAACTTGCAATTATTTATTTAGTTGACAGTCCTGGTGAAAATGTGCAACCTATTTATTACGCTGACAATATTGTTGTAATTATTTCCGAAAAGAAAGGATGAAGAAAAAAGACAGGAAACCATGCAGCGTACTTCTAGCGAAACATCTTAGTAGATAAAGGACTATTTAGTCCATATCCTGTAAACTATTAGCGAAAAAAGGCGTAATAAAGTTCTTGTTTTTAATAAGCACGTTACTCCGCCTCATTACTCCTCATTTCATACTCCTTGAACTTAAGATTGTAGCGTGTAGGGGCCTTCAGGCTTAATCGCATGCAAGACCGACTTCAATGGCGCCAGACTTCATGTCCGAAAAATTTGTTATACACACACACATCTGTGTGTATGTATAAGAAACTTTATTGATCTATAGTCGATGCGTACGTGTAATTATATAGATTGGTAAGTCGTAATTAGGTTAGGACAGAAAATCTATAGCCGTTTAATAGATTGACCTTCGGCGTGCGATCGTACCTAATATCATTGTAATCACATTTATACTCGAGAAAAACATGTGCACTTAGTAACTTTTAGTAACAGTATCCTTGTATGAAAAAAATGTAACGAATTCCGTAACTATAGCTGCAGTCATATGTTATTATTTTTTACATACTTTCTATATGTTTACCCCCCAGCTAAAAAATATCAAGTGAGCACTCACGCGATTACTAACATTCACATGGGTAATCGTGTGTTCATCTATCGATTAATGATGCGATTATTCACGTAATTAAATAATCAAGCAATTTATCTTGAGATTAATCGCATGACTACTCACGCAATTAATTACGCTTCTATTTACGCAACTAATCACGTGACCACTAACACCACTACTTACGCGACTATTTACGTGATGTACTCAATAAAATATTTGTATAGAATAAAATTGTAAAGAAATAAAATTGAAGAGTGGAATACCTGCCACGTAAGTAGTCACGTAAGTACTTACGTTAGTGATAGCTCAGTAATCACGTGAGTTTTTTCAGCAGGGTCATACTCTCTGCGTCTTTTTTGCATTATATTCCACGGCCAATAATTTTCTAATACTAAGGATTATTGGAAAGTGTAAGAAGATCTAAGACACTTAAGATTCAGATGGTAATATATATATATATATATATATATATATATATATATATATATATATATACAGGGTGACCCAATTTAAACGGGCACCGCTCATAACTCGTCAG
>QLYP01000386.1:0-37306 GCA_016647725.1 Nasonia giraulti
AATACTGCCGGTGGTTCTGTACGGGTGCGAAACGTGGGCTCTCACTAAGCAGGCGGACAACCGTTTTAGGGTATTTGAAAATAAAGTCTTGCGAAAAATATACGGGCCGAAGAAAGATGAGGAAACCGGGGAATGGAGGAGTCTACACAATGATGAGTTACACAATCTGTACGCGTCACCAAATATTAACAGAATAATAAAATCGCGCAGATTGGGATGGGCAGGGCACGTAGCGAGAATGGGAGACGACCATACGGCAGCGCGTGTTATGAAGGGCAGGCCGATGGTAACGCGACCTCTAGGTAGACCTAGACGTAGATGGGAGGACAACGTATAAGCGGATCTAGTAGAAATAGGACGGGTAGGTGGCAGCGTGGAAGGCTTGCGTAGATGAGGCGATGAACTTTCGAGTTCCAAATGCCACGTAAAAAAATGCTGTTGGTGCGTTTTTTTTTAATATTTTGTTAATAAACATCAACAATATGTTTTTCTTGAATATTACTAACATTTATATAAGTCTTTATATAAGTCTCTTTACATTTCTATTTTCACATTTATTATGTGTTTTTCTTTAATGTTTATTAGACTTATCATTAGAATAAAATGTTTTTTAGTATCAAATTTAATTTTTGTTATTAACGTTCATTAACAAAAAAGGTGGTATCCCCAGTAGACCTATTCCACTCTTATAATTTGCATTATAACAGTTTTGCATGCATTTAAAATGTACTTTAAAAAAAAAAATCTTTTCATATTTGTCCAATATGAAAGCATGTATGTACATTTTTTGATTATGTTTTATATATATTGCTTTTCTATGGACCTACATGAGCTATGACGAGCGAACGCAAATTCATATTTCGCGCGCTCGCCACGTCGCGAGATTGTTTCATGCGTGAGGGCGGCGTTGCCAGCTTGGCGGTACGGGCAGCGCGCGCGGAATCGGCGCGCGAGATCAGATAGGCAAAAGCGCTATTACAGTTCGGACGCGCGATATATACCGGTGCGACACCCTCAAACATCCGCATCAACGAGACAAGAGTGCTAGCAACGACCAGAGACCACCTGCTAGAGGAGTCGCTCAGGCTAATACCATCTTGAGCACCCGGGGTACCCCAGCAACGTCACTGCTTCGACCAGGAGGGACGCTTCCCGGCTCATTAGGATTTTCCTTGTCGGTCGCAGGCGGACACGCGAATTCCGAGAAATCGGCGGGCGCGGACACTGTAAGTTTATGTCAACAGCTACTGCATGATTAACAGACTATTGAATCGGCTGCAGACGCCGAAGCCGAGGCTCGCTGCCACCAAGTCGTCGGCTCGTCTTCAGCACGAGCCGCGAGTGCAAACCCGTCCTCTCGCACCACGCGCTACATTGTATTAACATCGTGAGAGAATATATACCACTTTACAATAGAACACAAACGCATGCTTATTTATCCCGTGATCTCATAGCGTCCTTCCAACGAACCCGGTAGAGTAAGGCCAGTACATCGCGGCGCGGCTACAAGACGCGCGCCTAGCCGGAAAACTCTATACGCGAAGAAAGTGCGGTGAGCTTCGCACGCCGCGCAGTTGTACACCGAGGCAACCCAGCAGCATTGTACGGAGTCGGCATTGCACCGGCAGCTAACGTCCATCGCTGACTCCAGTATCATCAAGGTATAGCCGTGCGAACAATAAAGAGTTAGTAATACCCCTCGTTAACGCGACTGCATCTTCGCGGCTGTCCCACTAAAGCCCAGTTGCCCCGTGACAGAGCATATTACTTATAATTTTTCTAAAAAAATTAGATACATCAATATAAATATAGTAATAACATGATAATAGCACAATTTTACTTATGTAATTTCATATGTCTTCTTAAATTGTCAGTTTTATAAAATCTCTTGTTACAATAAGTACATATTTGTATATTTTTTTCATGTAAAAGAAAGTGACGAATAAGGTGATTATACCTTTTGAATAATATTCCGCATTTGTGACAAAAAAAGATTGTAATGGATGCATGCTCCCTTATGTGCCTAAAATAATTTTTCTTGAAATTAAATCTCGAATCACAAATTCTACAAATGTATTCTACAAATATTGATTTCTGTGTGAGTCTTCTTGATTTTGAAGAGGATCTGATTCCATTTTTTGTTGAATGAATAAAAACTTCCGATTAGGATTTGATCTACTACAAAACTTAGTATGTTAAATTTTGTTGAGCAATCTCGAATAAAAAGTAAGACAATATCCACAATATGCATAAAAATAATGAATCTAAAGACGTTTATACTTATAAGTTTAAACAAGTTTGCATGTATTTTTTCATACTTATATTTTTCATACTTATAACATTGTGTTCAAATCTATAAAGATGTTAAGTATACTGAAAAAAAATGTCTACGAAATGACAATTACTCAAGTGGATATTATCATCGGAGAACAGACATTTGCACTTATTTAAACGCTTCTGCCCAAACGATATTTTTTATAAGTTGGGTATCATTAGTTTTATTTTGAATAAACAATTGATTTATATTTTTACATCTAGAAAGGGCAACATACAACTGACCGTGAGAAAAAAGTGGCTTATGAATATAAATACCAACTGTGTCTAAACTTTGTCTTTGCGATTTATTTATAATCATGGCAAAAGCCAAAATTAGCGAAAATTGTCGACGGAATATTACGAAAGGCAAAGATGTATATTGACTGGTGTCTAAAATAATTCTTGGAATAAAATTACCTGTAATAATCTCAGCTTTGATAGTATGTTCGAACAGTTTAATTATTTTTAATCTGATACTATCGCAAAATACCGTCATTTATACTCATATTTCGAATGAACATGACAATTGCACTTTTTTTTAAAGTCAATTTATGTACTGGGAAACCTGGAAATTTCAGAGAATTTAAATATTTTGTTGGATACTTTAATTTTGTATCACTATAAGTTTTATCAATACCTTCATGTCTAGCGAAATCGATACTATAATATATAACTTCTTCGCTATTAATTTTTTTCAATATTTTTTTATTTATTTTCTAAATATCTTCATCATAGGGCGATAAAATGACTGTTTGAAAAATCATCATTTACAGATATGACTGAACCGTAAATTTTATTGCATATAATATTAGTTTTCCATTCATCTGGAACCTTAAAACTGGCAATATGTCCATCACCAATATTTAAAAGAAAAGATGAAAAATTAATATTTTCCAATCTCATATTTATCTTCAATTTTAACACCTTGAAATTCTCTAGAATATACACGAACAAATGCTATAATTTCTACTTCACTGCCGTATGTACCATTCATTGACATATGCATTTTATAAGTACTTCTATCAGTAATTTTTAAAGATTCATCGCCTACGATGAATGGCTTAAAATATTTCCAATTCTCATAAAAATGATTTACAATTTTGGCTCTAATTTTCATATGATTTTTTTCCGTATTAAACAAAAAATACGAAAATCAACAAAATAGGCAATTGCCATCTCCATGGATTTTTTTTCTATCTCACATTCTGACATTTTATTGGATATTCTGTACATCTACTATGTCAAAATTTTATAGATTGAAAATACTTAACTTTCAATGTTGAGTATGGTTCTCTTTATTTCTTTTTTTCTCTTTCTCTCTCTCTCTCTCTACTTCTCTCTATTAAATGATTGCAGCCCGGATTTAGAATCCCGCACAATAACTTATACATAAAAACTCGCGATTTAATTTTGAATTCAGTTTTATAGGAATAACCAAACTGTTTGTGCATATAGCATAAAAATATCGCTATTAAAACTTCGAATTCAACCTAACCAAATTTTTAACGCGACGTGAATACACAGCTGCCAAGAATCTGTTGTTATAAGTTGTTGATACGGTTGCTATGCATTATGTAATAGATTTTTAAATATCGAATACAATTAAAATTAGAACTGCAGTAGAAATATTTTCAACTTATAAATTACTACTTATTTTAAAATTAGGGGTTGGCGAGGAAAGCAAGTTCAATTTAAAAATTAATCATTTTGAAATGGACAATCAAAATTGTAATGAGAAGATTTAGAAATTATAAAATTATACAATTAAAAACGAAAATTGAAATTAGGAGGTTGGTGAGCAAAGCGAGCAGGGGGGTACCCCCCTAGTTATATTTAAAAAGTGTTAACTTTCGTCAGTATTTCCAGAAACTAATTCTTTTAATTGTTAAGGATACTTGATATTGTCAGATAATACGTTTCCTCTATTGCAACAATTAGAAAACTTCTTATTACATAATATTCTAAATTTGAAATGTTTGGCATTACAGAATTAAGATATTTCACTTATGCTATCTAAATCATTCTCTATCATTGCTGATTCATCGAAATCAAAATCGAACATGGCATTCAATTTTGTTATTAAAATTTCATTGAAATTTTGAATAGAGTTACCTTTTAATTCTTTGTAGTTATTATTATAATCTCATTACTTTTTAATTTTCTTTAGATATATATATAAACTAGCAAAACACGATTGCTTCGCTCGCGGTTAACATATGTTAGTTATTATATGTTGTTGTGGAGTATATTTGGAAAGAATAAAATATATTTGTTTGTTTAAAATATGTTAATATTATGTTTCATTATTTTAATACAGTCTATACTAAGATTATATTAAAAAAATTATTATATTTGAAGAAAATTAAAATGTTAAAACTTATCAAGTTAATTTTTAATCTTCATTTAAATGTCCCCTTAGTAAAAAATACGCCATAACTTCTGGCCGCACAGTTATTTTACAGTAACGTCTGCCCAAATAGTTCTATCTAGATTCGGCCCAGTGAAATTCGCGTCTGCTGAGTGTTTATATTTTCGCAAAATCACTCCTAACGTCGCTCGGTTAAAATATATTTTGCAATTGTCGTAAAATTCGAGTTTTGTTAAGATCTTTTTTCCTAATGTCAATTCCTAACAGAGGGAGAAGTACAAATTTTAAATAATAAAGATTTGAAACACGAAAATTAAGTATTAATTTATAAAGGACGGTAAAATTTTGAAACTCAAAATATTAAACACTATAACAGTCAGAAAAATATATTTTAAATTTTAAATTCAAAATAAAAATACTCGTTATTTTATATTTTCTAATAATTCAATTTAACATTTGTGTTTTAGAAATTGTTTCATTTTAGTTTTAAAATTTTTTCCTTTCATGCTTTAATTTTTTCGAATTTTAATTTTTTCCGCTGTCACAGACCCACACGTCTGCAACGCGAGCAGCGAAGACGAGTCAGCGATAAGAGTCCGCCGAGCCGTACTACGATGCATAGCGTCCGAATGCATCGTAGACGTTAGCTCAGTGGTTAGAGCACAGGCCTCTGGCTCTCGGGTCCGCGAGTTCGAGCCCCGTCCTCTACTTTTTCGCTTTCGACTCTGACTCCTCTATTTGTAACACCGCTAAGTTAAATTGATTATTCAATCACTGGTTATTATGACAATGGAAACGCTAAAATTTTAGTAAACAAATTACAAAATGTGATGCCTCATTTTTTCTAGTAAGCGACGTGAAATTTTTATATTATCAAAAAAGTTATCTATGTGTAATGTCCTTTGTTCATACATACTTTAGTATTTACGTATATATACGTAGCACTAACGCGCGTCCGCGCAGATGAGAAACGCGGGACATACTCAGATCTTTCAGTCCGCGCGTAACCCTAGTGACATAAGGCTCTCGAGCCAAAGGCTAGTTCCTTTTAATTTAAATAATTATTTGTGTACTTGCGCAGTCTGTCTATATATCAAGTACGGTCTTTACATATGCGTATAGTTATTTATCACTGACGAGAATACACAAAATATTATTTCAAACATAATATAACAAAAACTCAAAAATGTTATGTTCAATGATGGACTCAGTAAGAGTTGAACACATTAACTTAATTAATATCTTGATCAATTGCAAACAACTCTCAAGTACTGTCTCCGTAACATGTCATGCACGTTTTATTTTGTTCAAAGGTTCATTTTTTTCATTTAAATACATTTTTTTTTCGTATGTTAGAATACAATATTAATTTTCTTATTCTTTTAACTTCTCTCTTTATTAGTATTCATGAAACGGGTATAATAAGTTACATAGTAACTTCATGAGAGTTGTTTGTAACTGATCAATAAATTATTTAAGTTTTTAGTTAGCAAATATTTGATTCAGTACTTCATTTGTTGGAGTACGCCGAAAATGTGTACACAAGTACAGACATACACACACAGCTACAGACTACAGTATACAGAATGGCCCAAGTGGAGAGGGTCCACTACCTGGACTTTATTGCACCCCCGCTGGACTTAAGCCCCCCAGCGCAGCAGCGCGACAGTTCCAGCACGAACACGACCAGAGCAACACACCGAGCAGAACATTCACTCATACATACAGTTATTCAGTTATTCAATCTTGTACATCTTTTAATCATTGTTAACTAAATAAAGCATCCTTATATTGCCACATACTTTACGCATATTCCTGATATTTCAACAGGTTATGGGCTCAGAGTAGCGTGTGACTATATTTAAAGATAATAAGGACAGTTCTAAACTATTAACAGTTAAAGTACAGTTTCTAAAGTTTAAAGAAGATTCTTAGTGCGTGTAGTTTGTGAAAGTGAAAAATTAAAGAAACTCAAGAAACTCAAGAAATGGCAGATTTTAAAGCAGCTATGACAAAGCTAAAGGGCACGAATTACGTGGCTTGGAGCCAGAAAATTAAAATACTGTTCATTCGGGACGAGGTGTGAGATATTGTGGATAAAGAAACACCAGCTATGGCAAATGCAGTGTGGATAAAGAAGGATAATCAAGCTCGCACAATCATTATCTTAAGTATGGAGGACGACCAGCTTCTACACATCAAGGGTACGTCTACAGCGCGCGAGATTTGGTTAAAATTGAGAAACCATCATCAAATATCAACCACGTCAAGTAAAGTGCATCTGGTGACACGTCTGTTCAACATAAAGATGTCGTGTGACGGTGATATTGTTAAGTCACAATTCCGACCTATAATTAATTATTGAATTTTACTTGTGTTTAACTACTTGGGCTGGAAACTCTGCTGCTGTGCTGTATAGTCAGGCTTATACAGGATGGATATATTCAATAGAAAAACACTTGTAGTTGATTGACTTTCACGGTTTATTCAAGGTAAAGTTCTATAGGTATCGCGATCGCGACTTAAGCCC
This sequence comes from Nasonia giraulti, assembly GCA_016647725.1. Classification (NCBI taxonomy): domain Eukaryota; kingdom Metazoa; phylum Arthropoda; class Insecta; order Hymenoptera; family Pteromalidae; genus Nasonia; species Nasonia giraulti. The sequence continues at coordinate 7,215 of QLYP01000386.1, forward strand.
GGATAACTCTTGTCGACGGATAGGAGCGTCGTACAAGAGTCCAGATTGAGTGTATAATTACAACTGGTCGCTCGGCGTATACAGGGGATACTCATTAACCTCGCTGATCTACTTATTAATCTGAGTCGTCAGTTTTCGGCTTCGTAACGATTCCGCTGATATTGCTTAAATGCAATACGTCGCAGGACATCACAAAATTAAGAGCCACATTACGGAGATGCTCACCATGTTGAACAGGCTGGCGGTAATGGGACAGGAACTGGACGATACTCTGAAGGCAGCTTTACTGCTGAACAGTATGCCTGAATCATACGATGTTTTGACAACCATGTTGCGTTGTCAGAATGAAAGGGACTTTACATTGGCGTCCGTTAAGGGAAGGCTACTGGATGAGTCTTATCGGAGAAAGGATGTGCTTGTATCAGACAGTGATCACGAGGCGGCATTGCACACATCACACTAAAGGAAAAGCGGACGAATTGAGTGCTATTTTTTGTCGCAAATTAGGACATCTAAAGAGAGAATGCAGCAAGTACAAAAGCTGGAAATTAAGGAAGGGAAATAAGGAAAAGGCCAATGAAGTAAAAAATTTTGAAATGTTTGAAAAGTATTATATATAAACTGTAAATAATGTTATAGATTTTCTTATACATAAATATAAATCAGTAGATCGAGACTTATGCTGACAAAATTGGAAATGAAAGAGGAATTATGCAGACGTCAACATAATTTTGTGATAATTGCTTTAGCAAAAAAAGACGGACAAAAAAGCCTCTTTTCTATATATGCATTCATACTTATGCGGACGCGGCGAAATAAATGAATATATATTTATGCATAAGAAAATCTATAACATTATTTACAGTTTATATATAATACTTTTCAAACTTTTCAAAATTTTTATTAATTATTTATTGAATTATTTCCGATTTACCCCTTATGATTACTTCAGCTAATATACATCATTCTAGTCACTTCCTGTTAATTTTCGGTATATTTCCAGTTCATTGCCTGTTATTTTTGGTGACTTCCGGGTTTCTCCAACAAATGAAGTACTGAATCAAATATTTGCTAACTAAAAACTTAAATAGTTTATTGATCAGTTACAAACAACTCTCATGAAGTTACTATGTAACTCATTATACCCGTTTCATGAATACTAATAAAGAGAGAAGTTAAAAGAATAAGAAAATTAATATTGCATTCTAACATACGAAAAAAATGTATTTAAATGAAAAAAATGAACCTTGAACCTGAAGTGTAAACAAGACTGAGAAACTGCTGAAAACCAAGTTAAGTGACTTATGTGAAATAAAACTTGAACAATTAAACAACCCAAAAATCAAAATTGTTGGAATCGAAAACTGTTCAAATCTGGACATCAAAAGCATTGAAGAAGACATCAATATCAGAAACTTTCCTGATTTTGACTCTAAATTAAATATTTTACACATGTATACGAATAGCAAAACTAACCTCACTAGTGTACTAGCTGAAGTTACCTCTGAAGTATACAAATTTATCAGAGAAAGTAAAAACAAAATCTTTGTCGGATGGCAATCTTGCCGAGTATTCGACCTAATAAACATCAAACCATGTCTGAAATGTGGGAGATTTCGACATAGTACTGTTAAATGTACTAATCAATCTACTTGTCTCAGATGTTCACTGAAGCATAAAACAATTAGTTGCACCAGTACCAAGCTTGCCTGTCCTAATTGTAGTTTCAGCAACTCTAAGTTTGAAACCAATTACAATACCAATCATGATGCTACGGATTATAATATGTCTATTATATTAAAAAACAAAATTAAGAAATACATTGAGATAACTGATTATCCGGTGCAACCTAAGTTACCGACGGTTAAACCAATACCGATAAATTACCATATGGAGATAAATAATCAACTTGATAATATCTCGAACGCAAGTGATCTACACAGTGACCATGATCAATCCACTGAAGCAGACCTACGCATTCAACAAGTTACTGACAAACAGCCTATAAGGAATCAGCATCAACATGCTGAACAAAATCTACAAAAACCTAGGAATCAACTACCGACTCGTAACCAACAAAATTCATCCAAGACTAAAACGACTGCAAAATCTGGTTAGACTAGGTAAAGTTTTATCTCTTCCCGGTAACTGGTCTCAAATTTAAAATAATTGAATTATGGATTTTTAAATTTTGGATAAAATAAACAACGATTCTATTATCATGGAAAGAGTTTTCGAAACGACATCTAGTCTTAACAAAGCGCTGAACAACAAATCAGATTTCATAATGCATGTAAATATTCGTAGTATGTTAGCTAACTTTGATAAACTGAAAATTTTATTTAATTGATTAACTAAATCATCGATTTTAATATGTACAGAAACTTTTGTTCAAATTAATTACAAGATGTTTGAGTTAGATGGATACAAAAGTTACTACAATGATAGCCATCTTAATCAAAATGATGGAGTTATAGTCTTTGTTGATAGCAATATTGTCCATGAGACCAAAATTACTGAGTGTGGTAGGGCAAAGCTGATCAACGTTCATATTAGGTTAAGTAATAATAAAGGAATTGATATATCCTCTGTTTATAGATCTCATGGAATTCCTAAAGAGTGAATTTATCTTAGCTCTTAATAATTTCTTAAACAAAAAAAGAAATGTTAAAAATTATCTACTAGTGGGGGATTTTAATATCAATTTACTTGATACAGAAAAGGATAGCCAGGAGTTTCTTTGTAACTTCCTGGACAAAGGATACATACCAGTCTTTCTAGGTATTACCAGGCCATCGATTGGAAGTAGCAAAGGATTATGCATTGACAACATTTTCATAAAAACAGATAATCTAAAAACTGCTACGTTCAAACTTAAACACTCTCTAACTGATCACTATCCAATATTTATTACTCTCGAAAAAATGAGAACTAAAAATTTTGAGCCCATCAAATTTATTGATTATAAGAAATTAACTAATGTTGCTAAGACTATAAATTGGAATATAATTATGTCAATCCATGATCCTAATAAAGCATCCGATAAACTGATAAATGATATCAAATTCTGTATTGAACATGCTACAATTATAAAAAGAAATGTGAATCATAAGCCCAGAAAGACCTGGATAACTAATGCTATTATGCAATCATGTGCCACTAAAGAATTACTGTATAACATATGGCGTAAAGACATTAATAACAAACAGCTCAAGCTTGAGTATCTCACTTATAACAAAGTTCTGAATAGGGTAATAAAAGATGCTAAAATAAAGCATGAAAAGAATCTAATCGAAAGTAATGTAAACAACTCAAAAAAATTATGGAGTATTATTAATAACAAAATAGGGAAAAATAGTAAAGTTAATGATAGTATAAGTTATATTAAAATAGATGATAGTAAGATTTTTAATAAGGCTGAAATAGCTGATTGTATGAATAATTTTTTCTGTGAAATTGGTCATAGGTTAAGTGCCAAGTTTGACAAATCTACTAATAATGCGAGAAAAATGCCCGACATGAACAGTAATTCCATTTTCTTAATTCCAACGAATTCTGTTGAAGTTTTGAATATCCTAAATAATATGAAATTTAAAAATGATGGAGTCGATAAGATTAACACCAAAACTCTGAAGGTTTTGAGTAATTTTATTGTTAAACCGTTAGTTTTTATTTTTAATTTATGTATTGAGAAAGCCATCTGGTCAAACGCATTGAAAAACGCGGAGATAATTCCTGTACATAAGTCAGGAGAAAGGCATAATATATCTAACTACAGGCCTATATCTTTAATCTCCAACTTGGCAAAGATCCTCGAAAAAATTGTATATATTAGAATTATAGATTTTATTGAAAAACACAATTTGATATCTGATCAGCAGTTTGGCTTTAGGAAGAATACTGGTACTAAAAATGCCCTAAATTATTTGGTGAATATTCTCTATAATAATCTCGATGCGAGTACTCCTACCATTGTTACCTTCTTGGATCTTGCTAAAGCTTTTGATACTGTTGATCATGATCTTTTAATTGAGAAACTTTACCACGTTGGAGTTAGAGGTCAGGCACTTGATTTGCTGCGAAGTTACCTCAATGATAGACTGCAAAAAGTTAGAGTAGGTAATGACGAGAGTGCTAGCAAGCTAATAACAATTGGGGTTCCCCAAGGTACTATCCTTGGTCCTCTCCTATTCCTGATATACATAAATGACCTTTTAAAAGTAATCCCTTCCAAAGCCATTTCATCGTATGCTGATGATACTGTCATAGTATCCTCTGGGTCTTCATGGAAAGATGCCCAGGATAATATGAACAGTTATCTAATAAAAGTAGATGCTTGGTTAGCGAGTAATAGATTATCCCTGAATGTTGATAAGACTGTCTATATGACTTTTGGAAATTACTGTGATAGCGTGCCTATACTGCCTTGTGTCAAAATAAGAGATAAAAAACTAAGTAGAGCCGAGAGCTGTAAATACCTAGGGATTATTTTCGATTATAACCTAAGATGGGATAAACACATACATAATATCATCAATAAAACCAAGTACCTAATTTACATCTTCTACAAGATCTCCCAGTACATGTCAACAGAAACATTGATGTTGATATATTATGCCTTTTTTCATAACATATTCTCTTACGGAATTATTGCTTGGGGAGGTGCATATAAGTCTACTAGTTACCTACTTCAAAATTTGCAGTTTAGGACATTAAAGATTGTAAATAAAAATAAGTTTGTACAAAAAAATCCTATGAATATAGCTAAATTATTCGCATATGAATCGCTACTACTACACTACTGTGATCTTAGAACTAAATATATTAACTCTAATAGCATTACTAGAAATAAGTACTTAACTATACCCAAATTTAATAAAAGGGTTAGCAACAAAAAGAGCTATCTTAAGGCTATATCTGTATTCAATGATCTCCCGAATGAACTAAAAACTGTTAATATTGTAAATAATTGGCAAAAGAAAAAACTAAAAAATTGGATACTCTTAAACTACACGTAATTTAGTAATTTTTTGTCAGTTATCTTTTGAATTTATCTCAAATATTTTATATATTTTCACCGTGATACAGCTTTATTTACTTGAGACCTCACTTGGCAACGTGGTCTTTAGACCATGTTGCTAAGTTTATATTTTTGTTATAATATTTATGTAAGATTTTAGTTTTAAGGTTATTATGTTTCTAAATTTTGTAAAATGCCAGTCCTGCCCACAGGTACCTACGTGTACCTCTGCAGGTTTTTGCAGATGTTACTTAGATGTAAATACTCAGTAAATACTTTTCTGGTCAATAAATAAATAAATAAATAAAAACCTTTGAACAAAATAAAACGTGCGAAGAATCAATAACATCAATGAAGAGCACTATCAATAGTTTGCAGAAGCCTGGGATGATGCGACGACGTCGGATAGCAGTGATACCTGCAAAGAGGAGACATCGCCGAAGGAACGGAGCGTCACTACCTGCGGAAAGGTGGCCAGCGCACGGGATAATAAGGTGCAAACGGTCGACAATCAGAATGCGGAACCCAGTACTCGAGCCGCAGTAAAGAAATAAGACAGTGCAAAACGAGACAGTAAAAAGTAAATTAAAATAAAGAAAAATATTCAGAATACACATTATCGTCGAGGGAAGTGGGAATATATTTATGGGTGGTTCTCTTTGAAATTAAAGATGAAAATTTTAATTTTTGCCCAAACTGTATATACATATTCTATATGTTGTACCTGACTCTCGAAAAAAAATTCAGCGCGATTCCTTTATTTGGCTTCGGGTTCTAGCTGGTTAAAGTTGAGGTTTTAAGCAATTTTTGCATTTTTTGCCTATTTTCAATTCGAGCAGTACAACAGCCGTCGTCGGCCCTCGCAGAGGTCGAGAAGGAACGAGCAAGGTTGGCGCGACGAAATTAGCGATCGACGATTGAACAGGGCGTTCCAGCAGCGGCTCGTGCACCGTAAAGCGCTGCGCGATGATGGCGATGTTATAGGTGAAAGCTGTCAGCACTAGAGCCCAAAGCAGCAGGACCAGTGTTGCAGTCATCCGCGGAGCGCCGGAGATTTAACGGCTGCCTTTTGCGCTCAAGACGTAAGTCACACACTCGAATCAAGGGCCCTAATATCAGTGATGTACTTACTGTCTCGAAATTCCACAATTATCGGCATTCTCCTATAATTGTCCGCGAACGTTAGGCTGTCTTCAGTCGCGATAATTCGAACTTTGCGGGCTCTCACTCCATTAAGTTGCGAGAACTGAGACGTAACGCGCACGCGCCGCTCTGAAATCGAGAGCTGAAAAGAGCGCGAGACTGTGAGCACGAGGAGCGAGCGAGACAGTAGGCATGTGTAGCGCTGACCAATATTCAAGCGCCGGCGCGGCGGCTCGAGCGAGGCAGTGGGCCTTCACTTCCATGCCACTTCTTTTGAGGACGACAGGTAGGTGCCATGTTTGGTCTCTAGCTGGCTTCGCTCGCGAGTGCGTAGCTTCACGTCTCGGTGAAATCGGTAAATTTCGACCGGTTAATCCGTGCTAAAATCTAGTGTGCATTACTCCGCGCCAGTGGATATTTTCGCTAATTATTAGATTATTTGCTGTGTCGGCTATCTGTTCCTTTGTAAAATTTACCCAACCACGTTAAATTGTTAGATTTAAGAATTTATACGAGTCTTGCCGTGAGTCGTCGGACGCGGGCAAGGAATGCGTTTCGGAGCAATCGGGTAGCGCCTGCAGTATTCGCACCTGGCTGCAAAAGTTATTGTAGCGAATGCGTAGAAATGGTGTGTGTATGTGTGTGTATGTGTGCGAGCGAGCAGGTTGCGTTTCGGACCTCGCATGTTGGACACCCCGGGTAAGATGGACATGTTGGACTGTTCCGGGGTGTCCAACACTCGCATGTTGGACACCCCGGAACGCATAATCTGCGTCGAAATAGATTATTTTATAGAAGAAGAAGGTGGATTAACGGAACACCAATATGGCTTTAGGAAGAATCGTTCAACCCTGTACGCAGTTAGCCTAGTGATCGACACTGCGCAAACAGCGATAGAGGGGAAAAGACGGAAGGGAGGAAAAAAGAAGTACTGCGCCATAGTTACATTGGATGTCAAAAATGCATTCAATTTAGCCAAATGGAGTGAAATACACGAAGCACTCCGGAAACAGGATGTGCCCTAATATATAAGAAGAATGATGTCCGACTATTTGAAAGACAGAATCCTATTATATGACACGGAGGACGGTACCAAGAGCTATAAAGTTACAGGAGACGTACCTCAAGGGTCAGTGCTTGGCCCACCGACGTGGAACATCATGTACGATGGGGTACTAAGACTACAATTACCTGAATGAGCAACAGTCGCGGGCTTCGCAGACGACATAGCAGTAGTGGTAGTAGCAAAACATAAACAAGAGGTGACAGAAATAGCGGAAGAGGCGACCCGTATAATAAACGAATGGCTAACGGATACGGGTCTGGAACTAGATAGCCGCAAAACAGAAATTATTCTTATCTCTAGTAGGAAGAAGATGGAGGAAATTTAACTGACAGTAGATGGATATGAGATAGCTTCTCAACCAACCATCAAGTACTTAGGCATTACCATCGATGCAAGACTAACTTTCTAACAACATCTGGAAATAGTCAGCGATAAAGCAGCAAAAGTTGGCGCTGCTCTATCACGATTGATGCCAAATGTAGGAGGCCCAACTCAGAAGCAAAGGTTACTCTTAGCCAGTGTAACCACATCGATTATGCTACATGGAGCCCCAATATGGGCAGATGCGCTGTGGGTGAAATCATATACCCGAATGCTAACCACTGTGTACAGACGAAGTGCACTAAGAGTGGTATCCGCTTACTGTACAGTATCGGACCATGCGGTGAGCATTATTACTGGTATGCTGCCGATTGACCTATTGGCGATGGAATGTAAGGAAGTATTCCAAACTAAAATAAGAACAAGTGACAAAACTCACAATCAGAAGGAGATCTGGGATGCAGCAAGAAAGAAGACAATGGCCGAATGGCAAACAAGATGGGATGTTAGTGACAAAGGGCGATGGGCACATTGCCTTATACCAAAATACAGGATTGGACTGGAAGAGAACATGGGGGGGGGGGGGCAACTACTACCTCACACAGTTTTTAACCGGGCACCGATGCTTCCGGGCTTATCTGCACCGATTTAAATTAGACGACAGTCCAAACTGCCCAGCTTGTTTGGACGCTAACGAAGATGCGGAGCATGTTCTCTGTGACTATTCGCGATACCAAATGTAACGCAAAAAAACTCGAGTGTTATCTCCAGACTAGAGTGACACCTGCGTCAATGGTGACAACTATGTTGACGTCGGAGGATGGTTGGAACGCAGTGAACAACTACGTAAGGACTATCCTCAAGAAGGTTAGAAATGACAAAGAGCGTGACAAGTAGAAACGTGATGACGACCACAATAATTAGAAGAGGGCGTAAAAGCCTTTTGTCCCCCCCCCCCTCCCGCGAAGCACTGCTCGACGGTCCTATCGCGGGGAACAAGGGCACAGAAGATGGAGCTAGGTGCACCTTTACCGAGGGTCGATAAAGGCAAAGAGGGTGTTCCTTGGTACGGTTGGGTATTTTTCATCTGGCGTAAAAAGGATGGGTTTAGTCGGTATGAATCCGACAGACAACTGACATTGCGGATAGGGCTGTTTCGACGACCCCATAAACAGTCACGCTATGGTCTTTCTAAGATTTTACCTAACACCTCTTCTCTGAGAGAAAAAAAAACACACACACACACACACTTCCATACAGATATATTCTAAAAGCACTTGATTTGAACTTCTAACACACCAAAAAGTATTATCTAGCAGTTTTGAAGAAACTCAAAATCTTACTATAACAAAGCTTCATCTAGGAGAAAGCAAAATGTACCTACAATGTTCACATTTGTAACGCTATGTATTCCTTTTAAAAAAATTGTAATTTACAAATTTAATATGTATTCTCCATTAAATCAAACCTTTGTAATATTTTTGTATGCAAAATAACTTTCTTATGAAAGTTCAAATTGCTTCGATAAAAAAATATATGTATACATATTATTCAAAATAATCCTTTACCTTTCGGCTTAGGACTTCTTTTTACATTACATTTTATCTTACATTTATTTTGTTCGCATTTTACATCGTTTTCTTTATACACTTTGAGTCTATAAGTTAGATTTTGTACATTCTACATCGTATTTACATTTTTATCTTATATTTATACATTTGGTTTCGATCTGCTCTAAGTTACATTGTCTTTTGATTCGTTTGTCTCTTTCGTAATATCTATAATATTCTTAAGAGCTAATAACCCACACGCATTAGCCTCTAGTAGCTGTATCACCTCCCATCTATCATTTAACCTATATCTGATGCATTAATTCACAATATGTTCCAATGTTTCTTTTTCCTCCTGACATATTCTACACAGCTTTTCTTCCTCATTCATCCAATACATGTTTGCTCTTCCTTCATTCCCTAATCTAAATCTAGCTATTTATCGTCTTTCTTTCCCTTTCAATTCTTTAAATAAATATTCAGCTACGTTTTCTGTCCTAATTGTTTTATATCTAGTACAGCTCTTTGACTTTTCTATCTTTGTCATTCTCATCTCGTTATCCTTCCGTATTAATCTATCTATTAACTCTTTGGCTATATTTCCATTCTCGCTCCTTATTGTTTCTCTTTCATCCCTTCTTAAGTCCCCACTTTCCCAGCAAATTATTCTCTTTTTTCCCATTTACTTACAAACTCTTCCCGCTTTTCTTTTTTCATTTCTGATTTGCATTCTTTCACTATCTTTTTATCCGATTTTTTAGATTTTTCCTCATAAACTACTGCTCTTTTAACCGCCTTTAAGCTAGTTACAGTTTCTTTTGTTTCATCCATTACCAGATAATCTGCCATTGTCTTTTGTAAACATAATATCTATTTTAATTACTTTCTTAATACCCTATCTAACTCTACTCTCAGGTCCCATCCCCAGATTTCAGCCCCATATAAACCTATTGATTCCACTAGAGCTTTGTACATTTTAACTCTCCTTCCATATGAGTTTTGAAAAAATCTTTCTCCTATGCTCCATGTACTTCTCATAGCTATTTCCATTTTCCTTTTACTTCCTTTATTTGACTATTACTTTTTCCATTTTTCTGTAATATATATCCCAGATATTTTATTTGTTTTACCTCTTCTACACTGTTATTTCCCCACCTCCATACTCTTTTCTTTTTTCTTCCCTTTCCTTTTTTGAAAACAATTAATTTAGATTTAGCCGGACTTAATTCAATTTCTTTTTCTTTTAAATACTTTTCAAACCGTTTCATCATGTATTTTAATTCATCATCACTTTTCGCTATCAAAACTATATCATCCGCATAACCTATCATCCAGAATCTAATGTCGCCTACTACTATTCTTCCCAGTATACCCTCTTTCATATAATCTTCCAGATATTTTATATAAACATTAAACAGCGAAGGACCAAGCGGACAGCCTTGTCTCACCCCTTTATTTGTCCAAAATTCTTCCGTAACTTTATTATTAACTCTTACCCTATTTTTAGTTTCCTCATATGTTTCTAATATTCTAGATTTTAACTTATTTCCTACGTCTAATTTTTCCATACATTCTTTTAATTTTTCTCTATTCACCCTATCAAATGCAGCTTTCAAATCTCGAAAAAACATAAAAACATTCCCATTTTTCTTTTTAATTTCTCTCTGTGTCAGATAGTTCAGAATATATATACAATCTATAGTCCCTCTTTTTTTCCTAAATCCATATTGACTATCGCTCAGCTTTTCTTCTATTATCTTATCTAATCTATCATTAAGTATTCCTGCGTAAATCTTATATGCTGTATCCATTATCGTTAAACCCCTCTAATCACTTTTATCACCCTTCTTAAAAATTGGACTTATTATGCCTCACTTCCAATCTTCTGGTATCCCCGTTCCCTCATTCCAAATCATTCTTACCAACCTTTTATACGTTTATGCTATCCCTTCTGTTGCATAGATCCACGCTTCTTTTCGATTCCATCTTCCCCTACCGATTTTCCTCTCTTTAATTTTTGTATCTGCTTACTGAATTCTTCTTCCTGTATGTCGTCCTCTTCTTCTTTTGGTTCCTGCTCTTCTTTTTTATGCTCAAACTTATTTATTATTCTTGTTTTAGTTCCTTCAAAACTTTCCATAAAGTGGTTCTCCCACTTCTTGAGTGATATATCTTCGTCTACACCTTCCCTCTTCTTCCTGTATTTGTTAATGTATTTTCAGACTTCTTTTTCTATTCTGATGGCATCTATTTTTTCCTCTTCTTTCTTTTCTAGCTCTTTTTTCTTTATTATACACCACTCTCTATATCTTTTTTTCTCATCTAGATATTACTCTCTTGTAGCATGGCCATTTCTAAATTCTCTCAATTTGCTTCTAACTATTCGTTTCATATTTTGCCATTCAATGTCGTGCCATTTTCTTTATCCTATTTCCCAGTTGCTTTTGTTTTTAACTATAACTTTTTTAGCAGAATTAATTTGTACTTTCATTTCTTGCCATATACAGTTTTTTTCAACTTTGTCACTTTTCCAGTCTTTCATTTTATTTTGGTAATGTTCCACCCCTTCCTCTGACCAGTCAATTATAGTTATTACTTTCTTATTTGCATTTTCCTCTATTCTTTCTCTTTTACCATCCATTAATACAAGCAAGGGTAGATGATCTGATTCACTTCTATTTTCACATGTACCTTCATCACTTTCCTGCATGCTTCACATTTGTTGTTAATTATATAGTCAATAACGGAGCTTCCTTGTTTTCCAATGAATGTTCATTCACCTGTCTCTTGTATCTTCTCACATCCATTCAGTATCATCCACCCTCTTTCACTGATTTCGTTTAGCAAAAATTTACCATCTACATTTATTATTTTGTCTTTTGATTTTCTTGTGTATCTTTCTTTTTTGTATTCGTCAATTCTACCACCTTCTGTTCCTGTCCTCGCATTAAAATCGCCTCCTATCAGTAGGTTACTTTCCTCTGTTTCATTTATCATTTCACTTAGACTTATAATATCTTCCTTGCAAAATAATATTTCATGTGCATATTTTAGGTTGAGGATTTGGTAAAGGATATTTTGGTAAAGGATGATCAAGCTACGCAGTGGGAAACATTTGTAGATGATGTTTCAAGCAGTGACGAAAGTAATGAAGACAATCGTCCACAAAGAAATTTAACAAAGTCTTCTAATTTAAATGATTTAATACTTCATGAAGATTTTTCGAGAATTATTTCAACTCCAGTTGATAAAAGCCCAGGTGAAGTATTTCTAATGCTTATTGAGTTTGCATTATCACAGAAACTTCCTCTAAATGCAACAAGTACGTTATTCCAATTTGTTAATAGAATTTTTAAGGAAGCAATTTTACCTGAATCTTCTTACATGCTGGATAAACTTTTGAATTCGAAGACGCATGTCGAATTTTACGGTATTTGTCCTGCGTGCAGTAGGTATATTGGTCAAATTACTGATTCCGAACCAACGATACAGTGCGACATTTGTTTATTAAATATTGATATATCAAAACCGTCACTGGGCAATATTTTTTTGGTAATAGATCTGTCCGAAGCTGTATCGACTATTATTAATGCAAATGATGATTTTTATGATTTTATTATGAATGAAAGGACGTATGATGGTACTATTAAGGATATATTTGATGGTAAATTATATCGATCATTTGTAAAAAGTCTACCAATTCATGAAAGGACGTCGTATTTAACAGCGGTTTTAAATACAGACGGTGCTCCACCTTTCGAATCCTCAAAGTCTTGTATCTGGCCTATTTATTTATCGGTAAACGAGATACCTATTTCAATAAGATTAAAAAGTCCAGCTGTGTGTGGTATTTGGTTCGGCAAGTCAAAACCACCAATGCATACCTTTTTAGAACCGTTAGTTTCTAAACTTAATAAACCATCGAATATTGGAATTTTATGTGATAATTCATTAAAAGAGAATTATGGAATCAAAGGTGTATCACCGTTTATTAATCTTAAAGGTTTCGATATCGTCGAAGGATTTGTACCTGATTATATGCACTGCTGCTTAGCAGGAGTAGGCAAACAAGTCACGGAGTACATTCTTCAAAGAATCCCTGACAAAATTCCTGTCATTGATAGTTATTTGAAAAATATTAAAGCTCCACAACAATTATCCCGCTTAAGTAGGCTTATCAGTGAAAGAGGTGACTGGAAAGCTAAAGAATGGGAGAATTTCCTTCTACACTACAGCGTTCCTATATTCAAAAAATTATTGGATGCAGATTTACTTAGATATTGGTTATTATTTGTGGATGCCTTACACATATTGTTGAGACAAGAAATAACGAGTGAGGAGCTTGATAATGCTGATGAAATGCTGCACGAGTTCAATGCCCTAACTCAAGAATTCTTCACTAAAAGAGGAATGACATCAAACATGCATCGTTTACTTCACCTTTCAACAAGTGTTTTAAATTGGGGACCTCTTTGGGCCCACTCAACCTTTCCCTTCGAATCTGCAAACCATGACGTACTACAAACTATTCACTGCGCAAAAGGAATTAATTTACAGATTTTAAGATTCTTAAATTATCAGAGATGTTCAAACCTCATCAAAAGTAAAATTTATCCACAAGCTTCTTTTGCAGTAAGACATTTTTGTGGAGATATTTCTCGAAGAACAATAACAAAAAGTTGTAAGATTAATGGCGTTACATACTTAGGTAATACTATAATTATAAATCCTATAATTTTAGACAATTGTCAATTATCTAAGTATTCTAAGATTTATAAGAGAGTTGTTATAAACGGTTGCCTTTATACTTCTGACAAAGGTAACAAACGTTCTAATAACAGTTGTTGTCAAATGATAGATGGAACCTTCCAAAAAATATTGTATTTTGTAATTGACGATGACAATAATAAAGAAGTTTTGCTATGTAAAGAGATACGGGCTAGAGCTCAAATAAATGATTCGATTTTTCAAATCGACTTTATAGATGATGAAATAAGAGCAAAAAACATCGATAGTATAAAAATGATTTGCGTATTTATAACAATTGAAAACATTAATTATATTTCAATATTACCTAATTTATATCATAATTAAATTTTAATAAATACTTTAGATAATTTTATATTTGTATACAGTATTATAATAGTGCAGACGTATTATGATATTTATAACTTTGTACAAATGTTAATAAACATATTTATTCTCGAATAAAATTTTGTTAAATATATTTTCTCCATTTCGTCTTCTCTATATCTTCTTTATAATTCTTCTAAAAACCATGCAGAACTCATATGGAAACCGTGTGATCTCAGCTACCTCGAATATATTTATAGCTGGTGTTAGAAATTATGTAAAGCTCATGTGGAAACCATAAAAAAATCATGTGGGGACCACGTAGGACATGTGTGGAACGCATGTGGTTTTCACATGGTTCCCACATGAATTCCATGTACGTCTCGGACAGTACGAAATTCACAACAATCATTGATCATGTGGGACCCACGTAAAATTCATGTGGGAACCATGTGGGAACCATGTAGTTTCTCGTGGGCTCCGACCGCAAAAGCCCACGTGGATTCCATATGGTTCCTAATGGGAGCCATGTGGGATCCATGTGGAAACCATATAGAACCTACATGGTTCCCATATGGTTTTCACATGGGTCCCATGTGTGCTTTTTTACGTGGGAAGCAATCAAAAATAGAGTAAAAATCGTCTACTGTGAGAAAATCTGACGAAAAACCAAAAATTGTCGTTTCGAACGCATTTTTTAAGAATTTCACCCTATTTCAACTCTCTGTCAAAGTTGCGATTAAGTTGGAAAAATGAGAAAATGGCGGCGATTGACACATCAAAATCATTAAATCGAAAAATTCTAAAAATTTATCAAAAAATATTTGGAAATACTCTAAATGTTTTCATATTTCTTATTGAACATTAAACACTAAAATTTACAAATGGTGGTTGGCGAGCGAAGCGAGCAGGGGGGTATCCCCTAGTATTCTTAAAAACAAAAAAATATATATATATATATGAGAGTCTATATGGGTGTTACTACCATATAAAATTTTTGGAGTTCACTACCAGAATCAGTTTTGTTATCATTTAGATAGTCGCACCCATATAGGCGCTTATTATACATGGTTTTTTTTTGGCTTTTAATTTTGGAAATTAAATGGACACGGCCCAAATTTTGTATAGATATCTGTACATTATTTTTGTAAGGGTTGCTATCAATCACTAATTATCTCGAAAATGAAAACGCTAAAATTTTAGTAAGCAAATGGAAAAATATGATATCTTATTTTTATGTACTAAGCAACGTGAAATATTTATATTATCAAAAAAGTTGTCTATGCATATTGTTAATTATCACTGGCTAGGACATTGTCGTGATTTTGTTATATATTAAATTTTATAGTTTTCTACGACAATTAGTCACTGTCAATGTGACACTAAAAACAACCGCTGCCAATTCATTGGCACGTAGCTTCCTCCAACTAAATTTATAAGTCCAATAAATAAAATATTGTTTTAATATATCTATATATCTGCTTGCTAATGTATGAGGCGATTTTTGATACACAATTTAATAAAAGTTTTGGATAGCTCATTGTCCAAAAGTTTGCAGACCGCTCTGTTTTCTTATTATAGAATACGAACACTGTTGTCAATTATTTTTCACAGAAATTCAGGCATGTTTACATGTGTTCCTAACCAACCTAACCGTCAAAACGGCAGGTTATTCATTAGATAGGTCACTCGCGCAATTTTCAAGAAAACGATTTTTAAATTTTAGCTCATTAGTTGAAAACCGCTTGATGCAATCGTTTAAAATTTAAACGTTTAACAGCAGATAGCTTTTTTATAGTGAATCATCAAATAAAATTTTGAAGCATTTGACTACATTGTTTTAGAGATATAAGAAATCAAAAAATTTTCAAAAAAATATTGAAACCTTGATATCTTACGAACCATAGGTGTTTGAAAGCTGTGCAATAAAGTTAGCCAAAACACATAAAATATCTACCTTTTCCCGAAATCTCAAGTACAATAAGGCCTTTTTGCGCTCGTAATCGAGGCACACAAAAAACTCATTTTTTTCAGTTTTCGATTTATTACTGAAAAAATAAGTAGTCAAATCACTTGAAACTTTAATGGGGTATAGTTTGACACGTGACCCATTGACATACATTTTTTCACGAGGTTATAACGTTTAGTTTCAGAGAGATGAATTTAAAAAAAATCCCGATCACCAAACGAGGAAAAGTAGGTAATTTTATTCTCTTTCAAATGCATTATAGCTGAATTGTTTGCAACAATGGGATGAAAAAAACGTATAAAATAGTGGTTTTTAAAAATCAAAAAATGGCCATAAAAAATATAGTTAAGAAATTAAAAAATAACTGTTTTTTCTGAATTCAGAATCCAAATATATATATATATATATATATATATATATATATATATATATATATATGCATGTTAAATTTTATTGATATTGACAAAGTAGTTCAAGAAATATTACGGTATACACACATACACACACACATATCCATACGGACATTTTCCAAAAACACTTGATTTGAACTTCTAACACACTAAAAAGTATTTTCTAGAAGTTTTGAAGAAACTCAAAATTTTACTATTACAAAGTTTCCTCTAGGAGGAAGCAAAAAAAGATAAATAAAATTTATGCTGCATATCACTTAAACCAATTAATTAGTGCAGAAATTCCTGATGAAAATGAAAATGAAAAATAGATTGTTTGCTGTTGAACGACAATTTATGATATATTTATTGTACTATATATGTATTTATTTTAAAAGGAATTGGAAATTATTCTAAAGTTGAATTCAACAACATTTTAAAATTTTACTTTATTTTTCGTATACAATCTGGTTCATTTTCAGAGATTGTCTAATATTCAACTTATTGCTTCCTTCCTAATGAAGCCTTGTAATAGTAATTTTTGGAGTTCGTGTAAAAACATGTGGGAAGTGTGTTTTGATGCATTTTTAGTCGAAAAATGGTGTTTTTAGAAAATGTCACTACGGACGTATGTGTGTGTGTGCGTATGTAGACTCCTGTATCTCAGCTTTTACTCAATGGATTTTAACCCACCAAGTCTCATTTTCTTTGTTTTTACTAGAACATTGTGGAAAAAAGTCCGTTTTTACATTTTGTGTACGCATTTTTTTATAGTGGCTTTTTAGTTTTGATATTTGAGTTTTTTCTAATAAAGTTATTGAAAAAGTTAATACAATTAAATGGCCTGATATTTACCTAAAATAAAATAAAATTACTTATCTTTCTACTGCGGAAAATCGATATTATCGTTTGTCGTTCTTTTATTATACACCATAAAGCGCAATTTTTAAAAATTGTTTTAACTTGAAAACTAAATGTTGAATCAAAAAAAAAAAAAACATGATTATTGAAAGTTATTACGACTATATTCCACTTAAATTTTAAGTTATTTCATAGGACAGATCCTGAGAAAAATATCAAAAACTGAAAAACGTCGTTTTTCTACGTGACGCGATAACTGGAGTAAAAAAACAATAATCAAGTTCGAATTTTGGATTTATTTAGCATTATATAGTACCTTAATCTCTTTCTTTGGGCTATTTATGAAACCAATTAGTTTCAAAGATATTAAGCTTCAAAATTGTTTCATTACCCTGTATACTCTATATAACTGAAAACTGCATCGCTTGGATCTCAGTTTCAATTTGATGGATTTTAATCGATACCTAGGCTCATTTTTTTCTGTTTTAGTTTTACCTATTCGTTGACAACAAGATTTTCAGTTACGCATGTGTGTTTATGGCGAATTTTTGATCACTAGTGATTTTAAATGCGTTCCGCGAACTATCCTTACCATTATTACTCGGAAACTAAATGTTGAACTTCTCTTTGAAACATTATGATTCTCGAATATTATTATAACTATAGACTACTTAAATTTTAAGTTATTTCATGAAGCATATCGAGAGAAAAACGAAAAGGAGGAATTTTAACTCCAACGTGCAGAGTTCCATTTTCTGTTTGTTTCTCTTTGGCAATCGGCGCGCGTTGTCGTAACAAATGTCAATTCTCGAGTAAGGCACCCACGTATACCTCCCGTCAGATGGCAGTATGTAAGCCTATTTATAATTTTTTTAGTGTGATTGCACAGTAGAAAAATACTTAAGTTTTAAAAAGTTTCAGAAATTTCTAAAAAAAGTAAACATTTAAAAAATGCCCAAAAAAAATTGTTGTATTTGTGAAAACTTTTAAATTTGGTAAAAAGTTGTATATTGTAAACATTAAAAATCACGGACATTTTCGCAAAATTCAAGAAATTTTCATAGAAGTTGTTTAAATAGTTGTTTAAAGTTTGAGTTGTGCTAGTTTTTGCAGCAATTGCGCTGTTGTGCTAGTCTTCGCGGGAAATTTGAACAGTGCTACTCTTCGTAGGGAGCGACAATATAATAATATAATATGAACAATTATAGCTATACAAAAAAAAGAGAGAGATAATTATAATCTCTAAAAAATTAACTTTCAAACAAGTAAAAGGTTCGGCGAGTTTAATATATTCCGCAACGAAATAACATATAAAAAAGAACTAAGATCAATCAACCAAAGTCAAGTTTATTATATTTAATCATAATGTAGTGTTACGAGTAAAGAGTGCAACAAAAAAGTGACGGACCTCGGGCTTGAACCCAGATCCTCTGGCTTGCAAGGCAGACGTTCTGTCGTCGCGCCACCGCATTGCACTCTTCTACTCGTTCTCTTATAGTAATTAGACACCCGTGACGTGTGTCCATACGTGACAGTAGCAACAAAATTTTTTTTGGTCAATAAAGGGCTTTTTTTTATCCGGAGCGTTGGAGGAATGCATAATCATGACAGGAGCCGTGCGAGACTCCCCGTGTGTGAGGCTCTCCTGGTGTGGGACAACACCAGGCATACTCACTAAAACTCCCGCTCTCAGAAGGCCGCGAACCCCCCCCGGTAGCCGCTTTTGCATTCCTTCGGGGGGTCGCCTGTCCTAAGCTATTCTAGCCGACAACCAGTCTTGCAAGCAACCGTCATTGTTCTTCGCGCGGAGGACCGTCTCCATGTACGCCGTTATTTCATCCCAGTTCTGCTTATTATCAAGCATCGTTTCAGCTACAGTCTCAGGCGTGAACGCCCCTATCGTCAGCTCCAGTACTCTACGTTTCTCGGCTCAGCGTGGGCAGTCAAAAAACGTGTGTCTCACGTCGTCCCGTTAGTCACCGCAGTACTTACGCCCCGGTGATGCCACCCTGTTCATCGCGAACAGGTAGCTTCTAAAGTATCCGTGACCGGAGAGAAACTGGGTAAGGTAAAAGTTAACCTCCCCCCACTTCCTGTCCACCCACAGGCATACATCTTTAATAAGGATCCTAGTCCACCTAGCCTTTGGACATTCGGTCCACCTAGTCTGCCAATTGCGCATTGTTTTTTCTCTTTCTTCCGCGGCGATCGAGATGCTATTCGACGCTAAGCGAGCCTCGTAAATCCACTTGCGTTCAGTCGCAAGAAGATCCACGGGGATTACCCCCGCACTTACCATCGATGCCTCGGCCGCAACCGTCCGGTAGGAGCATGCTATTCTAAGGGCCGCCCTTCGCTGTACAGCCGTTATCTTGTTCCGATACTTATTCATACTCATCGCGTCAGCCTACACCTCTGCTCCGTATAATAGGATAGAGTTGGTGGTCGCCATGAGTAGCTGCCTGACTGTTGGCCTAGGCCCGCGCACGTTGGACATGAGTCGGCTAAGCTGACCTTTTCTAGTCATGGCTTTTTTACAGACGCGATTTAGATGTTCTCCGTAGTTCAGCTTCGTGTCCAGAGTTACCCTTAGATACTTTGCTGATGGTTTCGTCGTTATAGTCTCGCCGCCTACCTTCATCGGTATGATGGTAGGTATGCGCTTTCCTGTCAGGAGGACTATTTCGGTCTTATTAAGCGCTAAAGTCAAGCCGTGCTTCGACATCCACCATAGCACTCTACTCATAATCGCGTTTAGTTTCGCTTGCGCGATGTCCACGTTACGTGCCGTTATAACCGCGGCTACGTCGTCTGCGTATCCCACAAGCATCACGCCTCCCGGCATTTCGAGTTTTAGAAGCCCGTCGTACAAGATGCCCCAGAAGTCCGGCCCTAAGATCGAACCCTGTGCTACTCCTGCAGTTATAGGTCTTCTTCTACGTCCCTGCTTCGTGTCATACTCTATAACCCGATCCCTCAGATAATCTTCCGTAAGACGCATAATGTATTGCGGCACACCGAAAGACTCTAAGGCATCATGTATGTCGGTCCATCTTGCTGAGTTGAACGCGTTTTTTACATCTCACGTTACCAAAACTACAATGTCTCTAGTCGCGTGTGTAACCTTTTCTACCCTCTTTACCGCGTCTGTTACCTCTCTGATGGCCCCTATGGTCGATCATCCTTTTCTAAAGCCATACTGCTTATCAGAGATGTCTCCCACTTCGCGTACGGCGCTAAGTATTCGCGGTTTAATCAGCGCTTCCTCCGTCTTTCCCATCGTATCCAATAGACTCAATGGTCTATAAGAAGTGTCCGCGTCCGCTTCTTTTTGCGGTTTTTTGATAAGGACTAATCTTGCCCTTTTCCATCTCGAGCTGAATACACCTTGTATTAGGCACAGATTGTACATTTCCAGTAACAGCTCCGGCCGTTGGATTGCGACGACTTTCAGCATTTCCGCCGGAATACCATCCAGTCCTGGTGCTCTGCCGCTTTTCAGGGATGAGGTTGCCGCGATAAGCTCGCCCTCGGTGAATGGGGGTCTCGTCTATCGGCACATTCGTTTTTTCTGCCTGCGGTCTGATGGGGTGTGTGGGAAACAGCCCATCGATTACCTTTTCTATCACTTCTGCCTTCATGGGCTCCGTTTGTTTCATTTCGCCTATCTTTCGGGTAACGATCGCATATCCGTCGCCAAACGGATCTTTCTCCACTTCGTCGACAATCTTTGCCCAACAGCGTCGCTTACTTTCCTTTATCGCGTCCCTCAGCCTTTTTCGCGCCCGGTCGTGTCTCTCGTACAAGTCCTGGGCTTCAGGCCTTTGTCTTTTCAGAGCTTTTTGAGCCTCCCTCCTAGCGTGAAAGCAATCTTTTCTGAGTTTTGCAATTTCCTCCGTCCACCAGTATACCGGGTGTCTTATATGGCCGCAAGACACCCTTGGCTTAGCTGCGTCGCACAACTCCGTGATGAAACGTGTTGTACGTTCTACTAGTGCTTCGGCTTTTTCGCGTCCACTCAGTTGCTGAGGGAGCCCAATTGATGGGAGCTCCGCCCTTTGCATCTCTTCAGCAAGTCTGTCCCGATTCATGCGCCGGGTATTCCACTGTGGCGTCTGCTTTTTTCTTTCTCTGGTCCTGTTTCTGTGGTCATCCCGGATGTCAAAAAGTATATACTGGTGGTCACTTGCAGTATATTCCTCCATGACATGCTAATCCCTGATTTTGCGGATTGTCGTTTCGCTTGCGAAAGTTACGTCCGGTATAGATTCCCCAAAACCTGGTCTGCGATAGGTAGTGGTGTTTCTCTCGTTTGCTACCACTAAGCTTAGTCGAGCTGCCATCTCCAGGATGGTCCTGCCTCTGCAATTCGTTGTCGTCATACCCCATTCCGTGGCCCTCGCGTTGAAGTCGCCCACAATGACGAGTTCCCCGGATACGTCTCTTATTGCGTTCTCTAGCAACCCTAGTCGTATCGCGAAATCCGCCGCAGTAAGTTTCGGTGAGAGATATACGCTGAAGTAAGTGATGCGGCCGCGCCTGGGCACCCAGACTGCGGCGGTCTTTGTATCGTTGGAAACCCAGCCGGGTGTGTCTCGATCTGTGTACTATTCGCTTATCAGGAGGATGTCCGCTTTCTCCTCTGCGACAAATTGCAGTAGGAGATCGTGGGCGAGCCTACTTCTGTGCAGGTTGCCTTGAAGTATCCGCGCCATTATTCTTGCGTTTTTCCCGCTTTTAAGGCCGTCCGGAAAACCGCGCACGTACCGGTGCCTGGTGCATGCACCGTCTTGTCCTCGGCCATCTTAACGTCTTTGCATAAGAAACACCTCCTTTGTTGGGTTGGCACAGTGCATAGTGCTGCCTTGTACCCACTCGCGCCACGCTTCCAGCAGTTGGCGCTCCTGTCGGGTCCTTTACATCTCGCCTTTACGTGTCCGTAACCGAGGCAGCGATAACATCGCGTGGGATTCGCGCGAATCCTCACTCGGCAGTTTATCTAGCCGATACGGATCTTCCCTTTTTTGAGCAGAGCGGTGGCCTTAATCTGATCTATTTCGGCCACTGCCACCCTCTGCTCCCTCGTGTTCGGCTCGAACAGATGGACTTTGACATCTTCTTCGCCCGGCTCGACTATGATAGCACTGCGGACATCGTCCTGCGTCGTAAGACTATCGATGTCCCTAATTTCCAGTGTGATTCTGGAGATCTTTCCCCTGACTGTGCCTGCCTTTCCAATGGCGGTTTGGATGGCCGTTTTAAGTGATTCCATTTTATCATCACTCTTACCTACGCCAATCAGAACGCCGCCCTCTTTTGTCTTGCTGAGATACTTAACCTCCGTATTCAGCTCCTCCGGCTTTACTCTTGCCTTGATGTCCCAAGATCTCGGCGTAAGTTTTCCCCGGTTACGGTCTTACGACGATTGCATCTTCTCTCCGCCGCGGGGTCCTCTCTGCCTTTTTCCTCAGTTGTTGAGGCTGGTATTGCTCCTGATTTTTCTTCTCCTTCTTCTTTGCCTTTCTCCCTGACGCTAGTTGCCAAGGCTCTTGTGCCTCTGCAGTTTTGTTGCTCGTGGAGGGTGCCCTTCTGTCCTCTTTCTTGTCTTTTTTGGCGGGGGTACCATCTCCTCCGTCGGATGATGCCCGTTCCCTCTTCTTCGACTTTGTCATCCTCTAAGGCTTTTGATTGTCCGCTCTGGGTTGTTGGTCGGACTACCTCTTTGCAGCATCTTCCATCTTGTCCAGGGTCGTGAGAGCTTTGATTATGGTGGATCCTATAATAGGTAATCCACCCTTAATCGTAATATTCACGTTCTTCTGCTTCTCCAGAGTTTTCATCATTTCTCTGGTCGTGCGCCTTATTTCCAGTAGCTTGTCTCGCAGGCTGGCATGATCTTTTAGCCATTCCTTTATGGTTTGGCTCTCTTCATGTACCGGTGCCTTCTTCTCGAACCGGTACTCTGCTGCGCTCATGGCGCTGGCTATGCTGGTACTGCTGCTTGCTTTGTGGATTGGATATCCACCATCCTGTGCTGTTGGCACCCTTAGGGTTTCCAATTCCAGGATTTCCTGTGTATTTTCTTGATGTTCGTTATTGGTCTCCATGTTTAGTAGTTTTCTTCATCCCGGCATGTGTCCGACCACCCGGATCCCCCTGTCTATAGGGACAGCTGGCATGGCCCCAACACATGACTGAAGGCGGTACCAGACTGGGCACATCATACCGGGGTATAGCACGCGCTATCGAACTAGTTCACCTCGGCTCTCTCGAAACTCCCACCACGAACGAAGGTGCTTGGCTCTCTGGAGAGTTTCCGACAGACGTCATTCGATATCACGCACTCGCCTAAGCCGATTGACCAGAATTGACTAGATTCCGGCCTCCCGTCTCGCACGTCAGCGGAAGCCAAAGATGGGTCAGGTCACTTCCGCATGCAGGTTCTCCTTTTGGCGGCACACGGGTCGCAACGCACGTCCAACACGGCGGTTCGCTTGATTAGTTAGAGAGCAGCGTTCCGCTCGTTTATGGGGAGTGCTGCTCTCATAAGCCCATCACCCGGTCAGCTGCTAAGGTGTTAAGGCAGCTGCCTTCGACAAGGAGCGAACATTTCGATGGGCAATAAAGGGCTTACTTAACTTCAAGTTAAGTTATATAATGATGAATTTGGAACAACTCTCCAGATACTTACAACGTAACTTGCCATGCCCGTTTCATCGTACTTATGGTGTTTTTATGACGTTCTAATACATAGAAAGAAAATTTTAGTTGTTCACTAATAAACAAAATAAAACGGTCATGGCAAGTTACGTTATAAGTATCTCGAGAGTTGTTCCTAATTCATCATTATATAACTTAACCAAACAAATTTTGTTTCTTTATTATGATTTAATATAATAAACTTGACTTTGGTTGATTGATCTCAGTTCTTTTGTATCTGTTATTTCCTTGCGGAATATATCAAACTTGCCTAACCTTTTACTTTTCTGAAAGTTAATTCTTTTAGGGATTTTAGTCCTTTTTAGTAATTTTTCTTAAGTATTTCATAATTCTCCTAAAAATAAAATATAAGCATCTTCAGCACCATTCGACCATGGCTTCTTTGTAACATTTTTATCACTAACATGGAATTACTGTTTGTTCTGATATATTACCCACGAAAGATTTCTACACCTAGACACTGAAAACCAAGTGCGAACTACCTAGACCTCGTCATCGGCCACCTGGTACACCTAGACACCGCCCTGAAATCATTTTTTCACCTAGACTCAAAAAACCACGAAGCGCACCACCTAGACCTCGTTATCGGCTACCCCGTATACCTAGACATCGCCCTCGAATGATGTATTTACATCACATAAAAAATCATGGAGTGCACTACCTAGACCTCAAAAACAAAACCTTAAATTCAAGCAGACAATTTAAACACATTTACTCTATATACGCGATACCCAACTGTATTACACATAATAGCTTACTGTGTGAAAGCGATACCCAACTGTTTTACACATAATAGCTTGTGCTGCCAATTTTACGATTCTACCACTTTTCAGCTAGGAAGCCAACTTAACGGTCATACCACACTGAAGAAATATGTAGAGAAACTGTTCCGAGCATTCGCGATACATACACTCGTTTATTATTAAAAAAAAACAGCTTATTTACAAAAATTTTCGTTGAAAATCATAGTTTAGCTTAGAAAAGATACTAAAAAGCCAAAAAAACTCACGAACAGTAACGATAAGCATTTTTTTTGTATCATGAAAAATCCGAACAGCAATATAGAAGTAAATAGTCTCACGGGCACCGCGGCTCTGTCTGTTTTTCAAACTCGCCTTATATATAATTGATTTAAAATAATTCTATCCATCAAACGAAAAAGTACAAGAACTTTATAAAATTATATACAAAGTCAAAGCAATTCAGATATTAAAACGATACATACTATTGAAGAAAGCTACGTGCCAAAGAATTGGGAGCGATTTTTTTCTGGTTCAAGTACAAACAGACACTAGATTTGTTTGTGGTATTAAGACAATGTAATACGAATTTTGACAGTATTAACAAAAAATGTATTGATAATGATCATAAAATGTTTATTGATATGCTATTGCCAGATAAAGATAATTTACGCATATCTTTTGAACAAGTACTGTATCCGACTAATTATTATGATTACGATCATTTGCAGTCGCTATTGTTTTAATTCTTGCCCATGCAATGTTCACTTTGATATTAGTAAAATGCGAGAACATTTAATTAGAATGTATGATACATTTACTTTATCATTTTTTCCAATATCAAAAGATTATAAAAACACCTTTTAAAATGTAAAATATTGGCAACTATAAATTTTGTATTTACCCATCCTCACTATTCTGTATCTTAGTAATATAATTATGATTTCTCCTCTAAAAAGTTATGCAATTCTTAAAGAAATTGTCTAAGCTTACGAAAGTTTTTCTGTATTTTTATCAATATAATAAAATTAGTTTTCAAAACGTCGCGTTAAAAATCAGCACACTGACAAAAATCATTACTTATTGCAAGAAGAATCTATCTCACTATAACTTTAAGGTGAAAATCTGCTTTGTATTTCATGATTCTCTCACATCTAATCTGAACGTTCTTAAACTAATCTAAATCATCTTGTGCAAAAAAATGAGCGAAATCATAAATATAAAAAAATCAAGTAAATTCCTCCTAAGTATATAGAGGAATCATTTAAACACAAAGCGGATTTTCATCTTATATGAAAGATAAGATAGTGGTACTCATTAAAATTATTCTTTTTATGCTTACTTGCCGTCCCGTTGTCATATAGTCTATCGATGAAACACTGGCATTATTACTTTAAAGGTGTATCTGTTAGATAATATTAATTAAGATTACAATATTTTGGGGAATAAGGTCTCTTATAATTGAAATTTCAACAATTGTTTTGAGATAAATGTTATAAAGGGGCGCGGTAACGCTCCGATGGCAAGTTTTATACACTGTGCCGTCGGGAGCGCGCCGCGACCTATTATACTTTGAATTTGCTAAATAACCCATTAACGTCAAATGTGCACGTTTGCTGATGCCCATTCTCAACTCTGTATATAAGAATCAAATCGATCAGGAATGATCATGCAAACTATGTTTTCTGATAGATTTTTTAATGAACTTTCAGAATCCGGGGTGAAAATTCTGAAAAAATGCTTTTTTGAGTCTCATTTTTGCGATTTTAGAGGAAAAAATGTGAAATTTTTCAGATTTTTTTTCGAAAATCCAAAATTTTCACTGGGAATCCGTTGAGCTAGAGGTCTAGAACCTCCAGAAATCGTGCACAAACTATTTTTCCTTCATAACCGTACCTCTAAGAACATCAAAAATCAACTTGGCAAATCCAAAATGGCGTCCGAAAGTCAGAAAAAATAATAAATTAATGATTGATTTTTTACTCAAAGCGGAATGGCTTTATGAAAAAATTTCACTGAACAAAAAGTGTTTAGAATCATTCAAAGAATACGTGTAAATTTTTCCAAGGCGTTTTGGGAAATTTTCTAATTTTTCCGGAAAACGGCTAGAACAAAAATATTAAAAGTGGCCCAAAACATCTTGGGAAAATTCACACGTATTCTTCGAATGATTGTAAGCATTTTTTGTTGTATGAAACTTTTTCCTCAAGCGAATCATTTTCGAATAAAAAATAGCAAAGTTTTACTCTTTTTCAAACAACTGAAAATGTGGGCTATAAGCAAGTTACCTATCTTATCAGTCTTTTTAGATAAATTAAATTTTGCATACTGAGGATGAAAAGTGAGAAATTTCAACTATGGATTTATCAAGTATGAGTGAAGTGCAATTAGAAATATATAGTTCTTGATTGAAAGATATCATATATTTATGCATGTTATGCAAACGTATGCCAATGCGTAACAGGACACGGTATAAGTTAGATATTTTTTTATTAAAAATGATTGGCGTGGCGAAAAAGTACCATACAACAAAAAGTGCTTGGAATTATTCGAAGAATACGTGTGAATTTTGCCAAGATGTTTTGGGCCACTTTTGATATTTTTGTTCTAGCCATTTTCCGGAAAAATTAGAAAATTTCCCAAAACGTCCTGGAAAAGTTTACACGTATTCTTTGAATGATTCTAAATACTTTTAGTTCAGTGAAATCTTTTCATAAAGCTATTCCGCTTTGAGTAAAAAATCAATCATTAATTTATTATTTTTTCTGACTTTCGGACGCCATTTTGGATTTGCCAAGTTGATTTTTGATGTTCTTAGAGGTACGGTTATGAAGGAAAAATAGTTTGTGCACGATTTCTGGAGGTTCTAGACCTCTAGCTCAACGGATTCCCAGTGAAAATTTTGGATTTTCGAAAAAAAATCTGAAAAATTTCACATTTTTTCCTCTAAAATCGCAAAAATGAGACTCAAAAAAGCATTTTTTCAGAATTTTCACCCCGGATTCTGAAAGTTCATTAAAAAATCTATCAGAAAACATAGTTTGCATGATCATTCCTGATCGATTTGATTCTTATATACAGAGTTGAAAATGGGCATGAGCAAACGTGCACATTTGACGTTAATGGGATAACCTATTTACGTTTTACGAGTTCTGTATATATTTTATTTGATCTCCTGTTGATGTTTATATATGAATATACAATTTCAAAGATTTTCATAATATCTTTCTAATTATCATATTATTTTGTTAAGAAAATTACTCGTTTGTAAAATAATTAAATTTAAAAATTAATTTGGCGAAAAAAATTAATTTTTTGCCTCTCCGATTCTCTTTTTTTTCTTTCAGTTAATCATAGATATACATACGATTCTTTAATTATTACAAAGGCTACTTGATAGATATGATTTTGATAAAATTAATATTGAGGAACTTAAGGTATTATATACAACGATCATTAATTAACTCTTTTAGAAACCAACACAAAAAAGTAACTGCTTAAAATCAATCAAAAAATAATATGGATAATAATAGTATATTGTGCAACTAGAGGGGAAAATTGTTTTTTTCTAGCGAAGGAGATGTTTTGAGCACAAGTGGGAGTCGAGGGCGCCGTGGGCTCGATAGTCCAAGAAACAACCGACTTAACACTTTATTCAGCACTTTTCCGCGATATTCACACTCTAGTGGTCCAAGATGGCGGTAGCGTCCCTATAACCGACATGGCTTGACCAATATGGCGATCGACAACTCGTCTTTGGAGGAAATCCTAGAAAACGCTACGTCTACGATTACAGCCGTGGAACTTGCTATCGCTTCATTGGTTTCCTAAAATTGCGAGAACAACCGGGACTCTAGACCGGCGCAATAAGAGGAAAAGGGCATCCTCGGTCGCAATAGCCTGACGCCGATGCTACTCAAAAGTTTTCTCGTCTCTGACGTCACTACCTACTTCCGCGTCTCGAATTGCGAGTCTATCATTTAGTCCTCGACTTATTGGCTCAACGATCCGATACACAACTCGCTTCGTTCACCTTACCTCTATCCATCCAGACTCCGCGATCGCGTCATCTAACTGAACACAACTAGATTCGTGAACTTATTTTGCATGGTTCTCAGAACACTAAAATACCGAGAACTACGGTCTCACTCGCGACAACTTTGTTCAGGCGTGGTTAAGTCAAATACTCGCGATACTTCCAAACTCACGACTCGACAACTCTACAACGTACGACTACTACTCCGACTTATCCAACTGTTCGGCTCTAGGCGCGAGATCCTTGGAAAAGACGCATTCGAAACGCCCTCTATAAATTATTGCTCCTGCGCGAAATAACGCGAGTCATAATGAATATTAATGGCGTCCTGCAGCGCCAATTACGAATTGGCGCTATTGTCTAATCCCGGCGTCACCTAACTCAGTTATTTGCGACGATGACGCGTAGCACGGAAAATACTAGTGGCGACGCGCCATATTTTACGGTAGCGCTCGCGAATATCGATGCGCCTTTACGCCTACTGTACGCAAGTCAGCTGCGCAGCTCTCTCTCGCTGAGTCTTGCGCGCGCTCTCCCTCTCTTCGCGGTTGTCGCTATCTCACTGTTCGACTATACACCATCCCAACTACTCGCCCGACTGCTGTCGCAAGAGAGATGCGCGGCGAGGATGCGCAACGGTCAGTTGCGGCCTCGTGGCTATCGCGCGCGGATCCTCTCATATTCCCAAAAACGTCGCGAAGCCTCCTGGTGCCGTCACCAGCAACAGACATGATGGTTCTGCCGATATAGCAGCGACCCAGGATTTCTGCTGGGCCGCATTGGCGCTATTGCCGCGAGTAATGCTCTTCCTTTCAGCACCGGGGAGCCACCTCTGGCTCTGGCGCTGACAGGTGAGGTTAGGAGTCCTAGGCGCACAGGACAGCATGAAATGTTGTTGATTCTCCGATGCATCTATCACGAATACATCCGAGAATCAACTACTCGAGATTTAGTGTTGTAATCGCTTGTCGTTATTCTAACAACACGTCACACAGTATAGTATTTTATAATACCTCATTATTAATAGATCAATAAATAATTGATTTTTTTTATATAGCCCATACTTATTATGAAAATTTAACTCACATTAACGCTGAAGTGTGTACAACCGTAAACTGCTTTAAATATTTATTCAAATACATTCAAGTACATTATTGAAAATAAGTTATATTGATGTAAATGGATGGAAGTAGGTAGTCTAGTG
>QLYP01000386.1:37316-61762 GCA_016647725.1 Nasonia giraulti
AAAAGTGTTCATGCTTAAAATAATATATATTATAATTACATAAGTAAACGCACTCTAAAAGAGGTTCAAATGAGATGCGAATTACAAAGAGATCACTCTTATACTAATAAAATTAAGAAATATAGATAGTGTGACCCTGAAGGACCGGAGAACCGGAGATGTTTCGCCTTCGGTAGGAATATTTGTTACAATAAAGTCAAGTTTTATGATTTTTTGGACAATGATCCAAATAATGCAATTTATTTCTATAATCAAACATGTATTTAAATAATTTTATTAAATATTTTTAATGCACTTATTTACAATTCACATGTTGAAATAAATCTACATTGAAACACAACCAAGCAAGCGTTAGCAAGCGAGGTGATTATTGCTAGTTAACTTAATTGTCCACTAACTTTGAAAAATTAAGATCATGTGTATGATTTATGTTATAATTTTTTGCAAGAGACAATATATTTACGATTTCTTGACTTCGGTAGGGATATTTGTAACAATAAAATCAAGTTCTATGATTTTTTTGGCGATGATCTAAGTGACGCAATTTACTTCTATAAGCAAACATGTATTCAAATAATTTATCACTAAGCTTTGAATGTTTAGTTAATGATGAACATTAAGGAACAATTTTCTCCCAGTGACTTACTTTATTTTTATGTTTGCTACCTCTGTGATTTTTTTAGGAATGCTCCAGTCAATTCATAAGTTTTACTACAGGCTTTAAATATGAATTTTAATCATTTTAGCACAAATTTATAGATATTTTTATCTTTAGCTAAAGATACAGGGTCTCTGCCATTCTGGGACCCATACAGGAACTTTTGTACTATAAAAAGGTATCTCCATGTATTTTTTGGTGGTCGTTGTCCGGATCAAACTCTGACTTTCACCAATATTAAGGTTTAAATGGCTTATAATATATATATATATATATATATATATATATACAAATCTATTATATAAATATAACATATATAATAAGAACAATCGAAACATATCTAATTACAATGATTATTTTCGATTAAATCTACCGTTTATCCAAATATTTGTAATTTTTTAAATTTACGTGTTAAAGAGGCAAAAAGTAACAACCTAAACTAGTATGCTCCGTGTGTATAGTATAGGTGGTATAGGCTGTCAGCTTATATCCTACTTATATTTTTATAGCAGCACAAGCGAGTGGTGGGAGGCGTTTGCGCGGGTACATGACTGCACTTATAGCTATAGATATAGAGGAGTGCGCGCAATGCTTTGAGTCTCTTCGGTAGTCCTCGGAAAAGCACCTTTGTTTTAGCGGGCTCGGATTTTCGGCGGCTCAGGTGTTCGGGTCTGCAGGAGAGCGAGTGTGCGATGCGTCGTCACTTTGCTCTAACTCTTCATCTAGTTAGCTCGAATCTTAAATCCATTTACGTTCTATTGCTTATTTTTTAATTAAGTTCTTTTTTAAGTTTGCGTTTTAGTTATAAGTTTTGCGTAGATTATTTTCTTTGTTTTTGTATAGATTTATAGTTTATTTCAATATATTTTTATAGTTTCAAAATTATTTGTTTGAGTTTTATTTATTGACCTTTTTACTTAACTTTTTTCCTGGACATATATACACGAATAGTATACAGGTTGTATATGTTGTATACCTAACCGTACACACGCATACATACAATTATATACCACGTATAGTATACATGTTGTATATGTTGTCTGCTGTGCTATACAGCAGAATAACAGATAACCCACACACAGTTCACATTCTCAGTCAATGTTGAAAATAATATAGTTTACACTGACTTAATTATTGCTGATTAAGTGCAAATTATAAAAACGTCTTCTATGTGCTCAAAGTCACCAAAGATGAGTTCTGCAAAGTAAATTGCAGCTAGAATAGACATTGATAGTAACTAGCTCGCATACTGATAAGATAAAAATATATGTGCAATTCACTTTGGAGACCTCATAATTGGTGACTTTGGGCACATAGAAGACACTTTTTACACAGTAATTGCACTTGAACAAAACTAAGTCAGTCAGTACAACATGCTTGTACATACTTTCATATATGAGTGTATCCATGTATAAGGTTAAGTTGCCACTTTTAACACATACCTTCTATACTAAAAGTTTACATTAAAACATCGCCGAAAAACATATTTTCGATTATTTCTTTTGTATCTTAGTCTTTTTTATTAATTTCCAATCCCAAAAATAGTAACAAACGCACAATTATCATTAGAATTGGATAGAGGGTGCTCTCAAACTGTCTAGACGTGCTTCGCCACAGCTCCGTCTTTTTTCCGTTTTTTGCATTTAATTCTCGATTTCTGGTGCGAAATATTACAAATGTTGTGTGCGCGGTCGCCTCATTAGTGCATCTGGACATTATTTTTAGCTCTATCTGCAGAGACTGCGGAGCATCACGCCGATTTTCTTTCGATGCACGCCTCGTTGCCTCTCGCTACAACCCGCCTGCCGTGTGCGGCAGAATGCCTTGCCTGTCATATTCAAGCGCCGATCCTCCGGCTGGTCATATAATTGCTGGCGCAGTCTTGTACAGAATATGCTCCCGCTTGGAGCATCGGGTCGTATTGACACCAAGTGCTTCGTCCGTGGCATAGCCTAACCTGCGGGGGGCGCTCAGACGGTTGCCATCTTGCTGATGTGCATTGTCTGTACCGCTTGTTGTGCCGTGCTACCTGTCTGCCTATTTGTTGTGTGTTGCTGCTGATGAGTGCTCGCTGGGTGCTCGTCAAGAGCGTCGGCTACTGGATTTTCTGCTGTGTATCGTGTGTCTTGACGGGGTTTGCCTGTTTTCGGTCTTTCTGGAGTCGTTTAGTGTTTCGTTTTACGTTCCATCTCTGGCTCGCCATGGAGACGTTGTTTGATGACTCTAATGTGTTCAAGCGTAGGGGAGACGGGATCATTACTCAGCATGTGATTTTGATGAATGTTAATACTTTGGAACACCTGTAATGAGCTGCATTGCCTGTGGTTGTCGTTTCCATGACGAATGTGCAGTCAGAGCCAAGTGCAACATCTGTAATCTTGCCCATGACAGGTTAATGTGTGGTTCCTGCGCTCTTTCAGCTGATAGGGTGGCTCCGGATGCTGCCATCTTGGTTGAGAAGCTGAGTGGTATTGCCATTAGTGCTGTGAAGACTGAAGTCTTGATTTGTGTGGATATTAAAATCTCTCTGTCGGCTATTGACTCCAAGCTTACGGAGTTTAGCACTTAGATCAGCAGTAATGTCTCCAGCATCTGCAAACTGCGCTCGGAAACTAATTACTGGTGGAGTGGAGGTAGCTGCTAACCGTACCCGATGCTAGAGAGAGAGAGAGAGAGAGAGAGAGAGAGAGAGAGAGAGAGAGAGAGCAGTTTAAGAGGCTTTGTGATGAGGCCGACACTTACAACAAGAGAAATCTAGACTCAAGAAAGGTTGTTCGGTATATTCATGGGATGCCTATCCTAGTGGATGCTAGAAGGAGCTCCAGGAAGAATTCCAGCAGGAAGAATTTGATAAACTAAGCACTATGGAGTCAGCTGAGAAATAGAGAATCCTGGTATACTATCAGAATACTCACTCGGTTAGTAGCCATACCAGTGTCTCTTTTCAAATCTAACTTCTACCAACTCTCTTCTCTTCCTGACATTTTTCTTCTTACGGAAACATGGTTTCAGCCTGCTTCTAGCAAGCTTGGCCTAAAGGACTACAGCGTATTTAGATATGAAAGAAATATGCCTGTCTATGCTGTCTTACGTGGAGG
The DNA here is from genome assembly GCA_016647725.1 of Nasonia giraulti. Classification (NCBI taxonomy): domain Eukaryota; kingdom Metazoa; phylum Arthropoda; class Insecta; order Hymenoptera; family Pteromalidae; genus Nasonia; species Nasonia giraulti. The sequence goes on from QLYP01000386.1 coordinate 41,073, forward strand.
TGGTGTACTCATTGCTATCAAGAGCTCTATTTCTGCGCTAAGAGTGGATATAGATTCTACAACTGAGTAGTTGTTTGTATGACTTCCTTCAAGAAAGCTCATAATATGTGCCTATTATTTCCAGCCAAGGTCTGACTGCACTCTATTCAAGGAGCACTTCATCTGTGTCGAGCAACTATCTCTAAAATTCAAGGATCACTAATTTGTCATTGTAGATGACTTGAACCTTCCTCATCTGTCCTGCAATGCTGATCCGCATACCTTTAAGGCAACAGCCTAAATAGAGCCAAATCAAAGGTCATCTGCTGAGTACATCTGCTCCACATATTCTTTGCTGAATCTCATGCAGCGTCTGCCTTCTCTACATAGCAAGGGCTATTCACTTGATCTACTATTGGCACTCGTCTCTTCCCTGGATCTTCAAGACCACATTTTCCCTCTTGACTCTCATAACGCTGCTTATCTCTTGAAGATCGCCTCGTCTCGTGCACCTGTTGAAATTTTGAATGTCCGTAAACATAATTGTTAAGCGGCGGATTATAGCGCAATCAATCGCTCGTTTCACTTTGCAAATTAGGACGCTGTCCTTGTCGGGGGTGCAGAATCGTGGCCTTTTTGTGGGAAGCACATAAAGGCCTAGTTAGAATAAATTGATTTTATTTCGGAATTTTTGGAAAGGAATGAGTGGTTCTATTAATTGCACTACACCAAATTACAGGGAAAAGCCTTTCGGCATAAAATCCTTCTTATTTTATGATTACACTACACTGAATACACTTAGATTAAGATGAACAGAAAAGAATTAATATTTAATACGAAATATGAAAACGAACAAAGCCCGGCGTGACGTCGCGAAGAACAGTGGCGCAACGCACACGGCAAACACGTGGTTAGATGGTTAGATACAACGAAATTACAATGCGAAGCATACACATACACAATTTCGAGGCGAATAAAAGAGATTTGAATGTAGGCAAGAATGCTTGGCAGCCTCAAGGAAACAGAACGATTCAATATGAGCAAGTATGCTCAGCAGTCTCTAGGAGACAGAGTCGCGAGGGAGCTCCGCACGCTTCGAATTATAGTCGGTGACTGACGGACAAGCCGCGCGAAAGAGCGGGAGAGTCCCACTCAAGATGGCGGAGGCAGCAACGCGCGGTGCTGCCACCGCGCTAGACTCATTGTCAGTAGGCATATACATACACACACACACTTATTCAGTGCGCGCGCAGGCGCAAAACGTAATATGTACACGTTCAATGCTGAATTAGCATCGGACAAAATGTTGCGACGCAACAGGGGGTGATATTGACTTCATTGTAGATCGTTTTTATGTCAATAGTATTATTAAGAGGAATATCCCTTTCTCGAGGCAGCGTTCTGATACTTATTCCAGCTGGTACAACGCCAAGCTTATTGCTGCTATTTGTAATAAGAAAAAGGTTCATAGCCCCTGGAAGGAGTCACGTAATGCCTCGCACCAAATTAAATTATAACGTCTGTGCAGTGAATCGAGTCTGCGCTCCTATGTGCATTCTGGAAATAGCTATGCACATGATGATATGTCAATTTCGAGCTCCTTTCCGTCACATTTTGCTTCGGTTCATACGAGAAACACGGTAGCCGAACTTGCTCGCTGCGATGACTTGGAGTCTGTTCCAAGCTTTCTTGCTACCCCTGTCAAAGTTCGCTCTATTGTGCACGGTCTCAAGGCCAACGCGAATCCTGGCCCTGATGACATCTTAGCTCACTTTGTAAAATGCTGCCTGTCTGCTCTCATGGGACTTTTTGTTAGTCTATTCAATAGGATTTTAACAACTGGTATTTTTCCAAGCAGTTTTAAACTATCTTATGTCTTTCCTTTATAGATCAATTTCCATCATCAGCTGTCTGCCTAAGGTATTGGATGCTTTAGTGACAGACGAACTAGCTGGTGCTCTTACCCTTCAGTTGGCTGACCAGCAGCATGTCATTGTCAAGAGGAGATCTACTTTCAATAATCTCCTTGTCCTCAATGATTTCTTATCAGACGCTCTCGTCAAGCATCGGCAAGACGATGCATTATAAATAGATATGTCTAAGGCTTTTGATAAGGTCAATCATGCTAGGCTGTTGTCGAAGCTTTGGAATTTTGATATGCGTGGGGTTCTCCATTCGCTTCTGGCGTCGTACCTATCTGGCCGTTCACAAGCAGTCCGTTTTGGAGACTGTATCTTACCGATTGTTTACGTTACCTCAGGTGTTCCCTAGGGTTCACACCTGGGGCCGCTATTGTTCTGTCTTTATATTAACAACTTAGTCCCTCGTAGTGAAAGTTCTCGCATTCTTGTGTATGCCAACGACGTAAAATTGTCTTTGTGTGTTGAGTCTTGAGAGGATCCCGAATCGCTGCAGTCCGATCTTGACGCCCTTGTGTCGTGGTCAAGGAATAACGACCTGCGTTTAAACATCAACAAATGTGACGTTATATCTTCTCACAGGAGTTTGCGGCCGTTTGCCTTCGACTACGGCATCGGAGGCAAGCATTGAAAAAAGTCGCTGTCATAAATATCCATGCGCCCGTGACATGGGAAAATCCCGTGGAGAAAACCTACGCCAGCGGAACTGCAACAATATTTACGTTACAATGCATCTGCTCCACGCGCGCACTTCCCAAGTCAGTAAGTCATTTTCTCCGCAACTGAAACGCATTCGGGCTGTCAAGCCGACTTGCGCCGTTTGGCCTTGTCTGTTTTTTACTGAAGACGTGGATCCACGAATTGCCAGCGATTCGCTCCGGTTTACTTGATATGCCCCGCCGCCTGGCATGTTGCCGTTTTCCTTCTTTGGTCTTGGTTCTTCGCTGACAACAGAACAGTGGTGCTCCACTTTTTCTCTAAAACAAACTTAAGAGTGCTCTACACCTCTGAGAGAGCCAATCAGAGCCTCGGATTTCAGCTGAACCGGAAGGATTTTCCTCCACTAACTACGGCTTTGTTATTAATTCTTTTATAAAATAAACAATTGCATAAAATTCTTTAGATTTTTGTGCACGTGGGATGATTCCGCGATTTTGCAAATAATTATTGTAAAGCTGTAAAATCAATCTTGCAAATTTTAACCCAAATCTCGTCTGCCACTGCAGCACAAGCCACCAAGAGAGATGAACGAAAAATGCCTGGTTGACAATTATCTGGGCTAAATTTCGACTGAAACGATATCATCCCACCCACGGAAGAACCTAAAGAATATTATATATGTTTATTCGCATATCGAAATGAAGAAATAGCCTGTTTCTTACTCTGTCTCCTAGCCCTAGTTTTCCCATCATCTCCCACGCCTCTCTTTTATTCACCTTATCGAACGCCACTCTCATGTCCGCAAAAAACGCGTACACTTTACCTCCCTTTTTCCTCAGCTTTACATATTTTCCCTTATTATTTCTTTTATTAAGTTTATTATTTAACTTGCCCTTTACATATTTTCCCTTATTATTTCTTTTATTATACAGAATTTTTGTCAGTTCTCCTATTATCTGTTTCTCCCCATATGTTCATACCTCGTTTTGTAGCCTGTCTGCTCCTGGCACCTTTCCCTTCTCCGTTTTTCAATGAATTTACTAACTACAAATGTACTGCTCTGTACATTGCACATGTGAGAATACATATCCACGCCTTTTGCCCGCCCTTTAGATAAATTGGACCCGCAAAATCTACCCCAATCACCTCGAATATCGCGGCGTCTCGTATTTTATCGAGCGGTAAAGATGCGGCTTGTACATTCACCTGTTTCCTGTCGTGTCGATGACAGTCTACTTTTAAACTACTTTTACTACACTTTTAAACCACTTTTCTACGCGCTTTACGACCTCTCATTATTCAATATCTCTCTCGTAGAACGTTCAGCAACATTGCTGTTCGCGCATGCTTATTTGGCGGTTTTCTAGTAAAAAGCAAAAATGTAAAAATCAATTTTCGGATAATTGCACGAGCGACCATCTAATGAATAGCCTGTTGTTTCGATGGCTAGGTTGGTATATATATAATATACAATATTCTTATAGAAAAAAAAACATGTCTATACCTTGTAAAATCATTGACCAAAATTCATGACATTTCACTATATAAATAAGTGTTTTTAGTCACTTGCCACGGCTTTCTGAAAAATCCGGACTGTCTTCTTTACTATATCCAGGCTTAAAATGTGCCTTAAACATGCCCCCTCCGAGATATAGAGAGCCATTTTTAAAAAATATAAATTAAATATAGTTAGCAACAAATTTTATTATCTAAAAAATATCAATTAAACATTGCTAGCAACAAAATTTGTTGCTATATTTAATTTATATTTTTTAGAAATGGCTCTCTATATCTCGGAGGGGGCATGTTTAAGGCACATTTTAAGCCTGGATATAGTAAAGAAGACAGTCCGGATTTTTCAGAAAGCCGTGGCAAGTGACTAAAAACACTTATTTATATAGTGAAATGTCATGAATTTTGGTAAATGATTTTACAAGGTATAGACATGTTTTTTTTTCTATAAGAATATTGTATATTATATATATTTTCAATTGAATTTTTTTCTTTAAATTACATCAAATAAAAATATTTTTAGTAAGAATAATATTTTTTTTATTTTGCAGGATTTAACCCAGGCTTGACCACTTAAAACAATATTTTATTTATTGGACCTATGAATTTAGTTGGAGGAAGCTACGTGCCAATGAATTGTCAGCGGTTTTTTCTTCTCGAGCCTCTGCTCTCTTTTTGCAATTATAACTAAATCTTTTAGTCTATTTGATGACTCGAACCACTATAGAATAATTAGAAAAATCGCGGAATAAACTGCTCGCTCATCTATGATCTCTTTTTTATTGATGCTAATTAATGCGCCGTTTTGAATTTGAGAAGACTTTTTTAGTTTTTAATTAACCTCTGCCTTGGCAATGTCGATATCATGTGCAGTAGGCCAAACTTCGATACTCTCTCCAAGCCAATACGGACCCTCCCACCACTTAGAAGCTAGTAGCTGGTTTACTGTACAGCCTCTCGATGGTAAATCAGCGTAGTTTCGGTGCCCAGGTATATGTTTCCATTGTTTGGCATCTGTCAACTGTGTAATTTCTTCTACTTTATTCACGACAGACACTCCAATAATTTTCTCGCTGTATCCACGTAATTACTGTTGACGAGTCCGACCAATGATACCGCTTTAAATCTTACAAATTTAACGATTCTGCTACTTGCATCGCTAACTTTGCCCCAATCGTTGCGACTAATAATTCTAGTCGCAGTATACTTGTTCGAGAATTCGTATCATTTTTGCTCGCGGGTGCGACCGGAGTTTTTGCTTGCACTAAATACACGTTTACTACCGATTCTCTTTGCACTTTAATAAAAATCACGGCAGCATATGCTAATTTACTTGAATCGACAAACGTATGTAAATCAATCTTACTATCGTTAACTACTTCTATCAATTATCTTGGAACGAGAAAGTAAAAGACAATATTAAGAATCGTTTTACACAGTGGGTTGAAGAGTTGAAAAATTTAAAGCAAGTTGAAGTTCCTAGATGCATGCTTGGTAAAATTGATAAACTCTTCAACCCTCTGTGTAAAATGTTTCTTAATATTGTTGTTTACGTCCTTGTTCCAAGATAATTTAGCTGTACTAGCTTCTTGTAATAAAATTTTTGGTCAGAGTGCGACCGGGCATACAAAACCGATCGAATCAAAAATTCCGGAGAGCCACTGATAAAATATTTCGTTTCGTTATTTTAGTGAAATCTAATTTTTCTAAATTGCTGAAGTTTAGAGTCAAGGTGTCTAGCTGCTTGTCCCATAATAACCCGAGCACGTTGGTTGGGTCCTTGGAAACACCGTCACCAGTGTACTTCCACCCGCGTAAATCAGATTTTCCCGACTTCATTACGGTTTTTGGATTACACATAAAAACTTCTCTTTAATTTTTCGGTATTGTCACAATCTACATCAGCAATCGCTTTACTATCTAGATAATTCATAATATTTGTTAAATGTAACTTAATAATCGCACTTAATATAAACGGACTACTCTAAACGCTAAATACTACTCGACAGTAGCGATACACTATAATATTTCCGCCAGCATCATACCATAAAAATCTCAAAAAATTGCATTCTGCTGGATGTATACTCATCTGTAAAAAATATTTCCTTATATCCGAGATTACATCTATAGAACCTTCTCTGAAGCGTAGCAGCATCGCGGAGACCACCTGCCTTCCACCAATGCATTGTAGATAAGGCGCGTCGTTGTTGTTGAATTCTCTTTGTAGATAAGCCGGTGTGGAAGATAAAAGCCCTGGCGATTCTCTTCTTCTAGAGAGACACGTTCGATAATCCCCTCATTAAGCCAGATCTGAAAAATTCTGTCGTACTCGTCGTATTTGCCGGCTACCTAAAGTTTCTTAGTCATGGGTTCTAGCTGTCAAAGGGCCAAAATTTTGTTGTCCTTAAGCTCTGGATGGCACTCTAACCAGGGCAATCTCACTTCTTAGCGCTCTTCAGAATTTCGAACCACGGAGTCCATAAAAATTTTCTCCACGTGGGCATCATATTGGGTCCAAGTTTTATTTTCAACAGGGTCTCTAATCCCCAGAACGTCCAGAGACCATACATTGGTAATATTAGCAGTCTTCACGAGAATAGAAAAGAAAGTCTCAACATAGAAATAGCAAATACGGCTAGATTCGCGTGCCCGTTTATGACGGGTCCTCTCGGCGGTACTTTCCCCATAAGCGTCCAGCCCAGGTAGGTCTCTATTGCCGTTAAGCCGCTTTCCAACACATGCACCTGTCCGGTTAGCAATTTTTCGGCCACATCTGCACCGATAAGTATCGCAATGGTTTTTTCTTGGCTGCACACATTCGTTAATTTCACGTTCAAATCTTGCAGCTCTTGCAGCCAGCTCCCTTTTGTAACCGTTGGCACATCCGAACAAATAACTTTTTCGTCAAGCACTTTAAAGTTGCACTAATAACTACCGTCCATGTTTCCGACGCGAATCAAATATTTATTGCACGTAATCTCGGATTTATCTCCATTGAAAAGCAAATGCACCATGTCTTGCTTCGCAATCGGTTTGTAATTGAGTCGATCAGCCACTTCTCTCAAAACATACAAATTTTGTGAACCCGTGTCTATAATCGCGCGCACAACTATTTTTTACGAGTCACTTTCAACGTTTACATAAACGTCGTTGACATCTCCGACGACAAAGCTTAATTGAACTCTTCTTGCATATTTACTGCACTCACGCATTTCTCACTTTTCGTCGAGTCCTCGCGCTTCTGTTCACCAAAAGACATTATATCTACGGACGACGCGAGCACTTCGAGCATTTTACATTCACGCGGCATAATTTGCTACTATGCCCTATTTTTAAGCATCTAAAACATGCTTGATGCTTCTTTATTGCTTCTTGTCTTTCGTCTGAATTCATACTTTTGGCTTCTGCACGCTTTGCGCTGTCACGATCACTTTTCTCACAAAATTTACACGTGATTTCTTTGCTTTTTGTGAGTAAATTACGTGCGCTTAGTACATCTTTTGCCGTGGACTGCGCCTTTTTCTTTTGCGAACGTTCTAATTCACTACTATCTTCTAATTTTAATCCTTGCGCTGCCATGGTGATACGTTGTTCACTTTGTACTTCAGCTGCTAAAAAATTGATCAACTTACTGAGCCGATTTCTGGACAAGTCGGTAGAACTTGCTGTGGTCGTACTTGCTATACTTACACTGTTTGATCGCTGCCACACCCGCAAAAGTTCTTCTGGCAGCGCAGATTTCACTAGCGGAAACAGCATTGCTGCGCACTTGTCGGTAGTCACGCCAAAGGTCTCTAGTGCACGCAGATGCGTTTCAATCTTATCGTATAAACTTGCCAACGGTATCACTTTAAAGGACACGGCATTCTGCAGCACTAATTGTAATAACTCGCGCACGTATACTTCAATCTGCAGAGCCTCACACCCGAAACGTTGCTTCAAACTTTCGATCGCCTTCACATAATTATCTCCTGTCGGTGGATAACTGATCACAAGTTCCGCTGCGCGCAAGTAAACTTGTAGACTACAATCTTAGGATAGTTCTTTCTCCCTTCCTGATTTGCGTCGCCACCTCGGTCACCAATAATTGCACTGCGCTCCGTTTCTCGCGGCGATTCGGCTGTCAAATTTATATTTGGCCAGCAAGTACTTGCTTTTATAGACGTCGCTCTCGTCATACTCTTTTGTGATTACTTGGTCCGTTGCCGTTCCTTCTTGAAGAGCGTCTATCAGTTGTGACTCAAGCGTTTCTAATGCTTCCTGCTTACCATTTAACAAGCCATAGGTCACTATCATACCTTTGAACAATTATTCAATAGTTTATAGTAACTTTGAACGCAAAATAAATATAAAAATAATCTCTATTTATTTTAATTTTTTTTAAAATGGCTTTTTGAAATTCGTACTATTTCATAAACTTTTTTTAAAATAGTTCAAAGATAAAACACAAGATTCAACTAATTGTCTGATGCTCACGCAAAATGCGAATGACGGGAAATTGGCCAAGTGTTAACGGTCTTGCCTCACACGTATCTAAGACAGCAAGCCACTGCTACAGTCAGGCGATACGTGATAATTGTTATATGTATATAGATTTACAAATATTTATAAAACTAATCTATTTTACTTTTACATATTTAATAATATAAATTACTTTTACAGGAAGAGGTGAATTTGTTGGAGGGATAGATAGTGAAGCATTAGACTTTTTCCAACTAGAGGATTTTATTAACTGCGACAGTGAACAACCAGCTACGTATGTACTTGTATATTATAAAAAAAGATATTACTTTTAACCTTTCACAAGGTAAAATTTTGGCATCTATAAGTTTTGGGTCCGCCCTCGCCAATCTGTATCTTAGTATTATAATTACAATGTATCTTCCAAATAGTTATGAAATCTTTAAAGATATTGTCCAAAGATTGTCTGTACTTGTATCAATATACGCTAATGAATATAGTAAAATCAGTTTTAAAAATGTGAAGTATTGAAAATCCGCTTAGGGTTTAATGATTCTCCTTTATCTAAACTGAATCTTCTAAAACTAATCAAAATCATCTTGTGCAAAGTAATAAGTAGAACCATAAATAAGGAGGTGGATTAAAATAAAATGTTAATTTATGTATTGATGTATTTTTTATGTAAAGTTTATTTTTTACTAGTTTTAAGCGTTTTTTATATTTGTATTTTTTAGTTTGTAATGCCAGGGCTTGCGAACAGGTAACCTGTTTACCTCTGCAAGATTCTGAGTGTAACTACACTAGTTATACTCTGTAATATTCTGGATTAAATAAATAAAAAAAAAAATAAATATAAAAAAAGCAAGCAAATTCCCCTTAATTATAGAATAATCATTTATACATAAAACGGATTTTTATCTTGAATCTAAAGTAAGATTAAATGTACTTAGAGTAAGACATAATTTTTTCAGTGCAGTTAAATAAAATATACTGACTAGTATTTATCAAAATTAAGATAGTTTTATTTTATAAAATTATAATTTCGATACTTACTTGCCGTCTCGGGATCTTATAGTTTATCGATGAAACACTCGAATTATTACTTTAAGGTGTGAATCTGTGTTAAATAATATTAATTAAAATTACAACATTTTTTTATTATAATCTTGAAATATATGTCTGTAGCAAAGAAAAAATCTCAAAACTAAATTTAATACTTTGCAAAAATAGCGTGTAGGTTTTAAATTACAGTATTTTTGCTTAAATAATTTTGCTTTACAATCAATCTTGATTAAAAAGGCGATAAATTATTATATTCATGCGGTGATTGATCGCTAAGTGATCAATAAGTTGTTTTTAGTGAGTATGCATAGGATTCATTCTATGCACACCGTAGACTAAAAGACAAAAGGACTGCAATTAAGTATTTAAATTATAATTTTAAAAAGTACAACTATCCTAGCTTTCATTACTACTATTATTATTTTTTAGACTTTTCTATGTCGTTTGTAGTCCAAATTTGATTGATATTCTGCAATTTCGTTATACTACACTTTTTATAAATATATAGGACTACAACTATAAAAAAATGCAGAAAATCAATCATATTCGGGCTACGTATGACGTACTCTTTTTTTAAGCCGCAGCCGAGATACGGTCTTCTCAAAGTCGCCGCTGCGATACGGCCTTCTTGCACGAAGGTTTCGATATTTATCGGTGCAATTACTACACAGTTTTGCAATTCTGAAGAAGCTAAAGGTGTTGGATGCTGGTGATGTTGTGTTTATTGATTGTAAGGCCCTGTTGCCATTGTTATGGACATCCTTGATTAGCTGGATCAAGAAAATCTTGATGATGCTGGCAAGAAGCAGCAGCAACAACGCAGTAGACTTAAACTTGATGTGGGATGTCGCGGGTATGCTCAGCTTGAGGCTGGCTGGGCTTCACGTAATGCTGATCTCCTTGAACTGTGTCGGCTCCTCGTTGACGCGTCTACTTTCTCATCTTCAAACATGATAATATCGTTGTTGTACGCACCACTTAAAAGCTGCTACAGCTGTTACTTCTTTCTCAAGCGAAGGTTCTTAGTATCAGGGTCTTGAGTGTAAAGTTAAAGTGCCGCTTGCGTCGTCTGTTAATGTGACTCCGGTGGTCATCATCGTGCTTGAGCAGCTACAGCTAGATGAAGTCAAAGCCAAGCCTTAAGTGACTGCTGAGCACGCTATCAATGTCACTTTTGATGATGCAGGCCTGTACGCTCTGGAGCGATTGGTTAATGCCCAGTGTCCCGTCCAAGTGCAGTCCCTGGTCCAAAATGCTGCAATGTCTTACTCTCTATATTCAATATTTACGCGTCGGGTCTATGTGTCACTGGCGATTCACGCGAGTGCTTGCATCGATAGATACATATTGACGAACGATGAATCAGTGGTGGCACGAGTATCTTCTTTCTATATTAGGCCCGCCTTTCTATATAGGAGCGCCTGGCGTGGCTAAGTATTGATAAATAAAAACACGATTAGTTTATTTTATGCTAGAAACAATGCAGCTCGGCGCTCTCCTATTCCGTACGACTAGTCTTATGAGAAAGTAATGCGTGGCGAGTGTACGCAACAGTCACTTGCTATCTCGTGACTATCGCACGCAAATCCTCTCACATTTCTCGAAGACATTGCAAGGGCTCCTGGTACCATCACCAGAAAAAGGCGCGACGGTCCAGTCGATACGGTAGTAACCCAGAGTCTCCACTGGGTCGCAGTGACCCTATTATTGGAGGTACTACTCTATCTGTCAGCACCAGGGAGCAACCTCTGGCTCAGGGCACTAAACAGGTGAGGTCAGAAGCCCCAGATACAAAGGCCAGCAGAAGACACCGAATGCATCAGATTTCCTACTTGAAGATTTATTCTGTATGTGCGCGTGGCATTTAATAAACGAAAGGTCTTAAAGTATAATAGAGTTACGGTGCTTCCACGTGCACAGGGTATGAAACGTATACTTTCCATCAGTGCGCTACCGCGCCCCTTGCTATTGGGTCACAATCCTTTACAAAAATAATGTTTAAATGTCTGTGCATGTATCTCGCTTGTTATTATTACTGGACTGAGACATATTGTATTCTATTTTTATATGTTTAAGTACTAATCACTAGTTAATTATTAAAATTATTTCTACTATTTTAATAAACGAATAAGTTTTCTTTTATGACAAAACTCTTGACATTTGAGAGTCCACTCCCAAAATTGAGATATAAATCCCAAATTTAAGTGTGAAACGGTCCATGGAGGGTTAGTATAGCCGCGTAAGATTGATGACCCGGAGTTCACGATCACTCCGCAATGTCTGTTGAGTGAAATCAATCCAAAACCTTTGTTCCGCCACCCCTCTCGTCGCACAATTCGTATCTCGGACGCCTCTCTCTCTCTCTCTCTCTCTCTCTCTCTCTCTCTCTCTGTCTGACTCTCTCTCTCTCTCTCTCCCTCTCTCTCTCTCTCTCTCTCTCTCTCTCTCTGAAACTTATACTGCGGTTGAGATGCTAATGCCCTATTTGCATTACTAAGATTTTAACAAGATAGAATTCACAAAACAACTATCACTATAAGAATTATTAAGACGTCACGACATAGAGTTACGTCTCGTCAGATCAATTGTGATATTAAAATATACATACGTGTGGAATATCAAAAAGGAAATATAATAAAACTGTAATAAGAAATAATTGGAATATAGAGAGATTGGTAGTAAATTAACATCAGTAATAGACAATAATATTCCTAATAAAAGCAGTTTCCCGTACACGCATTTTTCGCCGTTCTTTTGATCGCGAGAGTGGCTAAACACCGAAACGTTAAACTCTCTCTCTCTCTCTCTCTCTCTCTCTCTCTCTCTCTCCCTCTCTCTCTCTCTCTCTCTCTCTCGAGCCGAGGCTCGCGCGCGCGCGTTCCCTCTCTCCGCAGCTATATATTATTGCGTCTGCTATATCCCTGCGGCTCGGCGCTTACCTGCTCGTACCACTGCTCTCGCGAGCGAGCTGTCACCAGCAACAGGCACACCGGTTTTGCCGATATAACAGCGACTCAGAGTTTCTGCTGGGCCGCATTGGCGCTATTGCCGCGAGTGATGCTCTTCCTATCAGCACCGGGGAGCCACCTCTGGCTCCGGCGCTGACAGGTGTGGTTAGGTGCCCCAGGCGCACCGGATAACAGAAAATATAATACAATATTGTTGATTCTCCGATGCATTCATCACAAATACATCCGAGAATCAACGGCTCGAAATTCTGTGTTGTAACCTAATATATATATATATATATATATATATATTAGGTTATATAGAAAATTTAAACTGTTAAGAAAGCAATTTTAATAGCAAAAAAAGTTAGTATTTGATAAAAAAAGGTCGTACGTTCAAGGAGGGCGCGATAGATTAAAATTTTCCTGTCTGTATAGAGCGATCAATTTTGCAAATTTACTGTACGCAAAAAATACGTTTAAAAAAGGTCACGCCATCTTCGCGTATTAGCCAAATTTTTAATTATTGATATTTTTAACTCAAATTTTACGCTTTTCTTCTTTTTTTACAGGCTTTCGATCTACCGTGTGACATTTAGGATTTATCGTTGCTAAGCTGCATCATAACCTCAAATTAACGTTGTGTTTTATTCAATTTTTGCTTATTTTCGACACTAGTACAAAAATTTTAATTGTCAACATTTTTTAACAACAAGAGTAGAAGAGTTTGATTTAAAAAAATATACCAGTCCACGAAAAATTGGTTAAAATCAATCATAAATAAAAAAGTGGCAAGAGCTGAAAATTGGCTGTTTTGGCGAAAATCGCGTTTTTTGCTGTTTTCTAAAATCAAGATCTCATTTCTGTCTGGTTATTTTCTATAAAACCAACGTAAAAGGTTCACATTCTGTACGAAGAATGGTTGTAGATAAGACACTGATTGTGCATACAAGTTTATCTACATGAATTTCGAGTATTCAAACCTCCCGTTTTCATATTTTTCGACCTTTATTGCTATTTTGAAGTCTTCTTTCCCACTCATTTTTTATCAATCAAGACTAACTAAAATTGATATTTCTCCGCTTTTCAAGAGAAACAATTTCATTTTAAGCTTAATTTTAAAAAGCAGGTTCACTTAAGAACATTTTGATTACAATTAAATCTTGAAGTAGGAACGGGGATGTCTATCCAAACAGACACCCTCTGTGTCTGGTGCCAATTCTGGGGTGAGGTTCAAACGATGGGGTGGCAATATTGAAAATGTTTAAAGGTTAGGCTTATGTTATTTCTACCGTCCAGGCAGTTGGATAAAGCCTTTAATTATTGTCACAGACGCACATGTCTGGAAACGCGAGCTTGTCAGACGAGTCAGCGATAAGAGTCTGCCAAGCCGTACTACAATGCACCGCTGCGAATGCATCGTAGACGTTAGCTCCGTGATTAGAGCTCAGGCCTCTGGCTCTCGGGTCCGCGAGTTCGAGTCCCGTCGTCTACTGTTTTCCCTTTCGACTCCGTCTCCTTTCTGTCCGTTACATTATAAACAAGAAGAAAAAGAAGAAGAAGAAGAAAATGTACACTTGTAGCGTGTAATGTTTACTGCCCATATACGCTTGCCCGTTCAAGGACTTAAGAAGTGGGAAAGTCTGCACGCCACAAAAAAATTTTATTAGATTGAATATTCTCAACAACATTGAGTTTGTTTGAGAAGAAAGTATAATTTTTTATCAATTCAAAAATAAATTCTTTTTCAAATGCAATACGTAATTTGAGTAGTATCTACGTGAGTTCAAAGATTTATAAACAAATTTACAATATATTAAAGAATTATCAAAACTCGACAAATATTAATAAAACTCAATTCAACACCACGACATCTCGGACCACAAATAAATTTTTCAACTTTGACGAAACTAAGTCAGAGCGATTCAATATATTATAAGTTTAAAATTGTTCGTGATCAGTATCCCTTATATTTATAACATTTTTCTTTAAATTTTACTTCATATAATTTTAGTCCTGCAATTCAGGGCGTCTGCTTATTATACCTTTTACAGCTTTGCAAACAAATCGCTCCTTAGATCAAAATAATGATTAAAATTTTGCACTAACAAAAATATAAAAGTGGTGCAACCACCTATAATGTAGCAGAAGCTAAATATTCTCGTTATAGAAATTTGTTTCAGAGACTAGCAAAGTATTCAAGCTAGTATGATATTCATTTTTGTTTAATTTAAGTAAAAACTTAAAAGAAGAAAAAAATATGCTTTTAAAATAAATTATGTTATAAATTGATATGAATTCAAATATACATATTTGAAGGTAAGTTTAATAATATAAATAAAGAAATATAATGTTTATAAATATTATTCAAGCTAAAAATTTTAAAGTGAACGAGATAATAGTATATTTTTTAACTTATATAGTACATTAAATATTGAAAGATATTAAAAGCATTATTTTATTTTGAAAGTATTCGTTCTTTGTTTTTATATTGTTACATATCGTTTGAAATATAAGTAGTACATTATTTCACACATAAAAAAGCTTTTGTCCAAGACACCATTGAGAAAAATTAGAAAAACGTCTTGTAAAATTATTTTTTGCATACGTTGTTCTTGCTGTTTATTAAATTTTTAATTTATCATTTTTCGACAATAATTGCACAAATTTAAACATTTTGTTAAAAATGTTAAGTGTATTTATGACCATTACGTTTTTTCACCGTGTCTTAATTTTTGTTATAGTTTTTCTAAATTTTTCATTTTTATTATTTTTAAAATGATGATATCAGAATTTTTGCAGTTGTAATAAAATATAATATATAATATAATATTATAATACTTTTGCCCACTTTTGCCTCATTTTACTATAATTTGATAATATGGAGAGGAGTTCCAATATCTATAATATTATAATAGTTTTACTAAATTTATCAAAGTTAGACAATATTTGAACAAATGTAAAAATTTCTTTGTAACAAATGTATTACAAGCGTATTTAAACTTTTTGCTTATACTATTATATTAAAGTGAAGTATCAGCAAATTTTAAAACATTTATTTAATAATATCAATTTCTGAAATTTTGTACGCATATTTGATCTCATACAAGTGATACTTTCGTAAGTTTTGAGCTATTTTTTATACAAATTAGATAAGATATAGTATAACACTCAGTTAATACCTTTCTGCCGTGTTATAACCAGGGCCAGAAGGGCCCTGTTTATTGTAAATTAACGTCGGGCGTGCTGAAGGCACGGCTCGGCCGACTCAGATCATGCACGTGTTTTTACACGGGCCCGCGGAGGCGGCGTAGGTCGGGTCGTAGGAAATAACACACGAGAAGTTTAGATAAGGAACTGTATATTCAATTGTACTATACACAGAGGTGCAAACGCCGCACACTTCGACGAACGATAAAAAGAGACGAGAGATATTACCCCGTCGACGTGAGAGAGTGAGAGTGCAGGTACTTACAAATCAGTAGTGGCAGTAGTACTTAACGCAACGGACGTGGCCCAGTCTCGGACATGGAGATGCAGCAGTTCGGACGGGCGTCGTAGCGGCTCGTCAGTAACGCACGGACGAATATCGTTCGCTCTCGAGATGCTCGCAGGAACCACAACAAACACGCGTATAGTAGCAGCGCGAGCTACTCGTGTGGATAGCGCAGCGAGACTAACTACTCGCGGCTCTCCCGGCCGTCGGCACATCGTTGTCATATCTCGCCAACGTTGTGCGGCCAGGCGTCTGTCTCTATCTTGCCTCGTCTCTTGTTCTCGCTGGTTTCGGCGCTCGTTGGCAGATTGCTGAAACAATAATCTTATTACAATTAGTACATGATTAGCCGTTAGACATTTGACGTGCACTCGGCCGTCACAATAGCAAATAATTTATTTTAAACCCGTAAAATTCATCTTACTTACTAAAGTTCTTTGCACACTTGACTTTGACAAAAGAATAAAAATATACGTTGTACAATTTTAGATCATTAAAACAAGAGTAACTTTATCACAAACGAATACTTACAGTAGATTATTTCAATATTTAATGTTACTAAAAATTAATACATATCATTTTCATTTAATGTAAACCAACAAAAATAAAGAAACATTCATTAATGTATATAAGCGATGTAAACCCTGGCAGAAAAATCCATAGCTTTTATTTTTTATTTTTACTGTTTTATTTTGTACTTGTATTTAGATTGTAGTAAAATTTGAATATTTATGATAAATCCTAACAAAAAGTGTACCATTTCGTAGAAACGTGTAAAAAATATTGTAAAAAACTATTTCTTTCCTCAAAATTTGGAAAATTTACCATAACATGCATTGAAATACATATTGTGACAGGCGGATATAGCCCATATAAGAGCTAGTCGGTACGAGTAAATGAGTTTTGCGTCGTTGACTTAGTGGTAGTGCACGCGCCTTGAGTTCTCGGGGACGTCGGGTCAAATCCCCCTCGTCGATTTACTTTTTTTGCAATTTAGTTCCCGAAAACCCGTTACAATATATGAATTAAAAATAACAAAATTATATTAAATAAATTATAAAATAAAAGAAAAAAGCAGTAAATTTTGTCACCAGGGATCCAATATATTAATTTTATGCAAGTCAGAAAAATAGATTAAAACAATTTTTAGAATTTTGCAAATAAAACATTAAAAATATTCGGCTTATACAGGTAATACATAAATTATAAGTACTTTATATTCAATTACTTTTTAGCTCTCGAAAATAGATGTACTATAGTATAATCAACTTTGATTAGTATTTACGAACGATTTTTTAAATTAGAAAATGACAAATATATTGAATTTTTCACAACAACATATATGTTGTCTGTTATTTGGAGAACCAAAGCGATTTGAAGATTTATTACCATCTTATGAGGACGTAATAAAGAATTACTTATATCACAGACTTGAGATTAAAAAAGGAACAAATTGTAATATAGAACCTTCTTTTCTAAAGATTTCGAAAATAGTTATAAATGATTTACTAGATTTGTATAAAAAGGTAGCCATTCCAACAGTCACTTATCAACGCGTATTACAAATGTTAACAACATATCATAAAAAGTATATAGCTATGAAATCAAATATGAGAACAGCTAACAGTAGCGAACACAAGAAAAAGAAAGTCCTTGAGTTTAAAGATCATGCTCATAATACACTGTTTGATATATCTGCTTGTAAATGTTTAACAATTGATAAGTGTTCATGTCCTTCAAATATGAAAGTACCTGTCGAAGTACAGCTATTTTTAGTTGACCAAAGAAGTGCAAGACACATGAGTATTGATAGTCTACTAATTAATCAAAATTCTCTAAACACAGAAGTGAGGAAAAGAAGCAGGCCCCGATCTCCTAGTAATACGATCTTATCTGACAAAAGTTATATTCAAGAAAGTGATAATGTGGATAGCTTTGATGATTCAGCCCGTAGTGTTTGTACGCAAACATCGCCGTTTCTGAAACTGTCTAGAACAATTCAAAATAGAATAAATCTTATGAACACTGTATTAACAAGACAAAGATATAATGTTTCAGCAAGAGCCACGGCAGCGATAGCTACATCAGTACTTATGGATTACAAAATAGTTGAAAAAAATGATATATCACAAGCAATTGATAAATCTAAGATAATGCAAGAAACAAAAAGAGTTGAAAAGACTGTTTTAACACAATATAAAGTGGCAGATGCAATCTCGGTTATAGGCGTTTACTTTGATGGTCGACGAGATAAAACGCTTGATCAAGAAAAAAAGGCAACAAATTATATCGAAAAGTTGTGACGGAAGATCACTACCCATTAGTACTGGAACCTGATTCCCACTTCCTTGGTCACATCACTCTTTCTTCTGGAAACGCTATTACTATCTGCAATACTTTAATGATTATTTGTTCAAACATTATCCTAGTATACTTGCTGTCTTTACTGTTATTGGGTACGATGGTACACCAGTTAACAGTGGTGTTAATGGTGGTGCAATACGTTGTCTCGAAGAAAAGCTAAACCATCCATTGCAGTGGGTCATCTACTTACTTCATTTTAATGAGTTACCATTTAGACATCTTTTTGAAAAAATCGATGGTTTGGCAACAGCTCCACAAATGCTTATTGGTATAATAGGTAAGAAGCTAAAATAATGTGAAAATCTACCAATCGTCTCAGTTCAAAAAATGTTTGTAAATATTAATTTGCCAATAAGTGATTACAAAATACTAAGTAAAGACCAACAGTATCTCTATCTTTGCTACAACGCTATAAAGTCTGTTCACAGGATCTTGCAAATCGAAAACCTGGGTCCCTTAATTTATCTCGGTGGTTAACTACTGCAAATCGAGTGTTAAGACTGTACATGGCAACTGAGTCACCAACTTCTAAATGAATTGACATAGTTAACTACGTAATGAAAGTCTACATACCATTTTGGTTTCAGGTTAAAACTCAATCATCTATTAAAGATGGAGCCAAAAATTTCTATACTTTTATACAAAATACAAGATATTTACCACAAAAATACCTTAATATAATTGAACCAGTAATTGAGCAAAATGCTTATTTCGCTCACCCGGAAAATATACTTCTTAGTATGTTGTTTGATGATGATTATATCGTTCGTGTAAGATCAGTTCAGATAATCCTTGATGCAAGAAAACGACAAACAAATAATACTGTACGTCGTTTTCTACCTCCTTCTATTCAATTTAGTGCATCAAGTTACGTCGATATGATAGACATGGAACAGCGAAATTATTACTTCTCCGCCAGCATTATCACACATATCATCAAGTAATTTGAAGGAATCAAACAATTTATCAAAGTTGGACTTCTCAAGACTTCCAAACCACAC
Organism: Nasonia giraulti; assembly: GCA_016647725.1. Lineage (NCBI taxonomy): Eukaryota > Metazoa > Arthropoda > Insecta > Hymenoptera > Pteromalidae > Nasonia > Nasonia giraulti. The sequence continues at coordinate 60,475 of QLYP01000386.1, forward strand.
TCAAGCCGTTGATAGAATGGTAAAAGATATAACAGAAGCATCTTCAAAAGTTTGCGGAGAGGAAAATAGAAATGGTTTCATTTTATCATCATTGCATTCAAGAAAAAAACTGCCGGTTTGCAATACAAAAAAAGACTTTCAAAGTGTATTTCTGTAATCCAAAGAATAAATTATTTAATGAATTAATAAAAATACTTACTTAAAAAAACTACACATATTTACAGATGAAGAGCATTTTCTTATTTAGATTCCCTTTAAAATAGTTTCTGACAAAGATTAGAAAATAAGTAGCTAGTTTTAAAATCAAATGAAAATAAGTTAGGTACGCATATTTGGATACTTTAAATGAATAAGGTTAGTAAATTTTGATTTTGTTTGTACAATTTAAGCTGAATCTCAATCAGAAAATACAGTGCATCAAAGCAGTAGACGAATACATTTATCGAGTGGAGATCCGCAAGCATTAATTGTGTTTTATTTAAATTTAAATCATGGACATTTAGAAAGTGAGAGGGTCAGAGCGCTGTAAACACCCAAAACGGACACGACTGCTGAATACATAATCCGAGTCAGAAAAAGACATCACCCCCTTGTTACATGCTGTGTTTATTTCAACTAGTGGATGAATAACCTTTTCTGCACACGGTAAACAAATTAGAAATGTAAGACTTTACAGTCTTAATTTTCAAGATTTTCAAAATTTTGAACATTGTTTATTATTTTTTAACAAATTTTAACTTTTTTTAAAAACAATTTTTAACATAATTTGCAAAATATGTTAAAAATTTCTATGCGTGACCTTTTTTAAACCTATTTTTTGCGTACAGTAAATTTGCAAAATTGATCGCTCTATACAGACAGGAAAATTTTAATCTATTGCGCCCTCCTTGAACGTACGACCTTTTTTCATCAAATACTAACTTTTTTTTTTGCTATTAAAGTTGTTTTATTAACATTTAAAATTTTCGATACACCCTAATATATATTTTATTTATTTTTATTTATTTATTAACAGAATGAAAATGCTGTTACATCAAATATAATATATCCGACCAACTAACATCCTACATAGATGCACTCAGCATCTGTTCGTAGGTCTGGTCTAATAACAAAAATTATTTACAAACTAACTTATAATCTGATGTAATTGTCCCAATTAGTATAACAGTTATATACATATATATAATTTTTATCCGACATTTTTTCCGACAATTTTAATCCGACCACACACACACATATATATATATATATATATATATATATATATATATATATATATATATATATA
>QLYP01000386.1:61772-88934 GCA_016647725.1 Nasonia giraulti
ATATATATATATATATATATATATATATATATATATATATATATATAATGTATATGTTTTATCTTACTCATCAAATAACATTGGATTGAATCCATATTTTTAATTTCTTTTTTATAATAAACCTATTTTTAGTAATCATTTTGAGATCATTTGGCAATTTATTGAAATGTCTTATTGCTACTATTATGCTGCATTTATTACTTATAGTTTTATTAACTTTTGGTATTTCAATACATTTCTTTCTCGTATTGCTCTTTGATTTTTCAAATTCTTCTTTGAGGTACAAATAGTGGAACATCAGAGATTCCAAGTTAAATGTTTGAATAATGTTAAGCGGATAATTTTGTACAACAAAATTATTCTTAAATATAATCCGTAATAATCTATTTTGCAGTTTTTGAGCAATAATTAGAGCGTTCTGATAGGCACCACCCCATGCTATTATACCATAATTTTTCAAGCTATGGAAAAAGGCCTAATATATTGATAACAAAGACTCAATTGGCATCATTTTGGTTAATTTGTAAAACATAAAAACTAAATATTTTGTTTTTTTAACTATAGATAATATATGCTTATCCCATTTCATAGTATAATCAAAAATAATCCCTAAATATTTATAATATTCAACTCTATTCAGATTTTCTTCGTTTATTTTAATTTCTAAATTGTCAGGCACTCTATTACAGTAGCTACCAAACGCCATGTATACAGTTTTGTTTATATTTAATGTGAGTTTATTAATTGCTAACCAGTTTGAGATTGTCTCAAGATAGTTATTCATTTTATTCTGAGCTGAGATCCAAGAATTATCTGAGGATATAACTGCTGTATCGTCCGCATATGAAATTATTGTTTGTTTTGGCATATCTAATAACAAATCATTAACATATATTATAATTAATAAGGGTCCTAAAATTGTTCCCTGTGAGACTCCAGTCATTATATCACGATATTCGCTAACATTACTTTTAATTTTTACTTTATGTTGCCTTTCACAAAGATAGCTTTTAAATAAATAAATTGCCTTTCCCCTTATTCCATAACAAACTAGCTTGTCTAATAAAATTTCGTGATTTACAGTGTCAAAGGCTTTTGCAAAAATGTTACAATTATTGGTTTGTTTTTATCTATATTTTTATATATCACACTTGTTAAATATTCTAAGGCATCCGTGGATCCTTTACCTCTGACAAAACCAAACTGCTGTGTAGATAATATTTTAGTTTTTACTAAAAAATTATACACCCTTTCGTATATTATTTTTTCAAAAATCTTTGCTAAATTTGATATCAAAGATATAGGTACACCAAAGTTGGCTGTTTCGAGTGCAAGATCCCAGACTTTCTCCTGTGAAACCCGAAGTGTCAACCGTTTTGGGGCACGAGCAAGGTCCTAACGGGCCCACCCCCGCGCGTGTTTTGAATTCAAGAGAAATAGTGCAGTGTTACAAGTGTAATTTTAGTTAGATACAGAGTGTCAAGGCAAGTTGTGTTAATTAAAATTTGTGTTTTGTTAGTTCTGAATTAAACTGTGAAATCTTGGACTGTACCTCCTTTTAAAATCAAGTGTGTACAATTAAAATATTAAAACATTAAAATATTTTGGAAGCTACTGTTTTATGCGTCTCTCTGCGTGCTGTTCAGTGAATAATAATTTGTAATATCAAACTACAGAGGTATATTGTAGAGTACTGGTGTGTGTGACTTGAATGCGATTCCAACTTTCAAAATTTTTGATTCTACTCTTTGTGTGAAATGTCAAAGTGTTTGCAATGAAGTTTTATGTGTATGTTGTGTAGGTTTGGCAGGACTCATCAGACTGCCTGTGAAAAATGTCAAAATTCCAAAATTTTATAAAAGAAAATGAATTTTTAGTGTTATATGGCTGCACTAATAGTCTATCATCTAGTGTATGCTGATTTAGTTTTATTTCATTTTTCCTCAACAACCTATTAAATTGAATTAAATCTGTCTCAAAAAAAAGGAATTTACTTTAACGTTTCTCCGCGTCCCAACCGATATGTGAAATCACTGACGTCACAGCATCTTTGTGTGTTTGCGCACTCACGATCTCTGATTTTTATTTTTTTATTTTTATTTATGTAGGCGCACTTATATAAATTTTTTATTTCACACAATCACACAGAAATTAATACGTAAAGAAGCAAACAGTTTCTCTCGACTAAAGCTATCCTGATCCCGGACGAACCCCCAGTTTTGTTAGGGTAATAATAATAAATATAACTTTACCGAACTAACAAAGTAATTGTATATGAATAAACGGATACTAGCTTACTCTCCCATACGGGGGAGATCAGTACTCGGTACTGATTGTCGGGGCGAAGCTGTTTGCGTGATAGTAATACATCAAGGAAAATCAAATTATTAATGAGAACGACTTACTTGTACTTGTTGACGGTGGTGATCCAAAGGTTGACAATCAAACTCTCAGACAAAGTAATCTCTTATACTCAATTATTTCCAAAACTCCTTTATTTGTTTCTCGAGATTTCAAATAATTTTCAAAGGGAACAAAACACAACTTCAATAGATGACAATCAAGACGAAATGACAACTAAAGTTAAACTCCAAATTAAAGACTCAGAAATATATGTGTATAACTCTTTAACGGTACACTTGAATATGCGTCCTTACTCTTGGATCGCATACACAGGAATGAAAAATCGGGGGAGGCGAAGCTTGAAGAAAGCGTCATAGCTTTCTCCCACGCAGGGTACTTACTTCTTCTCTCTTCGCACTTCAGCCTAGCCGCGCTCTCTTCCTTACTTACCACCCACCCCCCGCTGCACCCCCTGCCGGCCAAACCGCAAGACTCGGCACAATGACGGCAACACGACGACATTCATGCCGCACGCCAGATTGCCAGGTGCCCCGGCTTTTCACCGTCATATGCTCAGCATGTGGCCGGCCGAGTGCAGCACCGGTGCCGTCAATGTGCCGGCATTTTGCTCGTTCAGTTTTTGCCCTCTATTACGCTCTTCTATAGCTGTAAAATTAATGGAATATGCAAATTAGACCCTAATTAAGCTATAGCGCATGCCCCTATACGAGGTGAAAAAGAAAGAAAAGAAAAAAAATGACCAGCGGCAGGACTTCAACCGGAGACCTTCCGATTCGTAGGCTGTCACTTTACCACTGTGCCACGACCACTTCTTACTTTGTGTAGTAAAGTTTATCCTCATGTACTATGAGCAGCGGTACAAGTTAGTTGTTTATTGCAATATACTGTTAAACAATCAGCAGGATATTGCGACAACACGTTTAACAACATTAGCAATCACTGCCGAGTTCGTGTATATGTGTACACTAGCAGTCTGCCGTAAAGCCGGAAAAAATATAATAATAATTAATAACACTTGCAAATAGGCAATTGACGTTATCAGATTGATGAACAATAGTCTACATTAACAATCTGCACCGCCTCGACAATGTAATCCGCTGAGTATTCAACGTTTCGTTAAGTTGAAGGAACATCGGCCTGAATTTTTCTAAGTCCCGCCGGCACGCGTGCTGCGCAAATGTTCGGTATTTCGCTGGCACGCGTGACGAGCACGCATGATATCAATATGCCGGCAACGTGCCTGCGTCGATGTCCCCGCTTGACAGCACAGAGACGGCACACGGCCAGCACGCCGTGCGGCACAACAAGTCTCGGTGGAGACAGCACGTGCTGTTATCTGGGACGCTACCATTGCTGCGGGGTCGCTGCAGAAAGGGCATAGTCCCGGCTTGTGTTCCGCGACCCCCCCCCCTCCCCCGGCCCAGCCTGCGACTTTGCTGGATTTTAATTTATAAAAATACTAGTCGATGGTTTTTAATTTGCGCAGCAAGCCTACGTTATTCTTTTATTTTGCCCGGCTTTAGTTTTTTCAGGAAAAATAAAAATAAAATAAAATTCGACTCACTCAACTTTGATTGTTTACAAATTTTTAATCAGGAGTGGGCTTTTATATTACCATGGCTAAAAAAATTGCCCCCGACCTAATTTAATTTTCCCAGCCATCAAATGTTAAATTTAATAATTATTTAATAATCTAATAGTTAAAAGCTATAAAATTCTTATCGCGGATAAATTCTGGACAAACTTGAGTGACTCATGCGAGCGAGAACTTTAACTCCTTCATTTGAAAATTCACCTGCATGTTTACTAAAGCAGAAACATAGCAGAAAGAGGGAAACATAACCTATGAACACAGTGTTGTTTATGCAAAATGAGTGAAAGTGATAAGTAAAACTATAAAGTTAACTAGTTCAACCGAAGGTGATTTGATTCTAAAAAATGTGGTGTAAAACAGTGGTGCATTTTTCATCATAAGAAATTCAACCAATAAATGCAGAAAGACTGCTGTCTTTCAAAAACAGCTGGAGCGTTTCTTCAGATTATGACTCTTCTCACAATCTCCACCAAAAAGGCTAAGTTCAAAAATGATATCTACTTGGCTAGTTTTTAATCTTTTTTTATACTTTTAGGTTAACAACGCAGGAGTCCGCGATGATCTAAGAAGTCAAGTAAGTCTCTTCGGTTTCTTTGAAAGAATTTCAATGTCCGGGGCTGAATTGACAGGACCATGACTATCAGGAGTCAAGGAGTGCTCAGGTTTGCCAAGGGTAGTTACTTCGAGAAGAAGAAGAAGAGATGGGGAACAAGAATAGTTGTTGCAAGTATTGCCCTTTATTTAATAACATATATATAGCTGAAATTTTACCTTTCTGTTGAATCGCATCATAATGTTTTAATAACTGAGATATTGTAGCAAATGATCTATCGCATACAAAGCACATGTAATTGTTTGAACTAATTTTGCTTTGTGTTGTGAATCTTGTAATGGTTTGAAAGCACCTTCTGGTTTTTTTAACACTGCTTTATCATAATGTTCCTTTCTATCAATAATATCCAATTCCTTTTTTCTTTCAAACTGATCCATTACTTTGAGTAGCTTTTTATGCCTTCGTTGTTTAAGATGTTCCTCAATAAGTAAAACTTTTCATTACTTCGAGTGCAATGACTTTGTTCTGTAAGAATTATTATCATGTATAAATTTGCACAGACTACTTACATAAAGTAATGCTTGTATAAATGACAAATCGTTAAATGGTGAGCCTCGTTCTTTATTAAATTACTCATATTCAGATATTACATTATTTATCATTTCTAGGGGCTGAATCATTTTTAGCCGATTTCACTGTGTTCTGAATATTTTCTATAAATAAGGCAGTAAGCGTTGTGTTATCAGAATTTTCGTCTTCAAAAGTTTCCAAAGTAGTTAAATTTTTTCTAGTTTATCTTCCTTTGTTAAATTTTCATCAAAAGTAAAAGTTTGGATCCGTGCTATTATACAATATTATACGCAATAAAAGAATGGGGTTCCTATTTAAAAAACCAAAGTTGACCTTCAAATGACCTTGAAAAACGCATTCAAAGTCAAATCCAAGGTCACCATCGGGTTGCCCCTTCGATATCCTACAACTTTGGTCTCTACCATTTTTTCGATTGTGGCTGTCCCTGACGAGTTATGAGCGGTGCCCGTTTAAATTGGGTCACCCTGTATACTTCATAGATTTTTCACAATTCTCATGGTAAAATTGACTGTACACAACTACAAAAACATGTTTTAAAAATTCCACAAAATGTTCAAATTCTTTTATGGTTGTCATAAAGCCAAAACATTTCTTGTAGAACAAAACCACTTTTTGTGTATATTTTTAAAACAAGGCCATTTTGTTAAAACATGTTGTGCACATACTATACAGGTACCTGTCATCTTTATGTAAAAATCATAGTTTCCTATAACATGTCTATGAAAACTGTATTAACATGGCAACTTTGCAGTTTGATATATTAGTTTTCGCATAAGTGTAGGCCAAACTTCTTTTAAAGATTCACCTTTACGACCATCCTTAAACTGAACTTCAATTGGACTTATCGCATGCCATTGTTCAACTGATAAGTCAATTGTAAAGGTAAGTTTGTACATTTTATTCTTATTGACTGGCATTTTTCTTTTTTTGAACACAGGTTCATCTGTCTCACTGTCACCACTTTCTTCATCATCATCATCCTCATCGCTTAGCTGCAAATCACCTGAATTTCCACTTTTGTCTTCATCCGCAATGCATTCTTGTAAGCCTTTATAATTTCTATAAATAGTCAATGTGTTGTGCCGGTTTTGATGAACAATATGATATAAATTCACTGGTTTGATCAAATTATCCAGAGAATCACAAATTTCGACCCATACGTTATCATTGTGACCTTTTAAAGTCTCTCCTTCGTACAGGTCAAAATCTAAAATTGATTCAATGATTTTTCCTGCACTAACTGCAGCTTTGCGGCCAACCATTTTACATTTATCTGCATAAAATATATTATTTCCAATTAATAATATTTATCGTAATTTTTCAAACTCTTATAAGAACTACAGCTATGTACCAATTTATTGGAATTACATTCATCCCAAAATATTATAAGCAATTACTTTTATTAAGAGAAAAAAAACAATCTTGGTATTTATTTTCAATTACAAATACTTCACTGTAAATCAAAATTCAATCTACTCTTTACACAGAGCTTGTATAATGCAGTCAAGAATGTACATAAATTCAAGAAACAATAGTGAACTTAATTCATTTGTTTTTTCCATAAACCAGAAAGAGGCGCGAAATTTTTTAAATTCTTTTCCGTCTTGCGAATGGCGCCAAAAAGTATGTCCTTGCAAATAATGATAAGGCGTTAAATTGCGCGATACATTAATCTAATTAAAATTGTTTCATCATTATCGCTATTATCTAATATATATTTATGTAATGTTATATGATGTTTGTATTACAAATAAAGTATAAAAATGTAACACATTCAAATCTAATTCAAATCGAACTTAGGTGGCGTTTGAATCACAATGCGATTTTCAATTGTTTCAATTTTTCTATGTTGTTGATATTTTATAATCGTCTCAAAAATTCGACGTTATTCAGTTCGTGTGATTGTTGTACATAAAATTTTATAAATAATATGGATCCACAAGAACTGCAATTGATTTTAAACAATAAACGTTTCAATTGGAAATACTATGACGAAAGAATGAAGTTTGCATTAACATTCATTCTACGAATGAATAGTACATGTTTCATAAAAGTCTATACAAGAACAATTACTGTGAATCTAGGGAACAATTATTATCAGAGATATTGCTTTTTTGTCACTGGATGCGCTCAGTATGGATTCATTCCAATTTATTGTTATGAAAATGATGAAGAACCTGATTTTGTCTTTGAGATGGATTACAGCATCATTCCAAATATCAAAAAAATACTTCAATTGTCGGAGGATGTAATCATAGCCATTGTCCAAGACAATAATGAATTTAATTACCAAGGTCACATGAGCACATGGTATTTAAAGCAAACCAAAATTTATTTAGTTTTATTGTCAAGCCATTTAAAGTTAATAAATAAAGCTATAGAAAACTTGATGTCGAAAGTTAGAGAAGGAATAAATGAATTGTGCCGCATGTATTGGAACAGATTTTTTAAAAGAATTGTGGAATTCAACTGTTGAAGAGTCGAGGGATCATTTTCTTCGTATATCTGAAGATTTAAGCATGCAGTTATATAAACTTTGATCTTTTATACTAAACATTTTTTTTTATATCATTTAATAGTACATTGTTTTATAGAATTTTATAATTTCAAATATTGTGTCCCTAATATCAAATTTACTTTTTATATGCATAGCCAAAATGTAAAATTTTATATGATCCTAACAGTTTTTTTTTTAAATAAAATACATTGCAATACAAAAAATTGTGATAAATATGTAATTGGAATTTCTGTCGAGCACTTCCTCTTGTCCACTGCAACATATACAGCAAATTTGATTTATTTTTTTCAAATTTTCTGAAACCTATATCATGCATTGTTACTCACTCATATGGAGAGCAGAGACAAAAATGAGTATGAATAAACAATAACTGAACAATGCGCATGCACCAGTCATTCTGAGGTAAGTGTTCACCACAAAGGGAATTCGAAATGGAAAAATGAGCAAGCGACTTCAATAAAAAAGAAAATTTTTATTGTATATTCTTTATTAAGGTAAATGAAAATTTAGACTTAATCTTACAAGTGTTATAATATATGTATGTACATAATTTAATGAACAGGCGCGATCTTTAGATCAATGAGACTGGGCGTTGTTGTGACGTTTACATGCACCGCTTTAATTACAGAATAATCAAACTAAAAATTGCGTTCATCTTTGATTCTCTGCACTCGCGTACATAACATACATTTATACATTAATCTTCGTTGAGTCGAAAAATTTCATTGTGAAATTTGTAAAATTATTATTTATTTACACGCGGTATATGATTTACGATTCATTTGACCTTATACGTAATTTTGTTTATTTTTCATTTATTTATTTTTTTTTTTCAATAAATTGTAACTGATATGATCGAAAACTTTCTACGTGCAGACATAAATGTTTTCCCTATTATTTTTCTAAAGTTCTAAGTCTTTATCACATAGCAGGTAAGATCTACGTTTATTGAAATTGTCATGTTTGTAATTATACAATTTTGTGATTCATTAATTTCGAGGGCTTTGTTTTATTTGTTCGAGAAGTACAATCGTCTTTAGTCTGTTATAAAAATCACACAAGTTGTCCAAAGTTTGGGTTAGAGTGGATTTAAACACCATTAAAACATTGCATGAACATATATGTAATTGGAATTTCTGTCCAGCACTCCCCTCTTATCCACTGCAATACATACAGCAAACTCTAGAAATATAAAATAGTAATATTAACAATCCGTAAAAAATTAACTTTAATTATGAACAAAGCTGTATATTTACTTTTTAACTTCTGCATATTTATCTTGTCTGAACGCAGGGAAAATTATCCCAACCGAGGATCACCAATTCAGATGCTAACTTTCTGACAAACAGCTTTGAGAGTTTCAACAAAATCATTACAATTCCTTTGATTTCTTTGTGTGCACAGAACTGGCTAATCAGGCATTTCTTTCATTTTATTTTTAGCTTCTCTTTCTTGCGTAAATCTAACAGCTTGATAAACTCTCTCTTCATGCGAATCCATTTCTATACGAATGTCCTGATTTGCGCTAAATTAACACTTTCTCTGTATCCTAAAGCAATTATTTCATCGAAAGCAAATATTAAATTGAATGCATTTTCAGCAATTTCCAATTCATCCATGGATTTACAATACTCTGGAATCTAGACAGAATAATGATTATTACTTTAATGTAATATTCAGCTTAAAAGTTTAAAAAATGATCAAATACAAGGACACTTACTATTGTAGCAAAGAGACGTAATGTTTCCAGATCCGCCAAAATATTACTAACTTTTGTTGTAATGAGTAACGTGCAAAGTTTTTCCAATGGTATATAAGCATAGTAAACTGATTCAGTTTCAACACACGTATGTTGTTTAATATTTACCAATACTCATTAGTTTTGGCAGACCCTCTATTCTTGCCTTGGTGTTTTCAACAAATGGCTGAGAGATGATTGCTAAACAGAACATTTCACAATCATGATTAGTAAATTAGTAAATAAAAACTGCGGATGGTATAAATTGTCAATATCACACTTGCACACTGCAGCAGCGATAAGTATCATATATCATAAAAAACAATTAATTTAGGTTACATCAATATTTTTTACAATTAAAACCAACATGATGAAATGACATTTGTCAAATAGCAGTATATTAAGGATGAATCAAGTTTCTAATGAATGTCGAGAATCAGTGCAACATAATAATTGAAAATTACCCAGAATTGCCTAATCAGGCATGTTGGGCTATATCAAGAAAGTAAGCTATATCAGGAAATCACTTATTATGCTATCAGTGATTCCTGCGAGAAATAAGTAACAGTCATAAAACATATAAATAAAAAATATACAGTAGAAAACATACTTTGTCATCAATGCCCTAAGGAGTGTTCTTCGGCCTGCTGTTGCGGTAGATGTGGTTTGTACAGATGTAACTGGCTGTTGTAGACGGTATAGGTGTTGAAGTATCTTATACTCCTGGTGTCATTTTGCTGCACAGTTTTTCCAGCAGACTTCCTCTACCTCTACGAGCACTAGTTGCTGCACTTGAACATCAGGCACAGCTGCGGCCTCTTGTTTTAAATTCTCTTGTTCTTGCATTTTCCTTGCACGCTTCTCTTCTTATTTTAATCATTTTTCTTCCATTAATTCTTAATAATCTCAATGACATTACCTCATCCAGCTCCTCTCCCAGCAATTAAAAAATGCCAATGAAGTACTCTAATCGTTATTCAAATTCTTGACTGTTAATAATTGATAATTGAATAGATTTAAAAATTTTATATTTTCAGAGGTTATGTTTCCCTCTTTCTGCTATGTTTCTGCTTTAGTAAACATGCAGGTGAATTTTCAAATGAAGGAGTTAAAGTTCTCGCTCGCATGAGTCACTCAAGTTTGTCCAGAATTTGACTGCGATAAGAATTTTATAGCTACTATTTAATTTAATTTAATTTAATAATCTAATAACTATTAGATTATTAAATAATTATTAAATTTAACATTTGATGGCTGGGCAAATTAAATTAGGTCGGGGGCAATTTTTTTAGCCATGGTAATATAAAAGCCCACTCTTGATTAAAAAGTTGTAAACAATCAAAGTTGAGTGAGTCGAATTTTATTTTATTTTTATTTTTCCTGAAAAAACTAAAGTTGGGCAAAATAAAAGAATAACGTAGGCTTGCTGCGCAAATTAAAAACCATCGACTAGTATTTTTATAAATTAAAATCCAGCAAAGTCGCAGGCTGGGCCGGGGGGGGGGGGGTTGCTCCGCGTGTGATTTCGCTTTTCAAAGAACACCCGTTTATAGAGGTCTTCGATAGTGCGTGCCTTCCTGCGTCTCTGTGTGACCGGTCAAGGTCTTTTTAAAGGACCTACGGACCTATTATTATTAAAGGACCTATTATTATTATTATTATTATGGTTATAATGCTAGATTGTTCCTGTTTGCTATTTCGAAATAATTATTCAAAAATACTGTTGATCGATTAATAAATTTTATCCTTGGCAAAGATTAATAGAATATTTTTGAATATCATTTATATTATTATTTATATATTTTTGAAATTGTAAATTGCTGATTTTAATTTCTAATAAGTATTTAAAAACTTTTTAATAAGTGTACAATACTAAAAATTTTAATTAATAGAGAGAGAAAACCAGTATCAGGAAGTTTATTTGTGTTTAGGGAGTACTAAATAAGTATTTAATAAATTTGTATGTTTTTTATTACAAAATATCCCTAGTGGAAGAAAATGTAATAAATTCTAATAAATTGTAATAAAACGTAAAAAAATGTAAGAAAATGTGTAAGAAACTGTACCTTTTTGTTAGATTTCGGGCCTTTTTTCTCGTACGTTTTTGTACATTTTCTTACATTATATTACATTTTATTACATTTTATTACATATGTTATTATACTGCCTAATATAGTCAATATATTTATTGAATTATTCATTATATAATAAAATGTAACAATACATAAGAAATTGCAAGAATAAGTAAAAGGATGTAAGCAGAAGTAAGAAAATAAAAAAGTCGCCATTTTCTTATATAATATTACGCTTACAGACAATTTTTTATTTTTTGTTTACTTTTTTACGTATTGTTACATTTGTCGTTTCAAAGAAAGACCCTTATGAAATCCTGGATCAATGGATTTGTAATAAATTGTAATAAAGCGTAACAAAATGTAATAAAATGTAGCAGACTGTAATAAAACGTAAAACATGTCCGAAATCCAACAAAAACGTACAAAATAGTACGATTTGTTACATTTTCTTATATTTTATTACACTTTATTACATTTTTTATTCACATTAGGGATATTTTATCTATATACAATACTCTTTTGATATTGTTATGTAACATATTTGGTAATGGCAAGATGTGCATATTTCAAAGAACTTTCATGAAAATACAAATACTTTTAATATCCGTAGTATCTATAACGGTAGGATTCTCTTCCCTATTGATGTATCTTAGGTGAGATTTTACATGAAATATCACGTGAGATCTCACCTGAGATCTCATGACGAAATCGCATCTAACCAAGTGCGTGAATTAACTAAGTCCCACAGTTGAAAAAATTCCAAGTTCCGTGGGAAAAATGTACTTGCAGAACCGTGTTTTTTCTGCGTTTTAGACGATTTCTTATCGTTCTAGATAGTTCCCAAGTATAGCATCAAAAATTTTTTTATTTTGGGAGATTCGCCAAATCTGACTTATTTTAACAGATAGATTTATCTTCCACATATTAGTACGCATATGATTTTTTAAGCCGCCACAGACATAGGATCCACTCCGACAGTGCGAACCTAAGCAGTTGAGTAAAAAATGTTATGTTAGACTGTTTTTACACAATTTGAACAACATTTGTATAAACATTGGATGCATTATTAATTCGTACGACGTATGCTTACTATTAGTAATATTTCTTTATGTTTTGAACAATTCGATATGGCCTAAATTAAATAAAAATTGCTGAATCTCAATCTTCCAATGCGTCAGTGTCGCTTATGAGTTGAGTTCGCAAAATGCAAAATAATCACTTTTGTAATACGATTTCGATTTACCTTGCGAATCAGCGAAATGATAAATCAGCAATTCGTGACGTTGTAAGCGAGCGCTACTTTTTATGTATACATTTTACGTAATTTTAAGTTTGTAAATATTGCAAAAATTACACTACGGACATAGGTTTTAAAAAGCCTTATACGCACTCAAACAAACAGTTTTTCGTTGTCAGTCACGAACTCCGTATCGCGCCGGTCCGACAATTGGTGACAATTATTTTAAAACTTAAAGCCGCCATTTTATATTTCTTACAAAGTCTAAATATACAGATTTTAACTTCAAGTCTTAGTTCTTTTAAATTAAGTGAGAATATTATTTTCCATTAAAATGAGATTTATTATTTACTGGCACTTCTAAAAATTATTTGAATAAACGATCGGTTTACCGTAAAAGAGATCTTGTGAGTTATATTCATTTACGAGAAAATCCAAAGTACCCAGTACGAGTCTACAGGTGCAATCTACTCAACTAGTACACGGTTCAACGTAAAGGTAAGCTTCTCATTTATTTTACTAACAGTGAGAGTGTTAGGCGCGAATTAACAAGTTCTTACAGCCTCGCCACTACACATATAATTACGTTCCTATCTATTCAATTTAGGATAGTCAGGACGTAACAGCATAATTCACTATAGTGCATATTAAACCATAATATCACTAATCTTAACGTGTAATGAAACAGTATAGAAATTTTTTAACTTTACTAAAGAATAGTGAAATATGGGAAATTATTACATAATATTTTGCGTGTGTGGTGCAAATTAAAATATAACAAATAAAACACTTCGCGAATGAATTTTAGAAACTAGTATAGTTTTCTGAGATGTTAGTTAAATAAATAATCAGACTCACTATGATAACTCTTGCTCAAGCAAATTCAGCAAATACGTACGAAACCGTCCTCTAGATGCTATGACGGGCGATATTAGCACGTCATAAGCTCAGCATGCCGCGAGAAGAAAGACTTGTACTAAATTCACACTGTTACAGGTACCAGCGCTGGCAAGGCGGGGAGAGCCGCTGGACGACGCGAGAGAGGCGGAGAGAGGGGGAGAGAGAGAGAAAATTCGGCGACACGCGACTGAGACGCGTGCCGCCAGATACGATCCGACCTTTGAACTGACTCCCCGCGAGGCGCTCGGTGCTTTCGGGAGGTAGCTGTTAGGAGAGTGAAAGTTGAAGTGTGTGAGTGTGCGTGTGTATACGACATTGCGTCTCGCTACCGCATCCGGAACTGCACCGATTGGGTTCCGACTGCTGACAGCGAACATCAGGGCGATACCGGCTAATTGTAAGTGCCAGCTCTCTCTCTCTCACGCTACACTCGCCAGGGCTCTCCTTATCCTCCCTCGTACCTGCGACCTCGCTTGCTCGCATGCAAGCCCTGTATATAGTTTGCCAATAAACGCTGTGACAGTTCCTCAACAATCTCGACAGTCGTTATTTTGCATGTTCCTACGCGTATACTTGTACCTCGCTCCATCACCGACCCAGCCGCCTCCGCGGGCTTGCGTCTCGCATATGTACGAGATCGCAGCATAACTGGCCTGGCCGGAACCTATTCAGCACTAGGTGCTATCCCGACGACTCTCTTTCTCGAGAGTAACGAGGTCTACGGACCTTGATTATAGCGGAGATGGAAACTGAGCAACTGCATCCAGTACACCGTTATAATGCATATTATCTCTAATAAGATAAAATAAATAGAAGCTGGCTTAAACACAAAGCAACAAGCTCTTTTTCCATTCAGAAGAATGAACAAAATATTATGTAAAATGAAAGACTTATCTGATAGCAGCAACAGGTTTACACAGGAGATAGAGCTCTCACTATTCACTCCTTTGCAGTTTACTAAAAAAAAAACACTTGAGAAGTTGCCAGCAGTAAAGAAAATGTCACAACGAACTTTTGGACTACGAGTATGAACAACAATCACCGCACTTTGTTGTCAATAACTTAGTTGCGAATACGTGACGCGACTCGGGTGAGAGGTTAGCCGCCACAGCAGCATAGCAGTGGATGCCATGCATGTGTATGTGATTGTGCTGCAGTGTCTCATTGTGAAACTCTCGTTCGATTCAAAAAGCGTGAATGCGCGCGGTGTTTCAATAGAATTGTATGTTTTAAGACTTTAATAAACGGGTTTTCAACTAAGCAATAATTATGAATAATTACAAATAAATAACGAAAGATTCTTTTATTAATATTTTATCCCTTAAAAGTTTTCTTAATTGCAGAAAAATTATTTAGTAAAGTTTATCAAAGTTTCAAAACATATAATTCTATTAAAATCCCGCGCGCATTTAAAATGGTCGCAGACTGCTCTCTCTGCTTTTTGAATTTTGACTCGGCCGAGAGTCTGAGACACTGCAGCACAATCACACACACATTCATGGCGTCCACTGCTATGCTGCTGTGGCGGCTAACCTCACACCCGCGTCGCGTCGCGTATTTGCAACAAAGTTATTGACAGAAAGTGCGGTCATTTTTTTTTTACCTGTAGTCCAAAAGTTCGTTGTGATATTTTCTTTACTGCTGGCAACTTCTCAAGTGTTTTTTTTTAGTAAACTGCAAAGGAGTGAATAGTGAGAGCTCTATCTCCTGTGTAAACCTGTTGCTGCTATCAGATAAGTCTTTCATTTTACATAATATTTTGTTCATTCTTCTGAATGGAAAAAGAGCTTGTTGCTTTGTGTTTAAGCCAGCTTCTATTTATTTTATCTTATTAGAGATAATATGCATCTAGAGAACTGTTTCGTACGTATATGCTGAATTTGCTTGGGCAAGAGTTATCATAGTGAGTCTGATTATTTATTTAACTAACACCTCAGAAAACTACACTAGTTTCTAAAATTCATTCGCGAAGTGTTTTATTTGTTATATTTTAATTTGCACCACACACGCAAAATGTTATGTAATAATTGCCCTTATTTCACTATTCTTTAGTAAAGTTAAAAAATTTATATACTGTTTCATTACACGTTAAGATTAGTGATATTATGGTTTATTATGCACTATAGTTAATTATGCATCCAATGTTTACACAAATGTTGTACAAATTGTGTAAAAACAGTCTACCATAACAGTTTTACTCAACTACTTTGGTTCTCACTCTCGCAGCGGATCCTACGGCTGTGGCGGTTAAAAAAATCATATGCGTACTAATATGTGAAAGATAAATCTATTTGTTAAAATAACAACTACTTGATTTATTGTTAAGTTTTGAAACAACCTAACATATAAATATTCAGCTCTGTAGCTGTGATAGTTTTGAGAAACAAAAAACAAACTGTAAAACAAGTATGCACGGAGTTGATTACCATGGCGGGAAAAATCACGTGATTTATCACACGATCAATCACGTGATCAGTCACTTGATTTCTCACATGACTTATCACGTGATTTCTCACGTGACTATTTGTACAAATAGTTACGTCAGAAATTACTCATACAATAGAATTTGTTTTAATTAAAATAAAATTATTTTGTTTTTACTTAACAATTATGATAAATAGATTTGATGATAATCCAAAAAATTGACCACAATAAAAAATTTAAAAAAAAACGCCCTAACCGAGGATTGAACCCCGGTCCTTAACTTGACAATCCATTATCTTACTGCCTGAGCTATTTTTATTTGTCCTAATGATCTTAACTTCGAAAATATTTTAAATCTTTTCAATTTTTATCTTGAAGTATACGTGTAAATTGTACAAAATCATAAATCAAACATATTTTTAGGTAAAAACAGTATAGAATTTCAATACTTACAACAGCACAATCTCAGGCAGTAAGATAACGGATTGGGAAGTTCAGGACCGGGGTTCGATCCTCGGTTAGGCAACGTTTTTTTTAAATTTTTTGCGGTCAATTTATTTGGATTACAAATCTATTTTACATAATTGTTTAGTAAAAATAAAATAATTCATTTTAATTAAAATAAATAATTAAATTTTATGAGTGATTTTTGACGTGATTTTTAACGGATTTCTCACGTGAGATATCACGCCTAATAATCACGTGAGAAATCACGTGATAAATCATGTGAGAAATCAAGTGACTGATCACGTGATTGATCGTGTGATAAATCACGTGATTTTTCTCGCCAGGGTACGAATATTATTTTTGAAGTTACTCGAAACCTATCACAGTTGGAGGACTGAAATTTTGTATGCAGGTTTATTTTAGTTGAGTAAAAATTGTTATTGTAGCACGTTTCTACACAATTTGTATAAAAATTAGATGTATAGTTCAGTATAAGTACATTTTTTATGAATAAAAACTTTTGAAATGTACATTTAGCAAATATGTAGAACGATTCAAAATTATCTAAAACGCAGAAAAAACACGGTGCTACAAGTAGATTTTTCCCACGGAACTTGGAATTTTTTCAACTGTGGGATTTAGTTCATTCACGCACTTAGTCAGATGAGATTTTGTCATGAGATGTCAGGTAAGATCTCACGTGATATCTCATGTAAAATCTCACCTGATATATATCAATAGGGAAGAGAATCCTACCGTTATAGATACTACGGATATTAAAAGTATTTGTATTTTCATGAAAGTTTTTCGAAATATGTATATCTTGCCATTACCAAATATGTTACATTACTAATATCAAAAGAGCGTTGTATATAGCTGAAATATATTTTGTAATAAAAAACATACAAATTTACCCAATACATATTCAGTACTCCCTAAACACAAATAAACTTCCTGATACTGGTTTTCTCTCTCTACGAATTAAAATTTTTATTATTATTGTACACTTATTGAAAAGTTATTAAAATCAGCAATTTACAATTTTGAAAATATATAAATAATAATATAAATAATATTTTAAAAAATTCTATTAATCTTTGCCAACGATAAATGTATCACTTAATATCAACAGTATTTTTGAATAATTATTTCGGAATAGCAAACGGGAACAATCTAGCATAATAACCATTATAATAAAAATAATAATAATAATAATAAATTATAGCAAATATAAATTCAAAACATAATATTTTAAAGTAATGAAAGGTTACATGCTTTTCACCTGAAAATCATCTGCTAATCGAATACGAAATTGGCACGCTTTTCCCTTGAAAATCATCTGGAAACCATCTAATTTTCACTGAAGCTTTTTTAGTGATGGAGTTATTGGGTGAGGTGGTCGAAATAAACAACAGAGCAATGACTATTAAGTACCGAGGCTTTATTAAGAAACTATCTATGGACTTTTATCTAGTAGAGAAAAACGAATAAACGAAGAATGTCGACGTGCTCTCTCTATGAGTACAAGCGCCGAATAGCCGGCAGAGCGGGGCCCCGCACGCGGGCAGAGAGTCGAGCAGCGCCGCGCATGCGCACAGCGCTCTAGGCAACTAGTGGAGCGTAGCAAGTGCCGTATGGCATCAGCCATAATCCAACATTTAGTAGGGTAAATTCTTAGAAATACTCGCCGATTATAACAACGACGATACAAACCGTAACCTAGCCAACGCTTAAAATTATTCAGACACGTAAAATAAACAAAATAATCAAAATCAAAAACCCACTAACCCTCCCACGGATTATAACGAGACAAAAAATTCTCAATTTAATCAGCCAATATGCAATAACCCGGGACAGAAAAAATCGTGGACGGGACACAATATAAACGCTACTCAAACCGTGGACGACGCATCTCATAAGGGGTCAGGATCGTAAAACAAAGGCAAAAAACAAGGAAATAACAAATCCTCTAAAAAAGATCCGCATGATATTGATGTCTTGGATTATTTTCAAGATATAACTAAATCAGCTTCAGGAAACTTGCAGTAACTGCGTCAAAAGCGGATGCGTTTTCACCTCAAAGGAAGACAGACGCAGCTACACAAATCGCATTCATTATGGATAATCCGCGCTTTTACTATAGCTATTACACGATATTAATCCGGACGGTCGCAAAGTAGAGATATCACATTGCCCAAAAATTAAGATATGCATCGAGAATATCGAAGTCGATGCTCTCGTTGATACGGAAAGCGAGATAACGGCCATATCAAAGGAATTATATCATCAAAACTATGAATTTTTCAAATCTTGTCCAACACTACCAATATGTGTTAAAGTCATTTAAGGTGCGACGAGTAGTAAAGTACAGCGATTAAAAATCCAACTACAGTTAAACACTAAGTTCGAAAAATTGTCTAAAAAAATTACTTTTCTAGTAATTCTGAAACTAATCAAATTCTGTATTATATATTTCATACCATGGATCATCACCAATGGAATCAATACCATTAAATTAATAAAAATGTTGATTGACACGGTTTACAAACAAATTCTCTTTTCAATAAGAAACATTGACGAAGTTATATCGTACGTAGACAAAAAGATTGCCCGTAACGAATTCACGTCACTTACCATCCAAGGCATTTACAACTATATGGCGTGAAAATATAAAGCATTGGAGTGAAGGATAGCCCCAGGTATATAAGGAGCTTCGCTGCGTTGACGGAGTCATTTGCTCTCTGATGCAGCAACCAGGCCGATAGAATGAACTGCTGTTCTCATCTACCGACCAATCGTCCGAATACTTAGTATGCAACGAGCATAGCACTTTTGAAAGTTTATCCGGGGTCTTATTGTCGGAATAAAGGATATTTCCTACGCGTGATATAATAAGGGAACAGGGTAACACACGAAATGAGTACACTCGGACAGAAGAAACGAACTAAACGTGGCTTGTTTAAGTAAACGTGACAGAGCGTGATAAGAAAAACGTGGCGTGGTACGGAAGATGTTGCTTGCTTGAAGAGCTGGCAAACAGTAAGGCGGCAGCCCGCGTGCGCGGCTGAGCTGAGCCGCAGATCACCTGACTGTATCGACTCGATGTCATGGGCGCTGTGAGCAGTCCGTATGGGACTATTTCAACAATTATCCCTCTTTCCAAATAGAATATCAATTTGCGATCTTCTGTACATTATGCATAAATATATAAATGATTCTCTTTTCTAATTAAAGTCTTTTAATTACATAGATGTGGATTTTCTACATAGATGTGGATGTGAGATAGTGGTTCCTCTTAAAGCAGCTCTTAATTTCGCAAACCATTGATCATTACCCGTAGTGTCGGATGATCCTTGGTCATTCACTGCATTCGTCGGGTGCGCTTATATCTTCTCTAACAACTACTCGGACACAGAACTTACACGCGGTTCGCGGCTAACATAATCCGGACCGTTTCGTGTATTTACTATATAAGTTTTATAATCAAACATATATTTATCATCAACAATGGAAAAAACATAAAAGGTCGGAGTTTTATATCTGCATAGAATGAGAACAAATTCTACGGAGTCATAAAAGACCAAATTTTGGCTATTCTACAAGTTTTTTTAATTTTCTGGATGAAAAAAAACCTACAAAATTTTAAAGGGCAGATTTAAATTAACCGTGAAAAAATACATAAAAATAGTATTTACATGCACTAAATAAAAAAAAAATTCCATCGTTTTACAGTGACTTTTGTTAGTTTTTTTTTTGTGAAAACCGTGAACTTTAACGACTTTTGCTGGACTATACAGTCAAAATCATCATTTCTGCTTATTTTTCTGTGATTCCTGACAGTTTAGACACCATCTTCCAGAAATTTCAAATTGATTGACCGACTGAAAACAGAGTTATTTGATTTTGAAACACGAAAAGTCGAAATATCCTACGATGCGTCGTTGTTGGAGATAACACAGAAGTGTCACTTTGTAATTATTGTGGATGTATAGTGCCACAGCTTTTTCCTGAGTATTCCTATCCTGCCGAAGGACAGAGCAGCCCTTTACCTAAGCGAATACATCGTCGACGCTCGGCCCGAAATGCGACTCAGCCCACCAAAGTGATGGTAAAAGGGACGAGCAGTCGCCAAGAATTAACGAAACATCCCTATGTGCCTGTTTAGCCAGGTAGCATTGATAAAACCCACCCTTAACCCATCACACTTTGCTCCTCTCACCTTCACTCCATCTTGTCAATTTTTCTTGCTGTCTATGTCAAGGGATCCTGTGCACAGCACAGTCACAGTGATCGCATTACCGATATGTACCGCTGTCAGATTATTTACACGATGGCATTACTCGTCGTACAGGAATCTGATGTAGCGTTGGCTTGCAAATCAGTTGCCGTTTGAAAAGGATGTGACATTACCCCATTCCGCATTTTGGCCAAGAAACCGTCTTTATGCCAGACGTACTTGAAACTAAGAGCACTAGCTACACTTACAAGACTTTTAAACTGCATAAACAATTCCTTACTCAACAATTCATTTATGAAGCTTCTACTTTGAACCAGGCTATTACTCGTTTCCTGAGATAAATGCAAGACGTTGATATGGCGCGTGTTTAAGTCGGTTATCTTATGCTTTGCTCGCATGATGTTCTTCAAACAATGTCGTTCGAGAGAAGAACAACGCATGGCGATGGGCGCGCGCTGACCGTTCCTACTCGCGTATTAGGATAGAGTAGCCGCACTTACACAATGTTAGTCCTAGCGACGGACGGCAGAACGGTGCTGAGGACTGCGTGGGTCAAATCACCGTGTTCTTGTTTCAAGCAATCCGATTTGCTGGAAATAACGACCTCTACAATAGACTCACCACTGCTCGTACCTCCCGTCGGAAAGGAACGCCCGCCAGCATAGTGCTCCCGATCTTCCCCATGACCCTGAAACCATCTGTATATGTCGACGTGGAGGCGCCTGCGCCACCATTCACGTAGAGATACGAGATACCTGAGCGAGACGAAAACTTGTCGACACATCACAGTTATCGACACTATTATTGTTTTCGTCATTATTACTTCTATTACTATTGCTATTACTAAGACTATGGTAAGGACGATGGTTACGACTAGAGCTGGAGCTGGAACTGCCATTATCACCATCTGTGCAACCACCGACCATGAGGGTTTGTACGCGAGCCTCTACCCTATTCATCATTCGCATAGCGTCATCGAGACTCTTCCAAAGAACCTTATTATCTTGTAAAAGCAGAAGCCGATCGTTATGAAGTTCTTCCAACTTACAATTTCGAAAATCACCACGTTAAAGACAGAGAGATCAATTGAAATAAAAGACTAGTTTCCGAAATGTTACACATACTCTTACAAGAAAACGGTATTAATAAGAAGGTACACAAAATTTAAATACAGTATACACACACCTTATATACCAGCTGAAAAGAAAACAAACATAAGTCATGCTCTGGCGTCAATAGCGGAACAAATTGTCAACACGGCCCCTCGATTTTCTTCTTACTGCTCCGTGCTATATAACACGACGAAAATCTCGGCTCACGCAAATTAGAATCGAACAGCTGAGAGAGACACACTGTTCACCTACGTTGAACAACGTGAATCCTTGTAACGGACTGACTGGCCGTCAGGCAGCCGTTGTAGAGCCTCAACAGCGCATTGGGCTGTTCAGCTACGATGATCTGCAGCAGTTCCCCAGGCACGCCGTCAGGTCCCAGGGCTTTTTGAGGTATCAGTTTGACTGCAGCACTCTCAAGCTCCGTCACCGTGAAAAGTGGACATTCCACTGCGGTGTCCATGTCCGTATCGTCCGTTCTGTCCTGATGGGTAGAAAAGAGATCGTGGACAATCCTCTCCATTGTGTCCGCGTCCTTCGTCTCGGGGGGGGGGGGGGGGTTCCAGGCGCCAAGTTTGCGAGTCACTATCTTGTAGCCTTCCCCCCAGAGGTCTGACTCTACTTCGTCTTCCAGTCGTCTCCAACACCGCCGTTTCGTGCTGTTGATCGTCTGTCTGAGTAGCCGTATCGCGAGCTTGTATTCCCGCGAGATAGCCTCTTTTTCGTCTGAATCCCGTTCCCTTCCCGCTAGTCGGAGGTATTCGTTTATGATTTCGGCGATTTCCTGCGTCCACCAGTAGGATCGTTTTCGTGGCATCGCGGCCTCGCAGATGCACTGCAAATACTTTTCCAGGTCATTAGCACTCCGTTCAGCCGCGATCCGGTTCGTCCGTCCTTGAGACAGGTCCACAAAAGGGATTGCTACGTTCTACAGTTGCCTCTTGATTTCGTTCCTGTTTATGCGTCCGATGTCCCATCGTGTTGTCCGCATACTCTGTCTTTGCCTCATCGCAGCGTCACTGGTCAGGTTAAAGACAATGTACTGGTGATCACTGGCCGTGTAGTCCTCGATCACTCTCCATCCCCCTAGCCTTATCAACATCTTGTCTTTGGCTAAGGTTATATCTGGTATAGAGTTACCGAAGCGGGGTCGTCTGTAGGTGTACACGTTTCCGTCATTTATGACTTCCAATTCTAGCCGGGCGGCCATTTGTAGAATCAGTCGTCCTCGTCTATTCGTCGTAGGCATCCCCCATTCAATCGCTCTCGCGTTAAAATCGCCCGCCACGATTACATGGTCAGTAAGGTCTCTGACGACGTCTTCCAGGACTTTTAGCTTGTCTTCGTATTCGCGCGCACTATTGTTCGGAGAAAGGTAGACACTGACAATAGTGACAGAGC
Source organism: Nasonia giraulti (assembly GCA_016647725.1). Lineage (NCBI taxonomy): Eukaryota > Metazoa > Arthropoda > Insecta > Hymenoptera > Pteromalidae > Nasonia > Nasonia giraulti. The sequence goes on from QLYP01000386.1 coordinate 84,964, forward strand.
CCACCCTTGCCCAAGCATAGCCTTCTTCGGCCCCACTGTCTATAATCCGCGCCGCGCTCACCCCTCGCACCCACACCGCCACCGTGTTCGCTGGCGATCCACGATGGCTCGGAGAGGTTTCTGTACTGCTCGCTTATCACGAACACGTTCGCGTCCGTTTCCGCCGCAATTTGTGGGAGCAGCGCATGTGCCACGCTGCTCCCGTTTAGGTTGCATTGATGTATTGTCAGGTCCATTTTGTCTGTTTCGTCTTGCATTCAGTCAGAGCTGCCTTAAATGCTGCGCACTAGGCCATGCCAGGTACGTGTGCCAGATCTTGGTTGGCTCGTCCCGCGCAGAGGAAGCAGGAAGACGTGCTTGTGCAAGCCTTGCCTACATGCCCCCTTTGGACGCATTTCCAGCAGCAGTCTTGTCTGTTCGGTCCCTTGCAGTCAACCCTCATGCGTCCATAGCCAAGGCACCTGTAGCACCTCGGAACGCGAAGCCTGGGTCTAATCCGGCAATTAATCCACCCGATTTTAATTCGACCTTTCTTAAGTAGATCCGTTGCCTCCTTCGCGTCAAACTCACAGACACCCAAGGCTTGTTCGCGGTTATTCGCTTAAAAGACGTGGACCTTTCGATTGGTCGGGGTCCCCGTTTCGCGGTTAATCGCGTTCACGATGTCCTGTGCTGTTGTGACGAAGTCCAAGTCCATGAATTCCAGTGTCACCTTGGAAGTCATGTCCTTTACTGTAGCAGTCTGTCCTAGTGTGTCCTGTATAGTCCTCTGGAAAGCCTGTCGCTCTTGTTCGTGGTCGAGCTGTAGGAGTACGGATCCGTCTCTGGTCTTGCGTATAGTTCTGACGTTAACTTGGCTAGCCGCCGGGTCCACGTTCTGTCGTAAAGACCGTAGGACGTCTGCGTAAGTCTTGCCCTCGACTGGTTTGATAAGGATCGTACCTCGCCTGGGTTTCAGGTTTGGACAATCCGTCTTACGCGGTTTGGGCTCTCGAGTCCTTGCCTGTCCAGTCCCGTTTGCGTTCGTTTCCGGTTCTGTGGTCACTTTCCGTTTTCTGCGATTCGTCGCTGTCGTCCGAGCATCCTTAGCCGGGTTACTCTGTTGGTTAGTCGGTCCGTTGTCCCTCGGTTTTCGTCAGTTGTCGGAGTTGCCTCATACGTTTAAGCTCATACAACCCAACCTTAACTGATTCCTCAATCTCTCCCATACCGTCCGTTATCACGCGACTAACAGTCTTTTGAACGCTTGTCTTCGCCTTCATTTTCACTAGGTTGCTGCGTATTGCGAGTAGCTGTTCCTCTAGCATTTCTCTCCGCAGCCTCCCAGTTTTGTGGCGCCTCCACGATGATTCCGCCCGTCTTGTCATGTTTTCCTGTTGTCAACCACACAGGCCAGGTTATCTACCGGTGTAGTAGGGGAGCTGGGCAGCCCCCATGGTCCACTTAGAATGTTCGTCGCAGGTAGCACTCTGAGACCTACTTGCTGAATTTCTTTATTCATGTTTTTTTTTAAATCTCCTTCTTCTACTACATGTGTTATGTGTTAGAGGTGAGGGTTCGTCCGAGTGATGGTTTTTGCAGTTCGTCCTGAGTTTTCCCGGTAAAAGAGCGTGTCCAGAGTCCGGTGGCCTCGTCCATTCCTCCCCCTATCCCCGCAGCAAGGGCCCATCCGGTCGCCAACCGACATTACTACGAGGAGCGGGATTTGGCGCTGGGGCGCTTTACCATTGTGCAGGGCGAGCCTCCCGACTGGCTAAGCCGGGTCCGACCCACTCTAACTACTGGCGGCCCAGGAGTGCTAGTCTGGTGTTAACGGAGGTACCCTCCAGAGTCGGCACGCTTACAGCCACGGGAGGACCCCCTCTTAAACGCTTCCTCCACCCCATAAGAAGGACCTGCAGTGTGACCCTGCACTCATACCCAGGAGGCACCGCGACCTCATTCATGGAACATACTCGTTTATAGAACGTCCGCACTTGCTTGGAAAGATACCCGTCTATATGGTTCCACATTCGTTGGCGATACCCGTTTATAGAGCCCCAGACTCACTCCTCGCAGCGCTCCCAGGCGAGTGTAAGGGAGTGTAAGTTTTAGTGTGTGAGTGGTTGTGTGACAGTCGCTTACCACTATTGGCGGCTGCCGCCAGAGCCTTCCTCAGCCGTTTCTGTTATAGCGTTGCTGCAGAGAGCATTGACGCGACAAAGAACGTTTCCAACGGACGCTGCGTGGAAGCGGAAGGATAGCATTTCCCTTTTGCAGGTGTTACCCACATAAAAATAAATGCAATTTCTTAAATCAGTCTCCTGATGAGGGCGACATTGTCCGTCGAAACGTTAAGAAAAAAAGAACAAATGTTTTTTTACTCCTTTTTTACCACACAACTTGCCTCGGGAAGGCCGATACAGATACATCAATATTTAGGATCACCACCGAGGGACAACATCATAAAAATCCATTTTTTCTGAAAATATTGTTTTTCCAGCTTAGAGTCTTGCTTTTCGATTTTTTCCTCAAGTGACAAAACCCTCTACACCAGTCTATTAATCATTCCCAGTGCTGCTGGGGAAGGATCTGATTCCTGGCTTATGGCATCAAGTTTCCGCACGAGAAGAGTCCTAAGATCGCCAACTGATCTCTCAAAGAGATCAAACTGGTTGCTGAAAAGGTCGAGCATTGATGATGGCAGTGAACAATAGTGAAGCACACTCATATCCATCGGAGAAATGGTTTGGGCGCGTTCCCAGCCCCAGCTTTACAAGTAGGGACGGCCGGCGTCGGAGCAGAAAAATCTTCCTTCTGGGAAATGTTGACATTTGTAATATTATTATTCGAGACCTCTGTCCTATCTTTATCAGTATTATCGTCAGTTTTATTGCTGGTATTATCATACGTATTAGCAGCGCTTATATTGTCACCATCAGCATTATATACAGTATTTCTTTCAAGTATTATTAACATTCTTAATTAACAGTCTTGTTTTTTATTTAGTTATCTTTATCTTTATCTCTGTCTACTTCTAATTTCGGCTCAGTCTTTTTTAGTTTTACATGCTTGACATATGTAGCTACTTTTGTCTGTAAGATGCCAATACCTGCAAGTATTTCGAAAAGTTGCAAAGCAGTTTTTGCAATGACGCATAATAGCGCCCACAAGAATAACTTTTTTGCATTTTCTGCACGAGTCACGAGGCATTCTAAGCAATAAATACAATAATAACTAACAGACTAAAAGTAAATCAAACAAAGGTTCTTCAAGCAATAAATAAATAAACAAGGTACATAAATGCTCCACGGGATTTAAATTGCGCGCGTTGGGGAGCTACCAGACTGGGCGTGCGCGTTTGCCAAAACAGTGCTGCTAACCGTTTCTCGAGTTATTTGAGTTGTAACGGTCCGGACTGCAAGGGGAAGCGGCAACAGTAGCAGCACCAGCGGACTGGAGGACAAAGCGCGCAGCAGTGGCTCGGCGCAATAGTACCTCACAAGATAAAGAGCGGCTTATCCAGCTCTTCAGCCTCATTCGCTCGACCAAGCTCGAACAAACAAGAGCAATACGAGTCCTTCTTCAAGTAGAGTTGAAGAAGTAGTGCAATTAGAGCACCTTTTTGAGTGCAAGTTAAGGCACTGGCAATAAGTCCAGCCTCTTACACTTGCGAATTAAAATTAAATCAATGACAACTGTATAACGTAGAAAACAATAAATTATATTAATATACAGGGTGACCCAATTTAAACGGGCACCGCTCATAACTCGTCAGGGACAGCCACAATCGAAAAAATGGTAGAGATTAAAGTTGTAGGATATCGAGGGGACAACCCGATGGTGACCTTGGATTTGACCTTGAACGCGTTTTTCAAGGTCATTTGAAGGTCAACTTTGGTTTTTTAAATAGGAACCCCATTCTTTTATTGCGGGAATGGAAAGAGCGGTAAATTTTACGTTCAGAATGGTATGTTCGGTTGCGGCACTGA
>QLYP01000386.1:92776-123180 GCA_016647725.1 Nasonia giraulti
ATTTTTCCTTTCAGCATACGAGTAGTTCAACTTTAGAGACATTAAGTCATCTGAAGGTCAAGTATACAACATTTTTTATGAAACGAAACATTCTAGAGACATTAGGTCTTTAGAGAAAGTTCTAGTTAAGGCGAGTATCTCAAACAGCAGTGCGTCTGTTATATCCATTAGGAAATTTTTGGCGGTTCAAGGGCATATTAATTTTTTTTTTTTTGCTTCTAGACGAGATTTACTATCGCTTTTGAATCGTTAAAATTCGTTAAATTCAGCTCGAGATAGGCGCATTTGATTACTTTTTTAAATTTGACTAATTTTTAGAAATTTCATGTTTTGAGCAAATTGGTATTAACTTGAACAACTTGAATTAAGTAATTTTTTTTTGTTCTTAATCTCTAATCAGTATATTGATGTATTGCTCAGTTAAATGAACTGCTCTTTCTGCAGCATCGTTTACTACTTGCAAGCCTTTAAAAATTTTGAGTCCTTGTAGGTAATGTTCATTTCTCGACCATTCTTTAATATCTAATTCTAAAAATTGTTTATCAATTTTAAACCTGTCAAATAGGCGTAAAGAAGTGCTATTCATAAAATATCACAAATCTCTGTCTTTTAGAATATTTAAATCTGTAACATTATTCATAAATATTTTCTTAGGAATATATTCATCTGTTTCTACATTGTCCTTAATTGCGTTTAACATTTTCTGTTCAGTATTTGTTGAAACTTCGTCGTCGAAAAATGAAATTGCACAAATTTCAGGATTCAAATACCATAAATAATTTTTGAATTATTATAAAGCATTTTGAGAGGGTTTCAAGTTAATTTTCTCATATTTAAATAGATCTTTTATAAACTGTAAACCTCTATTTGGAGCTTTTATAGCGATAGGAGCAGAAAACCAGTGCTTGATATAAACAAAGACAAATAGACAAATAGCATAAAGCCTCTCTGAAAAGATAAATTTTCAAAGAGTTTCAAATTTTGCTTAAGATTAGCAGTTCTTTGTACTCGTCACGTGGTAATTGATGTTTCAAATATTTTCCAATAAATTTGTTGACCTCTTTATAATCTCATTAGACAGACTTGGAATCGTTTCCTTCTAATCCAATTTTGTATTTACTTTTATCAATATCATTCCATCAGTTTGAAAACGTTTAAACAGGGAAACATTTTGACCACTCATTCCAGGCAAATTTTTGTCAAAACAGTCAGCTAATACAATATCGAAGATATGATGACGACATGGTAAATACAACAAGTCTGTTTGTAGTAACTGTTCCAATATGACTGCAGCTTCATTCGAAGAACCCAAGTTCGAAGCTGTTATATTGCAGCATAATGCCTTAATCGAAGTTGTAAGACCCCAATCAAATAACTCTTTATAAATAGCATCCGCTTGCGCTTTACCTGTTCCACTTTCTAAGGCAGGTACATCAAGACTGTTCAATTTCATTATCACTAATAATAATGGGCACTCGATCAATACGTTTGCAATTTATAGAGTCTGGTATCATTTTTCTATTCCAGTGCACAACTTCAGCATTTAGTTCATTTCTCCCAAATAGTAGTTTAATTTTTTTGCACACTTTTCGCGAATTATCTTTTGAAAATTATGGTATGCGCTTTTGTTCAATATTAAGGCACTTGTGTCATAATCTAAAGCTTCAGCTACAGCTGAAATTATGTGCACTAATTTTCTGTAAGAAATCTTACAACTGTCTAGAGCAGCTACTACTTTATCTGGCATAACATTGACCGTACCTCGAATATTTATTTATTTATTTTTTTTTATATCGTTGAGTCTCTTTGAAAACAGGACCGCTGGAACCTGATGCACAATAAGTTTGTTCTTTGCTAGGCTGTAAATCACTAGCGCTCTTTTGCGTTAAAGTTTTTGTTTCACCTGAAAAGTAAAACATTTTAATATTAATGATAGATAATAATAAAATTTATAGAGAAAGCTTTAGAAATCATTATAGATAAACCTAGCCACCTTATATTCTGGATTGCCTTGCTTTAATATATTATTGTAAATTAAGGGAATGAAGCACTTTTCAATGTGGAAATAGCCAATATTTTATATTGCCTATTTTCTCAGTAAATTTTCCATTAAACATGTTCCCAGAAACCGCTATAAAAAAATATTGCAGAATTATAAGCCCAATACCAAACCCACACTAAGAAAAAAAAATAAAGTTAGGTTACTTGATAGCATAAAGTAGCACCAATCGGAGAGTCTCCGGTAGCCAGAGCCGGAGTCCAACATAACCTCTAACTGTACCTACGCTGTTTTGCTCGCAAATAGCATTTTACTTTTGGTTATACTGCATTAATCGATCATATTATCTATTATTGATAATTTTCTAGTTTACGAACAATGTAGATGCGGTAGCACGAGTTCGAAAATTCATCTACTCTGGTCTATGGATTTTGTTCGGTACTGGCTACCGGACTTTCTCCAGTTAGGGCTACTTGACAATGCTTACTTGAGCAACTCCGGTAGTGGCTACCGGACTCTCCGGTAACCCTAACTTAACTTAACTTAACTTACGTAAGTCCTTTATCGACCGAAAAAAATTTGTTGCTTCATTATGATTAAATATAATAAACTTGACTTTGGTTGATTGATCTCAGTTCTTTTTTATCTGTTATTTCTTTGCGGAATATATCAAACTCATCTAGGCCTTTACTTTTTTAATTGTTAATTTTCTTTTTTATGTTCTTAAATGCGCGTTTTTAAAATTCAAGAAAAATGTGTAGAAATCCGAAGATAGCTCTTTTGATTGGGAACAAACTAGTGAACGTAGAAGACAGGAATTATAAAATGAAGAAAACTGCTTTAAACTATGAAAAAACTGTTGTCTTCACTTATTAATAGTTATTGTCTGTTGTATTCATTTTTTTATTTATTTTCTAAATTGTAAAATTTTACACCTGAAAAAAATTAATCCAACTGAAGTATCTAGCAAACTAAATAAAACTTAAGACAATAAAAGAACACCGTTATCTGTGTCTCAATCCCTATATTTTTCCGCTATCATCTGCAGTTTATAACGTTTTTTTTTTCAATTGTTTTCATTTTTCTTTTTCGTTATGGATTGAAGATATCGTTATTATTTAATATAAAAGTAAATATCGTATTATGTATTACATTTTAGTACAGAATATAAATGTTATGATTGTTATAATCTCACAATTTACATTATTTTATAAATGTAAATAAAAAAAAATGTTTAGTTGATATTATTTTTTTGTTAGATTTTGTTAATATTATTAATACAGTCATCAAATAATTACAAAGAGTTGAATTTAATTAAATCTTATTTGTCAGTTTAGCCAATCCTATCGGTTTCAATCGCCTAGAAGACCATACAACTGAATAATATTGAATGAGTCTCAATGAAAAAATATTTTTAATTAGTTTTAATAGTCAAAATAATGTTTAAGGATTATTATTTATTATTATTATTATTATTATTATTATTATTATTATTATCCCCGTTGATTAACTAGTAGTTGTACCAGTCTAGTTTCGTCCCTTGAGGATCAGAGTATCAGGTGGTATGCGCCATTCCTGTATTACTTATCCTTCAGGGTGAAAGGTGTCAGGTGGTATGCCCCATTTCTGTGTATCTTAACCCGTTAGTGACTTGTACAGGTGTATCACCTTCCTAACGGTCAGTGATTGGATCGCTGTTGGTTCGCAAGTCGTCATCCCCAGCGCCCTATATCTCTTCTCGGCTAAGGCTAAGCAGTGGCATAATACATGTATACTGCTTTCCTCATTTTGGTTACACCACCTGCACGTTGGTGAGTTCACTGGACCTATTATGTGCTGATGATATCCCAGCGTCCCGTGTCCGGTAATTAGTTGAGTGAAGATCTTTGCCTCCGCCCTGCTTAGATCCCGCATCTCCGATGCCCAGTCCTCTTTGATGCATGATCCTATCAGTGCTTTGGCCTGTCTACACCCGGTGTGGTCGCACCATTCTTTTAGGTGTCGCTCTTTCAGCCAGCCGTGCACCGCCTCTCTGGCGGTGCACACGTGAATACCAAGAGCGGGTTCCGGTCCAAGTATATCTTGTCCCGCTGCTATTCCGGCGAGTTCGTCCGCAATCTCGTTTCCTCTGATTCCATGGTGTCCTGGAACCCAGTAGAGGGTGAGTCTGCGTACTTCTCCGCCCAGTCTGTTTAAGGCCGTTATGCAGTCCCATACCAGTCTGGAGGAAGTGCTGGAGCCGTCTAGCGCTGCTAGGGCGGGTCTGCTGTCCGTACAGATGTTGATACAGTCCTATCTTTTTTCTTCTAGCGCGAGTTGCGCGCACAGCAGGATGACTATTATTTCCGCTTGGAAGACGGTGGCGTGCTCTCCAAGCGGTACTATAAGCCTCTTTCCGGGCCTTCTCCGGAAGACTCCAGCTCCTGCCCTGCCTTTCTTCCTAGCTCCATCCGTGTACCAGGTTTCACCTGAAGATGGGCCAGGGTCGTGTTCACTCCAATCTTCCCTTGATGGGATTTGAATGTGGTATCTTTTCTCGAAGTTGTATCTACGTACTGTCTTATCAAGTCTCATTGACAAGACAGCGTAGTCTTTTCCTTTAATCTGCTCTTTTGTGTGTTCTCCTTTCTCTCTCCACAGTCCGTAGTTTTTCAGGCAGTGTGCTGCTATAAAGGCTGCCGCCTGGATTGTTCTGTGGAACGGCTCGACCTCAGTGATGGCTCCAAGGGCCGCCGTTGGGGTGGTTTTCATGGCCCCCATTGCTGCCCTTAGGATCCACCTTCTGAGCGTTTCCAGTTTCTTTTGTACTGTCTTAAGATCTGTCTTTTTCCACCACACTGTTGCCGCATAGGTCAGCCTTGGTTTCAGGATGCAGTTGTATATCCATAGGACGGTCTTGTAGCTCAAGCCCCAACCCTGCCCAATGGCTCTTCTACACATCCAGAAAGCTGATGCGAATTTCCTGCACTGTTGGTCTATTTGAGGCTTCCAGTACAGTTTCTTATCTAGAATTACACCTAGGTATTTTGCTTATTCTTTGATTTGTATTTCCTGTCCCCGCATCGTTAGCGTTCGTAAAGGTCCTATCTTGTACTTTCTGGTGAAGACAACAACCTCCGTTTTGCGGGGATTGATAGATAGGCTTTTATCCTCGTACCATTTATTTAGGTGCCTCATTGTCGGCTCGGTCATGTCCAGTAGGGTGTTTAGATGTTTGCCTCTGGTGATTATAAGTATATCATCTGCGTAGCCGACCGCTGCTACTCCCAGGTTGGTCAGCATCCTTAGTGCTCCATCTATCACCATACCCCACAAAGTAGGGGATAGAACCCCCCCTTGTGGACATCCGTTGTTGACGGAGCCTTTGACGGTGGTACTACCTCTTGTAACCGTCAGTTTCCTATTGCTTAGCATGTTCATGATCCATTTAATTAACGGATCAGGTATACCCTTATCTTTGGCTGCTTTGCAGATACTATCCGTGGTAGTGTTGTTGAAAGCCCCTTCTGCGTCGAGAAAGTTTCCCACGGCGTACCCTCCACCTTCGATCTGTTCTTCGATGAACGAGACCGCCACGTGTAGGGCTGATTCTGTTGATCTTCCCTCCCTGTATGCTTGTTGCTCATTGCACAGTGGGTTGTCCTTCAAGATATAGTCCTTTATATACCTGTCCACCAGTCGCTCAAGAGTTTTGAGCATGAATGAGGTCAGGCAGATAGGCCTGAAGTCCTTAACGGTGTTGTAGCTTCCTTTGCCCGTTTTCGGGATGAAGATAACCTTAGCTGTCCTCCAGCATTTCGGCGTGTATCCAGCTGCAATGCTGGCCCTTGTAAGTCGTACCAAAGGTCCGATGATTGTGTCAACTCCTTCCTTGAGCAGAATCGGGAGGATCCCATCCTCTCCCGACGATTTGTAGGAATCGAAGGAGCTGATGGCCCACTTCAATTTTGCCGGCGAGACAATCAGATTAGCAAGTTTCCTGCAGCCACAGATGTGGCGAGGTCCTTCGCCACCGGTTTCCACCTGGTCATCCGCCGTCTCGCATGTATCCCCTGCTATCATAAAGCCGGGGAAGTTCGACTTCATGAGGTGCGCCAGCGTCTCCTCGTCCGATTCCGTATACTTGCCAGTGGGGAGCTTAACCGCTCCTAACCAGGCTTCGGGATTGCGTGCTAGGATCTTGTTAAGCCTAGCTGCTTCTTTGCCAGCTTCCACGCTGCTGCAGTACTCTCTCCAGCTCTCAGTCTGGGCTTTCCTTACAGCATGTCGGTATTCTTTCTGTTTGCTTCTCCAGGCTATCCATTTCCGGTTATCATTGCTCTTAACTGCTTTCTTGAGTAGAGATTTGGTTGTTTTCTTCAGCTTTTCTAGTCGGTTATTCCACCAGGGTACCTCATATTTGCCTCTGCCCCTTACCAGTTTGTAGTTGGCCTCATATGCCTCGGTGATGGCCCTCTGCAGCGATTCTACCGCAGTGTTTAGCTCTTCTATCGTGTGTATCTCCTTTGGGAACCCTGTTTTGAGTTTTTCCTCAAGGTCCCTCCTGTATTCCACCCAGTTCGTTCACCTGGGGTTTCTGATCCATGTTTCCTGTTATCGCGATTCCCCTGTAATCATAAAACAAATTTGTGCATGATCGGAGAGTGAGGGTTCGTCCGACACTCTCCAGTCCCTGATAAATCTTACTAGCTGCCTTGACAGAGTGTAATGTCAATTACCTCTCTCCTCCTTACATTCATGAAGGTTGGTTCGTTACCTCTATTGATGATCTCCAGGTTCGTGGTAGTCAGGTACTCGAGTAGGGTCGTCCCCCAGTCGTTAGTGTTCGTGCTTCCCCACACCAGATGGTGTGCGTTGGCGTCACACCCCACAACCAGGGGGAGTCCCCTTTCCTCGCAGTATTCCACCAACCTGGATACTTCCTCTGTTGGCGACTCCTGTTCGAATGGGAGATAGGCTGAGGCGATGATCACCCGCTGTCTGCCCTCCTCTCTTGTTACCTCCATGGCTAGAACAGCAAGGTCAGCTGTGCATAGGTCCAGTAGTGGTGTTGTCTCCAGGCCCTTCGTCACGATGCACGCCCTTGTTCTCTCGTTGCTTGGGCCCTTAATGACCTTGCCTGCCTGTTCAAGCCCTCTGATCGTTCCTCTGTAACACCAAGGTTGTTGTATTAGTGCTATGACTGTGTGCACCGCTACCAAATGCCTGGTTAATACCGCCGAGGCGTCCTTGCTGCGGTGCAAATTAATCTGCATTATCTGCCGGAATGTCTGTCGAAGCCATGATTGACAGCAACAGCTCCCTTAACGCCTGGTATTCACTAGTACGACTCGGTCAGGGAGTATTTGAAGCTCACCTTCCCAATGTCGTAGTAGGCCTTGTTGTCCATCGCCGAAAGCGTTTTTATTCCCCCTTCGGGGACACCCAGTACCAATAAGGTGCCTTCGGCCTCCTCACTAGATTTCTTCTCGGCGTTAAGTATTCTCCACGCCCCTGTTTTTAGGGTGGGGTTGTACTTCTGCAGCCTCGCCAGTATCGCTACCGCCTCCTCTGGTTTTCCAGGGACCCAGACCACGGTCCTGACTACCTTCTGCAGAAGCTCAACCCCTCCCACCTTTATACTTGCTCCCCCCCGGATGTCCAGCTTAGGGATGCAAGATGCTGCCCAGGTTCTGGCGTACTGGTCGGTCGCCACCATCACAATGCCACCCCCCCCTTGCAGAAGGACTCCTCAAAGTGGGGTAGCGGCAGTTCAGACGGGATTTTGTCCACCTCTTCCCTCATCGCGTTCCTGAAGCGCTTAAACTTTTCGAAGGTTATCAGCGCCTCAGGGTATCCCTCTTCAACGATAACCATCGTCAAGGGGTTGGTCCTCTGCGATAGTGAGAGCGTCTGTACCACAGCTTCCCTCTCCCTCGGTTTCTTGGCAGCCTTCTGCCCTTCCGAGGGGGTGTCCGCTGCGGTCTTTGGTCTTTTCTTGTTTTCGACCGGGGTGTTCACACTCGTCCCTTCTTTCGCCTTTTGGGCGTTCCAGGCACTGCGTTGACGAGCTCCCGGTCGACGTTTCTGCTGCCGGACGGCAGTTTTGGGGGGACCCTTGGAGCCCCCTGCCGCTGGTTCATCCGTTGCCGGGTTCACCATTGCGCTTGCCTCCACCTCCATCCGGTCCAGTGGGTCAGTCTCCCTACGCTTTACCTGTTTCTGTGGAACGGTTCTACCCAGTTCGTCGTCCCCAGTCTGTGCCGGTTGGGTGTTGGCGATCCTCCCTTCGTCTTTCTCTTTTCCTTTTTGTACATTCATTTTGTTCCCACGAGTAACTAGGGAAATAAAGGTCACCCACTGCAGAGCCCCGCTTGCAGTGGGAAGGCTTTCGCGCCTCGGGAGGGCGCCTGGTATCCCGAGGGCTCCGTTTGCGACCACTGGACCCCGTGGCCAACCAGTCCCCTATGCACGGTTTCTCACACAATGGGATTGGGGGTTGGATGGAGTACCCATTACTCCTCCTTCCGAACGCAATGGAGAGTTCTCCTTAGCGTCCGGGAGGTCTGCCCGACCGTTCTCGAGAACCCCGAGGTCCGGACCCGACCCGGGAAGAGCCCGACGGGAAGAGCCCATTTTACCGAGATTCCACGCCTCGGGCGTGTCTTACTAATAGCCCGAAGAGGCGGTGAGCCGACATCGCCGTATCGACCGACCCCCCCCCCCCCCCCCCGCCGCCCCAGCAGTCCACTTTCGGCGCACCATAACCTCCCGGTCCGGCTACGGGACGGTCGCATAGACCCCCCGACGAGCCCCCACACCGGCTCCTTAGGGAGCACACGACAAGGTAACAACTCCTAGTGGGGGATGATTAAGGATTACATTTCAAAAAAAAAAAATGAACCGTGCAATTAATCACATTCAATTATATCCAATAGGTTTAACTCATCTCTTAAAATGATTGTATCCTATTACTTTCAATCACCTGGAATACTATACAACTGAATAATATTGAATAAATTTCAATACAACAATATTTTTAATTAGTTTTAATCGATTCAAATTATTTTTAAAAATATTGTCCTGCTTATCAATTTTAATTGCTATTTTGGAAGAAAAAGTAATAGTTTTTAATTGATTCCAATTTATTACTCTGTATTTCCTTTGAATTACAATTATGATTATGATATATTTTAAATTATGATACTACAAATATTTGCGAATATTAAATAACGCAGCTGTAGTATAATAATGACATTTATAATTAAATGAATGATAAATATTAAAGTATAAAAAGTCTCTCTTAATCTGCATCAATCAATGGGTCACTTGCAGATTCCATTTCGGAGAGATGAATAGTGCTACTATCAGAAATACTATCCTCGTCTGGCTGGGCTGCAATGAAAGCCAATTTTCCTGTGTCATAACTTGTTGATGGTCTTTCTTTATCCTCATCAGTAATCTTCTCGTAAACTGTCGTTGACAAAGGAGTTTTCAGATTGATTTTCTTTATCCTTCGTCTCTTCCTGCATTTCCCTATCCTCTTTCGCTTCTGTTTTTACTGATATTTTAGCATTCAACTCTACTTCAGTATCCACTTCCTGGATACTGTCGTCTTTCTTTTCTTTTTTGTTTTCCTGTTCTTAGCAGGGTTCTTCGATTTTGGTGGAATGTCTCCTTTTTCACCTTGCTTTTTGTAATAAGCGTTTTTGCCGAAACGTACTTGTTAAAAAGTTGCATTTCTTCTAAAATGTCGCCGTCTTCTGGAGCAAGCCAAACATTTTTAAGCCAGTAATTGTAAAAATCTGTAAATAAAAAAATCAAATTTTAATTACTAAAAATTTCAATTATTAATATTTAATTGCTAAAACTCAGTATTTATGTTGAAAACTAATAATTGTTAGTACCAGATTAATAATCAAAAAATCAAGCAAATAAAAGGATAAATTACATAACTAAAGGGTTCAGAAAACAATCAAATATATATACCTTGGCATGCTTGTAACTTCGTTTGATCTAATTGCTTTATCTCTTTTTGTTTTCCATCACTTTCTTTGTTTTTCAGCTTTCTATTACTAGGTTTTCCAGATTTTGTTGATGTCATTAAAACTGTCTCCCCGAATACAGCTATGAGAATTCTATCTACGCATAAAGATGGTTTGTTATTGGCTTTATTTAATACGCCATTGTATATTCCTTCATCTATCCATACATCTCGTCCTATATGCACCTATGCAGAAAACGATAAAGAATAAATAGCTCAATTGCTTATTTCGAATGACGAAACTTTTTATATTAAATATTTATTTTACCTTCTGGTCAGATTTCCGTAAAAACACTATTTTATTAAAATTTTTGTTGTAGTTCATCTCAACTTCATTGGTTGTCTCGTTAAGCTGTTGTTGAACATCTATAAAGAAATTCGTATTTAAAAAAATTCATCTATACGAAAAAAGCATATTTATTAAAAATATACCAAAGTAATGAAGTTATAGACATGAAGTGCAAGCTCTTTTGGTTAAAGTTAATAGAAGCCGATTAGATTACTTATCGGCTGTAATTTAATTGTACAATTTTTATTATTTTTAGCAAGCACTCTAATGAAAAAACGGTATTAGTTACATTCAAAGCCAATAAAGAGTCTGAGTAAATTCTATCAACTTCTATTGAGTTTTTTTAAAAGAGCCTTATTCAAGCACATTGAAATCGATCGATTGACGCATTGATTTGTAACATTGAAATTAATTCACTCGTAAGATGTATGAAATAAATAAAAGTTAATTCATCGTGACCCTGACATTATACCATTAAAAGCGATTGATTTTTATGCTGATTGAAAGAAAATTAAATGCAATATGGTTATATATCTATATTTATATATTCAAAACTATTATTGTAAAGCTTTATTCATATCCATTGAAATTGATTCATTGTCAATACACTTCGTCGTATTAGAAATAATTAAGCAATAAATTTATTAAAATCAATTAAAACCCATTAAATTTAATCATAAAAATGGGATTTAAAAGACATTATAACCTTTTGCACTGTAGGTGCTAATTCAACGTAATTAATATTAATGATAAAATTGCACATTGAAAGCAATAACAATTAAAATTGATTAAAATCAATAAATGTTCAAAATTGAAAAATCCATTGAACCTATAGAAAAATATTGAAATAGATTGGGTTTCAATTAAGTTCAATTGCATTCAATCAATCTTTTTTAGTAGGGATCGAGTGTACATCTAATTTTTAACATTATATTAAATAATGACACGTCAAATAAATATTTTCGGTAAAACGATTTATTAAAATTAACACTACGGTGCTACAGACTCGGTTTTTCATTAGCAAACTTTATTCAAAAAGTTTTATGTGATAGAAAAACAGTGTTTTTGGGACGACATTCCCTTAAATATCATCACAATTAATTTGTAAATCGCGAGCGAAGCGAGCGTTTTTTGCTAGTAATAATATTATTTTTAATATGGGGAGGTTGGAGGTCCGCTATCCCCCTTTTGCATTTTGTAATTCCAGTATTGAAAAAAACTAAAAGTCCGATTAAAATTTCCTTCGGTAGAATGATTCATTAAACTTAACACTAGCGGCGTCACGAGCCTGTATTTTTATTAAAAGGTTTATTTAAAAATTGTTCTTAAAATAAGGTTATATCGTATTTTCAATTTATTTACAATTTTTGTAAAAACTAGTTCGTAATTCCAAAACAAAAAAAAAACTAAAAGTCCGAATGAAATTTCCTTTGGTAGAATGATTTATTAGACTTAACACTACGGCAGCCAAAAGTCCGTTTTTCGTTAAAAGGTTTTAAAAAGAAAACAAACAATCATTGAAAAACAGTGTTTTTACCTTCGACTGCCCTTATTTTTAAAGCAAATTGTCTGAAGAATACCATCCCGAAGACAATTTTACCAAAAATGTTTTCTTTGCTAAGTTATTAGTAAATTGACAATACAACATTTTCAATTATTTTTCGTAAAATATCAATTTGACCTTTTTCGGTTTCAATGCATTTTAATCATTTCATAACGCACTAATAAATAGTTAAATAAATTACCAGATGAATGGGCGAGGTCATAATTTTATGGTTGGCAGCTATTTCTCCAGATTGTAACTCGATTCCGGCTCTCAAATGGTCTGAAAAATAAAAATTAACTAAAATAAATACAAAATCGATAGTTTAAATAATAAAATTTCTCGTGTAGAATTGTATTCCATAGATTGATAGTTTAAAGGCTGTTGAAAAAATACAATATATATATTTTTTCAGTTTTATAGGAAACGAAGTTTTTTTATATTTCTTCGAATATTTATAAAGAATTAATAATTGATATAACATATTTCTGGAAATGCCAAGTTAAAATAAGATTTATCCTTCCTGGTAAAAACGTTCAGCATTTGCTAAGCAGTGCATGTATATATATATATATATATATATATATATATATATATATATATATATATATATATATATATATATATATATATATATATGTGTATATATAAACTGGACATGGGGAAAACTGTGAGTGCGAGTGAGAAACATAGGGAAGTCCATTGGATGAAGAGAGACAGCCATTCCCTCCCTCAATTCAGGCCCAAAGACGGTCAATAGAGAATTACGTCTCTTTGCATGAAAAAAATATTTCTTCAAAATTTCTACATTTTAATAATAATTGAATATTACAAAAAGTCCTATACAGAATTATTTATACTGTAAAATGAACTGATAAAAACTAAATTTGAATGAAAAAAATCGGACAGTATTTGCACTTTTATTTTATTTTTAATAAATACTATTTTGCAAAATTGCTCTGCAAAGATATATAAATTTGTTCCTAAACAAAAGAATTCGTTAAAAAAATGTATTTATGTAATAAAAAATTAGTATAGTATATTGTTTCATATGTTTGTTTTATTTTATTTTATTTCCTGATCATACTAGTATTGGTTTAATAAATATAAATGTTAAAAATTAAACTATAAATAACTAAATAATTTATTTAAGTTTTGCTAACAATGCTAACAACAGTGAATTATTATAAATTTTGAAACATAATGGAAGCCAAATGAGCAATTATTAACCGATTTTTTTCATTCAAAATTCTTTGTTATTAACTATTTATACGAAAAAAATACAAATTATTATTACTTTTTATTTATTAATATTGTTTTATTTTAAATAATACGTATTCTGAGGTAGAAAAAAACTGACCCTCCGCCGAACGCCATTGAGCCTAACCTTTTTTTTCTACCCTTTTTTTGGACTCTTTCTGCTCTTGTCCTGCAACTCAAAGAGGAAGAGTGGGGAATGAGCAAAAATTAAGGGAGGGAAAGTCTTTCTCTCTCGCACTAATACGCGTTTCCTATGCTTCTCACTCGCAATCACGGTTTCCCCATGTTCAGTTTCCTCGTTCTCCTTACTGTATATATATATATATATATATATATATATATATATATATATATATATATATACGTTTAAAACTACGCAATGAAATTACAAAAAGAAAACTTAATAAGAAGCAGGACCACTACTTCTACGAATTCTTAAAAATTGTGGAATTAATTTTTAATTTTAATGTAATCACGTGAAACTAGAAACTGAAATAAAAAAGTATTCAAGTTTGCCCCACTCTCCCCTATATATATTTTTTTAATTCTATAAATTGCTATTATAAATACATATTTTTTCATTATATAAATTGTTATTCAAGAGTATTTAAGCATCACATGAATATCAAAACTATATACAAAATATATTAAAACTTGACAAAAGTAAATAAAGTAAAAAAATTTTATCAATAGAAATATAATAATATAATAGACTGCTGCAGTCCTGTTTTATATGATATTTGTTACAATATAATTGCGTAATTTTAACATGCATTTTTATTGTGTATTTTTATTATTTCTTTCTATTACATAATTTACAGACAAATCGCAGTCTAAATTAGTACATATTTGTACATAACATAATAAAATTACATAGAAAATTCACATAAAAATACGTATTTGCTTGACAGGGATATACTATGCGTACATTTTCAACACAAGCGAGGCAATTTTATTTTTAATATTAAAAACTGATATTACAAGTGTTACCTGATAGTGTACGGTTCTTCTGTGGTTCTAAAAGTTCTACAAAACCGAACTCGTGAACTGATCGCTGACTTAACAAAAAAGTTTTTCTTTCATCGGTGAGTTTGTCTATAACATTTTTATGAGCAACATCGAAAAGATTTCTTAATTTGCTTTTAAAAGTTCCGTTGATGTGTTTCGGCTTTTGCTTCTTTGCAAATTTCGGTAATCATGGTATAAACTATCTAAATTTTTAAGCATAGTAGAATAACATTGGACTAGAATCTGTGCTTTATCCCAAACACACAGTACTTCTTTTAAAACGTCAGTCATACTATTTTTCAGACATATTTAATTGACGAGTTTTATAAAAAAGTAGTTGCAAAACTTGTTCGTTTGATGGTAATTTTTTTCCTTCCATCTGAGGTGTTAGATTACCAATCATATATAATTTCTGATTCTGATTTGATGACATTTTGATAATACAAATTTTAAGAAAATATTCTAGAAAAAACTTATATTAACTTTTGAAACTACAAAAAAAAGAAAATTTATAGATATAATAAAAACATTTCAAACTAAAATGTAAATATAAGATATTATACCATTATATATCATATTTATACTGTTTCAATTGATTACGATTTTAATACAAAATATTACTTTTCCACAATTGAAATTGATGTATATATGTATTCCTAAGAAATATTTATGTTCATTTAACTGAACAATACATCAATATACTGATTAGAGATTAAGAACAAAAAAATTACTTAATTCAAGTTGTTTCTGAATACCAAAAACAATATTCAGACTCGAAAAAATCAACCGTTACAAAAAAATGAAATTTAGTCATTAACTACGTTGTATGTATATTATAAAATTAGTAAATAAGATTTTGTAAAGTTATTGTTAGTGAACCAATTTTTTTTTATTCATATTATTTTTATCATATTCACAAATATCGAACAAGATATCATATCCCTTTCTTACGTTTGTTTAAAAACGCCATAAATTTACTACCCGAATTGTTTGCAATTTTTAAGCGAATCTAACTTTTGGTAATCTAAGTAAAAATGAAAAGTATGTAGTCACTTAAATAAAAGGTTCTAAGACCAGTTTTTATGTTCCTAGTAGACCTCCTAGTACATTGTGCATACAATAAAACATTCAAGTTAATACTAATTTGCTCAAAACATGAAATTTCTAAAAATTAGCTAAATTAAAAAAAATCAATGCGTCTATCTCGAGCTGAATTTAACGAATTTTAACGATTCAAAAGCGATAGTAAATCTCGCCTAGAAGCAAAAAAAAAAAATTATTATGCCCTTGAACCGCAAAAAATTTCCAAATGAATATATGTTTGAAAATACCCAAAAAATAGCAAGAAGCCGATTTTTCAGAGCACAAATTAAATACAATTAAATAACTTTACGAATGGGCTAAATAACTGTTCCTACATGTAAATATATCACTGTAGTTGTATAAAACTGTATTTAACAGTTATTAAACGGATTGTCTGGATTAGTATTTTGTAATCCCAAAAATACCAAGAAAAATGTCCTTCCTCGTTTAAATAACATAGGAAAAATGAAGTGTTGTGCGGCACGCGAATTTGCAACGAATCGGGCTAAAACTTGGGGAAAGCTCGTTTTTAGGGTCCTAGAACCGAGATAACTACCGAGCTTCTAATAATTTTAATGGGGAAATAATGGGTACCCTAATATAGATATATGTATATATGTAGAGTATAGAGTAGGCTTTATTTTTAAATAGTGAAAAATATACGAATGTCATACATATAAGTTTTTGAAACTGGTTATCACAGATTTGTCATCACAATTCATACGTACATACAGGTACATGTCACATTCTGTAGTGTATGACACATAAATTACATATATTTTTCATAAATATATATAATAACACAGACTAGATTAGAAAATACAGTAACAAATACAATTACATAAGGAGCAGGTGCATATACAGTATAACAATATCAAATTATGTTTTGCTAAGTGTCGACAGAAGGTAGTTCCGCATCGCTAATTTGAATTGAAAGCAAAGGCAGTATCCGCATACTTTGCGAGAGCGAATTCCAAAGGCGAGCGCCCTGCGCCCTGTATGAGTTCAAGCCAGTATCGGTTCTTGTTCTTTGATCAGAGATATCTCGCGACGACCTACCCGAGGTTCTACATGTATTTTTCTCAAAGAGGGCCAAAACGTACAGCAGTTGCCCCATGCTATACGCCTTGTACATTAACACCGCAGTAAAATAGGTTCTTCTCTCTTTAATATCCATTCAGCCCAGCTTCCTCCTAAAAGGAGAGATATGCTCGTACCTCCCTTCACCACATATATACCTAACACATAAATTATGTAACCTCTGCAGTCTTGTCTTAAGCTCCCCCGACACGTCAAGATACACTACGAAGCAGTAATCTAAGTGAGAAATGACTAGAGTGCTGGCCAGCTGCTTACGTAACGCCTCGTTGATACAGGATCTAAATGATCTAAGCCCATAAAGAACTTTGTTTACCTTTTGGCTAACTGCATCCACCTGCGGTTTCCACGTCAACTTTAAATCTATGACCAATCCAAGGTTAGTTACGGTATCGACAAAAGGGATAAAAACACCCGTCTGCACCTCGACACCGGGCAAGTTCAACCCCTGCAATTTATTTACATTATACTCAGATCCGAAAATAATAGTTTTAGTCTTACCAGTATTGAGGTGCAGTGAAGATTATCTATTGGGACCTGGGTGTAGGTTTGCAGATCGTCCGCGTAGA
Organism: Nasonia giraulti; assembly: GCA_016647725.1. Taxonomy (NCBI): domain Eukaryota; kingdom Metazoa; phylum Arthropoda; class Insecta; order Hymenoptera; family Pteromalidae; genus Nasonia; species Nasonia giraulti. The sequence goes on from QLYP01000386.1 coordinate 109,649, forward strand.
GTAAATGCGCGACACTCGGTCAGCAACCCCTTGGGCCCTCGAAAACCGGTCAATACCTCCTGGAGATCGTTAATGAAAATACTAAACAAGAAAGGCCCCAGGATCAAGCCCTGTGGAACGCCAAGGTTAGTTGTTTGCCAAGATGATTCGCCGTTTAATATAGTTTAACTCTTTGGTTACATCCAGATAAATAAGACATGACCCACAGGACCACCTACCTAGAAACTTATCCTGATCAGCTTACGTTGTAATCTCGAGTGGAAAGCCTTGCTACAGTCGAACAGTAGCAAGATGGTGAATAGCTGTTTGTCACTGTCGATACCAGTCCTGATGTCCTTAGTCAGTTTTAGTAGTGCTGTCTGCGTCGAATGGTTGTGCCGAAAACCCGTCTGGAAAGGATCAAGAATGTTCTTCGAGGCTAAAAATTCAGAGATCTGCTTATGTACGATCTTCTCCAGAACCTTAGAGAGAAATCTCAAAAGAGCTATTGGACAAAAGTCCGAAACAGTAAATGGAATAGGTTTCTTCTTAAGGGACACCAAATGAGTGTTCTTCCAGGCACCGGGAAAGACCCCTAATAAGAGTGAGGCGTTAAATAAGGTCACCAGGAGATGTCCTAGGACTAGGAGAGATTTCGCTATAACACTTTGGAGTATCCGATCTTCCCCCGTTGCTTGAGATGAATAGTGAGCGACCGCCAGAACCAAAGTAAAAGCATCCTTATTGGCCCCGGCCAGGATGTCATTGTCAGATCAACCTTGCGCCCGTCATCAGATATGGATACCCCAGCGAAATAAGTGTTTAATTTATCCATGGTAAAGCCATGTAAATCCTCTTTCGCCTTTGAAATAAGGCCAAGACTTCGTAATGCATCAACCTCGTGCCCGAAGCGCGTCTTAGTCATGCCAAAGAGGTGGTAGGAGGGATGAGCATTCACGATATACTGCCTAAATATACCTATGTGCGCATATAAGTGACATCGCTTTGAGAAATCCCGCCTTCGATGCCCCGCTCCTAGCGTCCCTCGCTTTGCCCCGGCCCAGTTAATCCTGATCCGACGCAGTCGGAGCCACAGTTGCTTTTGCCTGCGTTGGTACGGTAGTTCTAGCAGTGTTTTTAGTTGCCCTCGTAGCTGGAGTGGCATTAAGAACGTCATTATCATTGTTATCATTGTTATCAACATACTTTTTAATACTATAAGTTGCGGCTAGCGCGTGCAAGTCCGCTGCTGACATAAACTCGTAAGTCCTATCGCCTGCTTGATAAGAGATCGCTTGCCTCGATGCCAATTGTACTTAAAATTTAACCCACGTGCAATACGTTTGAGGTTGTTAAAAATTATGAATTTATCCTGACTAAGAAGCTGATTAATAAAGATATTACTATTTATTGAGCTGTTACGCGTTTCCTTTAAGTGCGATTACGTTAACGTCTTTTGTAGTAAGCGCGACAAAATTGCTTTTCGCACGCATCACGCTATTCGCGATATCTCGGCAAGAGAGACACACTACTCAGCTTAGATTAATCTTGTACGACTTGCAACAGGTTGAGCTCTTTGTTGAGATCTTAGTCTTTGACTTTGTCGTCTTCCCTTTCTCCTTTTTATTGTCTTCATATTCTTTCCCTCCTTATTAGTAGCACAGTTTTGACAAGCAAACTTGTCGCTGCTTACTAACGTCCAGCTGTGGCAGATGTCGAGATAAAGTACAGCACAAACATGGCTTGGTCTTTGTTAAGGCTAATAATATTTTTGCACTTAATGCACGATTTGAAAGTTTTTTAACTTTTTGCAGGAGCCATGATTCGCGTAAAACTCGGTGTAACGCAATCCGCAGTTAAACGTTGAAGCGGTGATTATCGCGCAACTCACAGTATCTGCGGCGAGGCAGCACAAACAATTATAACAACACATATGACTTCTAGGATAAATCTCCTGGCGACTGAGAACTCGCACTCTCTTGTTTTAGATATTAAAAATTTCGAGATTTCAAAATTTGAAGTTCGGTCCTTGAGTGCGTCGCACACAGGGTGCAAGACTTGACAGGTGGCCCAAAATTTGCAGAAAAAGTACGCCAAACAGAAGACTAGTTCACGAAAATCAATGGGTATACAGACGATCCGCGCAGATAATGCGAAACACGTCTTGCCGTGACGAGCGTCAGCACTCGAATCGAGAGATCTGACCTCCACGATATGCAGCAGGAAAGAAAAACAGTTTGTGAGGCGCGGAAGACAAGGTTGCTGCAATGGAAAAAGCGACACTGATCAGAAAGTCCCCTTCGAGTGACGAGAGTAATTTTCTGTAGTTGTCCCAGCAACTGGACACATGCGGCAGAAATTCGAGGTTATATTGTCAACAGTTTGCGAAAACTTCCCTCCAGGCTCATAAAAAAACACAAGCCAAGAGTGATTTTCTAGCGTTAACGTAAGAGCCAATTGAGGGGTCCTTTCTGCTACAAGAAATCACTCGGAAGAGTGAAAAACAATTAGTATGGTACTACGAAAGCAAAGCGGTAAGCTAGTGCATCTCAACTTACCGGAGCAGACCGAAAGAAACTTTTCGTTTAAACTACGCGCCTTGATAAATAGGCTCCGCGCCGTTCCAGGTGCCAGATATCTTCCACCTTGAACACTGTTCTCCCACGGCGACCTGCGCACCTGCGCTTACGTGTTTAGGAGGATGGACACAGTTCGGACGACGCTGCAATTGCCCTATACGTGATGCTCCGCCGGCTAAGTGGGCAGACATATGTTATCGACGTCAACGGCGTGTCCCAGACCATCTCCACGAGGTCGCTCAAGCCGGCCTACCTGGTGGCAGCCGATATTCCAGCAGCCGCGCGCCGAGCGCAAGCACGACCAGCAGCCGCGCGTTCAGCGCAGGCACGATTAACAGCCGCACTATCGGCGTAGGCACAATCAGCACCCGCACACGCCGCGTGATCATCACGTGAGGCAGGGCCTTCGTCACAAGTGAATTCAGCGCCAGCACCATCCGTAACAACTCATCGAGCGCCGGTGCCATCTGCCCTGGCGCCTTCAACGTCACCTCCGCAACCCTGCCTACATTTTTGCATTACTAAATTCTTGCATTAGTATTATAATATAATTATTATAGATTAAATTAAGAGTGCAAAATAAATCTTAAATTTTACATTTCTGATCTGGCCTTGTGCGTCTCAAATCTGGTGCTAATTTAGCTTTGATCAACCCTTCATTAGATCAGTGACATAAGTACTCGATCCGACACGTGATTACTTATCAAATTTAGAGTTTGGACGAGTCTAGCCCTGTTCACGCCCTAAAAGAAGCGGTATAAGCTGTCGAATGTTGCGAAACTTGTTAGAGAAAAAAATTGTTCACTTAACTCGTACGCATACTAGACTCCCGTACTAGTTGTGTAATTGATTATTTAATAAAAAGTGTTGCATAGTTTAATATGAACGATTACAATAATGTTTAAAACTGTACATTTCTTTTATTCAATATTAATGATAGCAGAATTATTATTACATCTAATATAACAGAATGCATAATAATTAAAAAATGTCTTATCATTAATAAATACAGATACTTTGCGGACACTCTTTCCCGTAATGAGAATAGTCTTCCAGCTAATCATAGAGCGCATGTCATCGAAACGATAACAGATAGTCAGCAGAAACAATTTTCGCCAGGGTTATCCTCATCCATCATGCAAAGTCATTCGGGCCCAACCTTATGTAGTTCCATGGACACGGTTGTTGTATTGCCTGAGGCTTCTTACGAAGAAACGCACTCTTACCCTCTTGTTAAGTAAGTCTAGCAATAAGATACTATTAAATAGCTTAGCTGGGATATTCCATTGTATTATATTACTATTAATATATATGAATGTATATGGAACATTCCACATCGCCCGTGGAAAATTTTTTAAATTTTGGCCGAACTTTGTTACCTAGTCCAGTATACTCCCAAAAGAAAATAATATAAATTTGACCTGAAAAATCATATTGTGGCAATGTGCTAAGGCTTGATCTCCACCACATCTAGATTTAAAAGTTTTATCATATAGAACATGTACAATTTTTTTAAGAATTTTAAACCTTCACAAAGTGTCACAATATGATTTTTGGCTATACAAAGGTAGACAGCTAATTCAAAACATAATGTATATGTCATGAAAATATTTTTTTCAAATTCTACAGTAAATTTACAAAAAAAGATGTCGATATGTGTTTTTAAAAAATACGCTTCTATATTGCCTTAAAACATTTTAGTTAGCTATATAAGCAAAAAAATTTAGAAAATCATAGTTTTTAATATGGCCATAACTTTGCAAGGAATATATATATATATATATATATATATATATATATATACATATATATATATATATATATATATATATATATATATATACGCGCGCACCAGTCGTCTACTTTGTGCATCATCGATCGATCATGCTCTGGACAGACTTATCGCTGACACTTACATTTCTTTGCATCAAGTGAGGAAGTTGGGGCTTAACTCAGTTTACCTATATTCCTTAGCATCGGTCTGAGTAGCACATAGAGGTACTCAACCCTAGCTCCTACTTTTTTCTGCATCGGGCAGGAAAGTGAGAAGTCAACTCTGTGACTTACGTTTCTCTGCATCATTCCGAGGAACGTTTTGTATCCACGACTTAGTGGCCTTTGTCTAGCCATAGTTTTATTTAGCTATTTCCCCTGGTCTTTTTCTTCTTTTCTCTTTGACATTTCTAACCTTTTTGAAAATGGCCCTTACGTAGTAGTTTACTGCGTACCAACCATCCTCAAACGTCAATATAACTGTCATCATTAACTCCGGTGTCACTTTGGTTTGGAGATAATAATCGAGTACTTTTGAAACACAGTAGACATGCTCCGCGTCTTCGTTGCATGCCCAAAAGCATCCGTGTCCGGTCAAAAAATGTGTAAGGTAGTAATTGAGCTCCCTATGTCTTCTTTGCATCCAGTCCTCTATTCTTGGTATCAGGCGATGTGTCCATTGCCCCTTATCACTAAAATCCTATCTTTTTTGCCACTTAGGCATTGTCTACTTTCTTGCGGAGTCCCAGATTTCATTCTGCATGTTATCGCTAATCCCTCCTTTCCATTGCTAAAGATCAATAGGCGGCATGCCTGCTATGATGCAGACCTACTTGTCCGATACTGCACAGTAAGCCGATGCGACCCTTGGTGTACTTCTCCTGTACACTGTGGATATCTTTTATGCATAACTTTTCACCAATATGAAATTCACCCATATTAGGGCCCTATACAAAATAATTGATGTGATTGCACTGGCTAGGAGTAACTTTTAATTCCGCGTTGGTCTTCCTACATTTGGCATCAACCTTGATAAAGTATCGCTAAATTTTGCTGCTTTATCACCTACTACTTCAAGATGTTATTTAAACGTAAGTATTATATTGGTGGTGAGGCCAAGTACTTGATGATTGGTTGAGATTCAATCTCATGTTCGCCCACCAGTTAATCACCGTCAGTGTTATTGTCTTCTATCTTCTTTCTACTGAAAATAAGGAAAGCTTTTGTTTTATGGCTGGCCAGTACTAGGCCTGTCTCTGCTAGCCATTTGCGTATTATATGAATAGACTCCTCAGCTATGTACCTCACTTCTTCTTTGCGCTTCGCCACAACCACTGCCGCAACATCTTCAGAAAAGCCTACTACTGTTGCTCTTTTGGGTAATTCTAGTCTTACGCTATCGTACATGATGTTCCAAATCGGTCGGCTAAGACTGACCCTTGGGGGATGCCTCCTGTAATTTAATAGGTCTTAGTACCCTTCCTCAGTGTCATAATATAGGATTCTGTACTTCGATTAGTCAGACATAATCCTTCTTATATAGAATTCGCCTCATGTATTTATCTCCATTTGGCTGAGATAAATGCATTTTCAACGTCTAATGTAACTACGGCGCAGTACTCTTTTTTATTTCTTTTCCGCCTTTTCCCTCTATAGCTGTTCACGCAGTGTCAATCACTAGGCTAACTGCATCCAGGGTTAAACGATTCTTCCTAACGTCATGATGGTGTTCCGCCAATCCACTTTTTCCTTCTATAAAATGGTCCATTCTAACACAGATTATGTGTTCCAGAATCTTGCCCGAGGTATGCAACACGCAGAGCAGTCTATTTGATGTGTGATTCCTGGAGTGGCTTTTTTCTTTTTGGTAGGAGTACAAGTCGCTGTTTCTTCCAGTTTGTGGGAAATATTCCCTCTTCTAGACATGAATTGTACGAGTCTACAAAGACCTCTGGGTAGGCTTGAATGGCATAATTCAATGCAATATTGGGAATGCTGTCTAGCCTTGTTATTTCCTACCCTTCTGCAAGCGGCTAACAGTTATTTAATCGTAAACGGCAAAATAGCCTCTTTGTTCACACCCCTTTCAATGACAATTAGTTCTTACAGTTGCCTTGGGAACAGTGTGACCACTACCTGGTGTAGTAGTTTCATTTCTTTTACGCAGGCATCTACTATTTCCTGACCTCTTCAAGTTTTATAGTACTTCTTCCTCACCCATTGTTCTCATCCTCTGGTCCAGTGGCACTTGCAACGTGCACTTTTAACCTTCTTGTCCCACCAGTATACTGGTGGTCGTCTACAGTTGTGCACTTCTTTAGCATAAGAAATAAATCTTCTTGACTTAATCCTTCGTTTTTCAACTGACTCCTTTGGTCCTTGTACTTGCATTGATTCTCTACTCCGATTTTCTTACCTCTATTATTAAAGCCTAGTGATCACTATTTGTGTAGTTTTTACTCACGGTCCGCATGTCAATTTAGCCAATTCGACAGCTACTAACAAAGGTTAGGTCTATAATAGATCCTGTGTATTCTCTTCTGAAGGTGTAAGTCCTACCCTGTTTAACTAACACCAGGTCTAGGAGATGAAATGCTTCCAAAAGTACCCGTCCTCTTTGATGAGTCCTTTGACTGTCCCATTCTACTGCCTATGCGTTAAAATCACCGGCAATAATTACTGGATTTTGTAATATATCCACTAGACAATAGACCAGGATGTTAGTTAGGAATATCTCTTTATTAAGGGGATGTCGTCCCAAAAACACTGTTTTTCTATTACATAAAACTTTTGGAATAAAGTTTGCAAATGAAAGATTGAGTCTGTAGCGCCATAGTGTTAAGTTTAATAAACCGTTCTACTGAAATAAAATTTCGATCGGACTTTCTGTTTTTCTAGAAGTTAGGAAATACAAAATACCCCGTGGTGGATTTGCGAAGCTTTTGGGTCGACATCCCCTTAAGAATGTACGAATTACATGTGCACTCGTGTGCTGCCCATGAATCTCTGCGGGACTCGTGGCTTTGGCGCGCTTGCTCGCCGTCGCACAGTGGGCCAGAAAATCAAAAAAGTGATCACGGGCTGTCTTCACTCGAAGAAATGCTTGAAAAAAAATTCAAGGGTAGGAAAATCTTCGTCAGAATGCCTAGTTTCCGAATCAGTTTCCCCCCGAAACCCCCGGACGTCAATATTTTTTGTCCCACCTGAAAACCTGACCTCATTTTTAGAATGTCCTTTTTCGATTTTACCGATAATAAGTTAGATCGTTGCATTTTACAATTTTAACCATAATAACTGAGATGTGGGCACAGTATTTACTAGCGTGCACTTATATACTATATATAACAAAAATATATATATGTATATATAGGTCGTTCATGGTGAAATCAAAGATCAAAAATTTATAGCTTCTTCAACCTACGGTAAATATGTTCCAGAAACAGTTTCCAGTGCACTTGAATTTTTTCAGATTTTTAAATTACTCTTTACCAAAATGGTAGGGAGCCAAACATGTCAATTTTGGCAATAATTGGGTTTGCAGCACTAATTAATTAATTGATAGCTCTTCAGGGAAGCATTTTTCACTATAAACATAAATATACTTTTTTTTTCTAAAATTTTCTGAATTTTTTAATAAAAGTACCCTTAAAGCTATATATATATATATATATATATATATGTGTGTGTGTGTGTGTATGTGTGTGTGTGGTGAGGCTACCTTATTTTCATTTTAAACCTTAAAATATGAAAACCTAAATGTTTGATCCGGACTCCGACAACCTCAATACAGTATCCGGATAGTTTTAGTTAAAAATGCATCCCTTATGCGCTACAAATCATTGAAAATAGGTAAAAAAATGCGAAAATTGCTTGAAACCTAAACTTTAACCAGCCAGAACCCGAAGCCAAATGAAGGGATCGTGCTAAAATTTTTTTGGGAGTCAGGTACAACATATAGAACATGTATATACAGTTTAGGGAAAAATAAAAATTTTAATATCTTCGATTTTACAGAGAACCACCCATATATATATTATATATATCAAACATTCTTTACTTTCTTAATATTTCAGAGTTTAAACTCTTTGAATAAGTAAAAATTTTTTCGTAATTAAACTTTTCCGACGTTCTAAGATTTATACACTATTGAATAATCTTTGGTTATATGTTCTTAACATTTTACGTAAGGACTTACTCAAGACCTTAAAGCAGATATGGCTTAAGATTAAATCCATGATTTTATCAATTATTTTGAATCACAAACTGACAAGATCTTTTATAAGATCTTGAGTAAAATATTGAAAAAAAACTTTTTTTCTGCGATGGTAACCAGATCTTAAATAGGATCTTGTGTGAATTGTTTTATAAATTCGCTGTTGAAGATAAATGTTCCTATATATGATCTTATGCTAGATCTAATGCAATATATGATATATTATTGGTTAGGAAATTATTAATGAATGAAGGACATTTCAAAATTGTACAAGTATAACATCCATATAATAAATTAAAGTTTTAAATTTTAACTACAATCATTAACGAAAATAATATGGTACATGATGTTCTGTAGGCAACAGTAACCAATATTGTATCTTTTGAATTCTTACGATCTATTTTTTATCTACCTTCTGGTCAACTTTCGGATTCATCTTCTGATTCATGAGAATCAGAATCCGTATCTTGAGTATGTGATGGTATAATAATTAAATTTTCCATATCTTCAGATAAGCATCTGTGTTTTTTATGAGATGTTGGCCTTGACAACGTTATAAAAATCTGAATTCATGAGTAACCTTTTGAACATGTCTGTGTTTATATTAACCCTAATACAAAAGAAACAATAAACATTTACTTTAATACTTTTCTAAAAAAGCTGTAGAATACTTAAAATTATATATGATTTGAATTATATACCGAAAAGTTTTCCTTGAAAATCTATCTCTGAAGCGTTTTACAAGTTTGTGGTTGCTTTCTTGTGCCTCCTCTGACATCATTCCAATTGGTAACGCAAAGTTGTCAATAATCGCATGTCCGTGAATCAAAATAACATACATAATATTCTTTGAAGGCAGCTGTATTAATTCTATTACTACTTGATATAGTGTCCAAAATGGTTTGAAACTTTTTCAATAAGACGATGTCAAATTCGAAAAGAATTTTAATATATTTTAGTGCTATCAACATACAATTTCTTAACGTTTTTGGTAAACAAACTATATTTTATTTATATTTTAATTGTTAAATTAAAATGTTTCATTTTAATCAGTGTCTTACTCTCAAAAATAAATGATAATCATTCCATTTGTTAGAAGATTGGTCGTTGTAACTATCTAATTCTCGCTCACAAATTGGTTGTTTATTTTCCCGCGCTATCTTTACGTATGGATAAATTGTTAACTTCGAAAAATAAAAATTAAGAACATATGACAAAAGTGATTTAAGCACGTTTGAAGTCACAATTAATTTGTTAACAAACAATTCACTGGCTCAAAATGATTTTTAATGCGTTTATGTTAAAACTTACGTAGTAACATTAGTAATATTGTTTACTAACTACTTACCAGTTACATTTGAAACAATATCAGGGTTATTAAAAAATGTTCTAGCTGTGTTTCCGTCATTTGTATTTCCAAAGTTTTGAGTAGGAGCATCAACCAATATACCTAACTGACTTAATAGTTCATCTTTCAACTAAAAATTTATAAATTTCATGAATTTCTAAGCTTAGAATCATTAACGCTATAAGTTACAGGCGCGTCCTCAGATTGCGGATAGAGGAACGGCCCCTGAGAAGGAGGTTAACTGCGAATAAATCGAATAAGCACGAATAAGCAGCCGCGGACAGCCGATAGGCCCGGGCGTGGGTGTGATGAGCCCACACTGGCGAACGCATTCATCTAGAAACACTACGTGGACATAGCAACGTGGACATCGTCGGACGGAGCCACGCGAAATGAAATCGATCACTTCCTTATCGATAAGAGGCGCCAAACAAATGTACTTGACGTAAGAACCTATAGGGGGGCGGATTGCGACTCGGATGAGTTTCTAGTAGCGGCCAAATTAAGAGCCAAATTAGTAGCCGGGCAAAATAGTAAACGGGCGAACAAAGTAGAAACCTTCGACATTGAAAAGCTACGAAACGGGGTAGAGCGAATTCAGTATCAAGTAGAAATAAGTAACCGGTTTCAGGTTCTCGAGGACACAGATGCACCGACGGAGGTAGATGACGACCCAAACAGTCTATGGGGGGCTATCGAAAGAACGGTAAAAGAGGCCGCGAACAAAGTGCTAGGTAAAAAGAAAAAGCCAAAGAGCAAACCATGGTTTGACGAAAAGTGCGAACTCTGGTTTGAAAGGCGCAAAAAGGCTAAAGTAGACAGCGTTCACAATGGAAACGATAGGACCGTAGAAGAGTACCACGAAATAAGAAAGCAAGTGGGTGTGATTTACAGAAACAAAAAGCGCGAGTACCAAAAGAGTGAGTATAGAAAAATAGAAACTAACAGTAAGCAGAATAACCCGCGCGAGATGTACAAAGGGATCAACGCTATTACGAAGGTTTTCCAGAGTAGATCGTAATTAATGAAAGATGAGGGCGGGAATCTCGTTACAAGGGAAAATGAACTGCTAAAGCTGTGGAAAGGATATTTTGATAAGTTACTAAACGTACATGAAAACTGCGAGGAAACGGGAGATGAAATCCACACTGCTGAACTCCATATGGAAGAACCGACTTACAAAGAAGTAGAAGCCGCGATCAAAAAACTAAAAAACAATACGGCCGCGGGAAACGATTCTATACCAGCTGAACTACTTAAATATGGGGGCACCGCGCTTACATTCAGAATTTTTGAACTAGTATGTGCTATTTGGAAAAATGAAACGATACCGGAAAACTGAAAAAAATCCATCATCATACCGATTTTCAAAAAGGGAGATAAGACAGATTGCAATAACTACCGGGGAATCTCACTTTTAGCTACCTGCTACAAAGTTCTATCAAACGTAATACAGGCCAGACTCACGCCCTTCGCGGTAGATATAATAGGAGAGAATCAGTGTGGATTCTGGCGTAACAGATCGACGAGCGATCAAATGTTTACTATAAGACAGTTGTTAGAGAAAAAATGGGAATATTGCGAAACAATACACCAACTATTTATAGACTTTAAAAAAGCGTACGACTCTATCAAACGAATCAAAATGTATCAAATTCTTGTGCTCCTCGGAGTACCAAAAAAACTCGTGAAATTAATTCAAATACTCTTTAACTTAACGCTAGAGTATGATGTTAGAAAAATGCAGACTAGCGGGCTAGGTGCAACCCTTAACGAAAAAACACAAATTCTGGGATATGCGGATGACTTGGACATACTGGGGTATAACGGTTCAGCGGTAGCGAGAAATGCGGAAATTCTCATAAATGCGGCTGAGGACACAGGATAGAGGTGAGCGAATCGAAGACGAAATATATGATCATGGACAAACTGGGCATTTGCGAAGGTGAGGGTGATTTTAGAGTCGGAAATTATACTTTCGAAAAGGTTAGCGAATTCAGATATTTAGGCACAACCATAAATGATCGAAACGAAATTAAAGCCGAGATTAACAAGAGACTTCATTTGGGTAATGCCTGCTTCTACGCCGTGAATAGATTACTAAAATCAAAACTGCTGTCTAGAAATGTAAAAGTAAGGATATATAGGACTATAATAATGGCGGTAATTTTGTACGGGTGATAAGAAAGATGAAGAAACCGGGGAGTGGAGGAAACTGCACAATGACGAGCTACACAATTTATACTCGTCACCGAATATAAACAGAATAATTAAATCGCGTAGACTAAGATGGACAGGGCCCGTGGCAAGAATGGGAGACGATCGTACGGCAGCGCGTATAATGAAAGGAAAGTCAAGCACACCGCGACCTCTACGTAGACCTAGGCGCAGGTGGGGGGACAACGTAAAAACGGACTTAACTGAAATCGGGAGGGAGGGTGCGCAATGGATGGGGTTGGCACAAAATAGAGATACGTGGAAGGCTTGCGTAGATAAGGCGATGAACTTTCGAGTTCGAAATGCCACTTAAAAAAAAACTATTAAATCATTCGGATAAGACTCATTTTTAGCTTCTCTAACCTAAATAAAACAATTATGGTAATTTTGCGGGATAAGGCCGGAATGAAAATTATATTTGAATTTATTTTTGTTCCCTAGGTGAAAATATATTTACCTAAAAAAGCTAATGAAAGCTAATAAATTTTATTAACAATTATGTAAATGATATTATTTTCACCAGGGTCTCCCAAAGAAGGATCTTTAAATCAATATTTTTTTATGTAAAAAAAAATAGTTTGACCCAAGCTGAACGAATCTGTTTCTCTTAAAAATTTTGTAAAGTGCCCGCATTATTGATATTTAAAAATATCAAAAAAGATAACTCGATTGCAAAGTAACAAATAAATAATCAAGTTTAATTTGATATTTACTAAAAACCACTATCTAAAATTAATAAAATTGTAATCTTGTAATTTGATTTATCAGAGCCTGCAGATTTTTAAACAGCATAGGCACTACAACTATTTATTTAAAAATCTTACCTCGTTATAAGGTGACAAAAAATCGTGACCATATTCTAGTGCAACATCTCTTATTGTTTGATAAACTTGTTTAGATAAATTAGTATCGATCATTAATGACTCTTTCAGGAGGCAATTCCGTACCAGATCTTTTCTTATACGCATTTTCAATATTTATTGCATAATAAGGATTAACTACCTTAGAAATCAATCTGACACCAGGCGAATTATTGTCAAACTTTAATTTTTTTTTTCGCTGCTTCATAAACTTCTTCAGCGCTTAACTGGCCACACAAAGCTGCAGTTCGTCATCTTTTTATTGCTTCTGACGCCTTATTAAATGAAACTTTATATTTTTGTTCAGTCGTTTGTATACCTTAAAAAAATATATAGAAATAAAATATTTTACAATATTATAACATCATAATGTTTAGCCTTCAAATATAAAACTACTTTTAGATAAATTAATAAAAACAAAAATCAAGTTAACCATACAAAATGTCAGTTTTTCAAATAATCATAATATACTGATGAATATATCTTAACTGCTTTAGTAGCATTTTTCTCAATTTACACTAAATTAAATTCGACATCTTGTTTAAGCCATTCAGCATATTTAT
>QLYP01000387.1:2784-24796 GCA_016647725.1 Nasonia giraulti
CAATTAAATCGCAAACCTTTTGTGCTACTTTTATGCCGATATGCTCACTATCTTAGGATATTTGCTGTATAGAATAACTATGATAGTCTATTTATATTACAGTAAAACTGTATATCGGGATAAGACTAACACAAAACATGCGCGCACTTCTAGAGCACGCGGAAAGATTCGGAATACGAATCAACTGGAAAAAATACCAGTTCCTACAGACCAAGGTGGAGTTTCTCGGACACCTGGTGGGAGACGGCAAAATCTCTCCGACGCCAGAGAAGACCACAGATATGGTAAATTATAAGGAACCACGAATGACGAAGCAGCTGATGAGGTTTCTCGGGCTGGTCGGATATTTCCGCATGTTTATTCACGATTATGCCAAGATCGTGAGGCCGCTGAGCGACCAGCTGAGGAAAGACACTCAATTTATATTCACGAAGCACCGCTGTTACAACTGTGCAGCCAGCACCGAGAGACCGAGCGGCACACCGACACATCAAAGGACGGCTACGGTACTATCCTGCTACAGAAGAACTCGGAAGACCAGACCCCGTGTACTACCTCAGCAGGAAGACGTCTCCAGCAGAGAATAAGTACAGCAGCTATGAGCTGGAGTTCTTAGCGGTGACACGGGCCTTGTCCCCGACGATGCCCGAAACCAGCATGAGATACCAACGTCTACTTACGAAGATAGACGCCTTAACCTAGTTCACGTAGAATTTCCCGGCGAAGTCCACCAGAAGCGCAGAAGTGATTAAGACACTCCGAGTCTGGCAACAGCATTTCGAAAGTCCGCATCGCTTTATCACAGACCGAGGAATAGCGTTCACTTCATGCGAATTTCGGGACTTCCGCGAGAGCGAAAGTATCGTGCACCTGGTTATCACCGCTGGAGTACCGCAAGGCAACGGACAGGTAGAGAGGGTCAACGCCGACGTCGCAGAAGTGATGAGGAAGCTAGGAGCAGCGAGGCAGAAGACATGATACAAGTACATCGGCAGGGCCCAGTGAGCAATCAACGGGATCTATTAGAGGGCGTTTGTTACCAGCCCCTATGAACTGCTCTTTAGCGTGCGACCATCCCTGCTGAACGACATCCAACTGCAGGAGGCCATCAACGAGGAGATTATACGCCACTTTAAAGAAGCAAAACAGGCTTTTTGCGTGAAAACCCTTGCATTATGACATTTTTAGGTTAGTTTTGGGTTACATGGTACCAAAAATGGCCTTTTTCGGCGTTAAATCACTCAAATGAGGGCATTTTTAGGTTAAAGAGAAAAGCAGACACTGACAGCGGCGATATTATTTTTATATATAGAGAGAAACCCTTTATTACCTCAAATTCTGATAAGACCATCATTGAAAACGTAAGATAATATAAAAAATACGGCTTGGAGCGAACAAAATATTTCATTTGATTATGTTTTCATGGGAAGATATGCAAAACTACTCAAAAGGAGTCACTTTAGTAAGTAAATTGTAACATAACCAGCTAAAAACGTGAAAAAATGGCAAAAAAATCAGTTTTTGGCTCAAATCGAGTTGTGCCACAATTATAAGGAAAAAACGTTAGTGCCATCGTACAGAACGGGAAAAAGTACACAAAAAAAGTCTACTTAAAAAGTTGCACCTCAAAAACAAGGGGGTCAAAATATCGATTGAAAACTTTAATAATTTAATTAGATCCGATATTTGAGGGTATGTAATCCCAAAAAAATTGCAGTTATTCATGACATAAAAATACACCAATGTGAATTTTTAAAAAAATTTTTATCCTATAGGGACTTCAGAAAAAAATAAAATCAAAAAAACACGTTTATCGACGTTACTGCGCATGCGCACTAGGCAGAGAGCTAAAAATTTGGCTATGGGAGTTTTTTTTTATCCCCCATCGAATGGTATATAACATATATACATTTTCCAAGGGGGCCATTTCACCATAGTAACCCGGCTATAGCCTTTATTTCTATTTTATTCTATGATTTTACAGCCGGTCCTGTGTACTTATAAAATGGCGGACCAGGCGATATACTTATTAATTGATATACGAATTTATTTATACGTATAATAGATGTACGTTTTTATTTTATGTATTTCAGCTCGATCTCCAATGACTCCTGCTGTTGAGGATTATCTTCACACCCTGGAAAGTCTTGACCTCCAGGAGCATTTCGAATTCAGCACCATAACGGAATCGGATGTGTTGGCTGCAGTATCGCACTTCGACACTCAGGCCAGGGGAAGCAACGGAATCCCTCAGGCTGTAATTTCAAAGGCATTGCCAGTTCTCGGTCCTCTACTAAGTCACTTTTTCAACTTGTCTTTGAGAGAATCATGTTTCCCATCCCAACAAAAAGAAAGTGACACTTCTCCTCTTTGACTTCAGCAAGGAGTTTGACACTGTGTGTCACGTCTGGCTCCTGAGAAAGCTATCCACCTTCGGCTTCTCTAAGCAGGTCATCCGCTGGTTTGCCTCCTATCTCACTAGGAGAGAGCAGGCCGTCGTTGGTGACAATAACGAGCGCTCCTCTTCGCAGCGTCTCAACATCGGCATTCCGCAGGGCTCCGTTTTAGGTCCCTTGCTGTTCGCATTGTACATCAACGACATTGGTTTCTGCCTTGACTCCGATGTTTCCCATCTTATCTATGCGGATGATTTGCAAATTTACAGCCAATGCCACCTCGAAGAGCTAGACTCTTTATCAAACAAGATGAGTGCTAATGCTGAGAGGATAATGGGCTGGGCTTCGCAAAATAGGCTTAAACTCAATGTTAGTAAAACCAAAGCAATTGTCCTGGGCTCCCCCTACTACATAAATTTACTTCCCCTAAAAGCTAACACTTTCATTGATATCGGGGGTGTCCAGGTCAGCTTTGAATCCTCTGTGCGTAATCTGGGATTGGAGCTTGACTCTAAACTCACATGGAAAGAGCACGTTACACAAGTGTGTAAGCGTGCTCACTCCCTAATGTACAGGCTCTACTTTTTCAGAAAGAGTACCAATCTCAGGTTTCGCAAACATCTTGTGCAAGCATTCCTATTTCCAATCATCGACTACTGTTCTCTTGTATACTGTGACCTGACGCAGGAATTCGACTTAAAACTACAGAGACTCGTGAATACAGGGATTCGGTACATCTATGGTGTAAGGAGGGATGAGCACATCTCCCCGTACAGGCGGGAGCTGCAGTATTCGGACACAGGAAGTACTTCACAGCTTGTTTCCTACGTAAAATGTTTAACTCGGTCATACCACCATATGTATCGGCCTTTTTTGACTTCCGCGTCACACTCCGGCCTGTGAGGGGCGAGGTGACACCTCTGGAAATTTCTGCTTTCGCACAGAGACGTTGAGGAACTCATTCCATATCAGCGCCTCATACCTATGGAATAACCTGCCATCACACATCAAAAACATCTGATCCACTGCCACTTTCTGGCAAGCTGATTTGAGTTAATTTTTTGATTCAGGTTTAGTTATTATTATCAATTTAGTACACAAGGGTTTTATTTATATTGATTGTTATGCTTTTATTGGCCCAGAGCACTTCACAGACGTTCAGTTTACAGAGTTGATGGAGTTTCGCTATATTTAGCTTAGGATTTTGTCGTTTACAGTAGTATTTAGTAAGTTTAGTCTTATTTATTTATTAATTGTAAAGTACCTATGATTTATCTTAACAACTTACTATTATTATAATCCTGCGCATTTTAGATGGTTCTAATCACCCTTCGTGGCAGATGCTGACTGTATTATCTAAACACGTTCACGTGGCAATTTAAAATAAGAATGGTCAACTGCTCTTGCTAACTCCGGAGATTCCACTCGACGGTCCTTAGCTTATACTTCTCTCTGTGGCACTGATCTGTATTCAAAGGACTCTCCGGTGTATGCTATGCCAAGGGATGGATTTAGCATGCTACCAAGGTGTTACACGGATTTAGCACGCTCCAAATACTAGCAAACACCGCCGCTTCACCTTAGAATCAGTTGTAGCCGCCAGTTTACTAAAGTCACTACGCAAAAAGACACTGCGTGGATCGGCTCCGGGGGTTTTAAAGCCTCGGTACCGATTAACGCAGTTATGAAATTGAGATGAGAAAGATTGTGTTAGTCCAATCAGCATTTACCACAAAGGATCGACGCGTACGCCTTGCAGTCGTCTTTCACGCGCACGAGGAGTGCTGACACAGAGGGCAGAGCACTCGCTTCGATTTTCGGCGCTCAGTTGTGCAATATCGCAGTCGTATGCACTCTGTATGGGCTCATGCGGTTGTTGGTTCGCAGAATGTACAAATATATAATTTAAGAGTATAAACGTGGTACATTACAGACGAGAAGCGTGGGACATACTCAGATCTTTCAGTGCGCGTGTAACTCTAGTGACCTAAGGCTCTCGAGCTGAAGGCTAGTTCCTTTTGATTTAATTAATTATTTGTAGACTCGCGAAGCCCGTCCTTATATCAAGTACGGTCTTTACAATAAATACCGCAGGGGTAGTAGATAAAAATGTGATAAAAACGTTATTTTATCCTTGATAATAATAACACTTTATACTATTCTTTTATCTTGGTCACTGTGCAGAATCTTTAAGTTAAAACTGCAAAATTTACCAGTCTAACCTCCAAATAATTGATCCGGTGCTGCAGTCTCTGTAGTGGCTTTTTCTTCTAACACTACAGTCTTCATAGAGTCCTTGGTAACTTTCTCACATACTTCACTAAATTGTTCGTTGATTGTATCATATGTAGACCGAGCAGTATATCAACCCACAAAATGTTGATAGACCAGCGTGTCCAAGTCCAAGAACACGAAAAGTAACCACTGCTCTTCTGTTGTTCTCCCAAGTATGGTTCCTAGACGCCAACTTTTCTTCATGACTTGATAGCTGCCAGCTGACCACACTCAATGCACACTACTTCAATCCTTGAGCTTTAGATTCGCCAAGTTTAAGTTAATCATAACATTGTTTGCAAATCAAAAGTTCCTCGAGAGCAGAAAAAAGAATGTTTATATCAATCAATCTATTCCTGACCACAGAGGTTCCTTTCGCTGCTGGAGTTTGTATCTATCTTGCTGAACTTGAATGTCTTGTCCTGTTGGCAGGTTCATCCTCGCATGTTGCTCCTAGAAATCTTTTTGGACTCTTCTTGCCTCTTCCTCGAGAGTACTTCTTGTCAGGATGTACTCGCAAACCTTCCCTTGGCATTTCGATAATCACACATATTTTTAAGGGGACCACCTTAAAATAATGTTTGTTATGCTGTCATATTTAAAAAAAAATAAGATACTAAACTGATAGATGTTTAAAATACATTATAATATATGTTATATATCGTAAAAACGAAAAAAAAACAGTTTTAAATATTTTTTGTATGGTCTTATATGCTCAAAAATAGCTATGCTAATAAGCATGCTGTTTTTTTACTGACCGCAAGATTCAAAAGCACTGGAGCATCATATTAAAACAAATCAATTTTGTTTGTTGTGAGTGTTTTCATGGTCCGAGTGTGGGATTTAAAAAAAACAGCTAGCCGTAAAAAGTTTTATGGAATGAAAGTCATAATTTTTGTATTTTTCTTGATTTTATTGAAAATTTTGACTATCGTTCCATAAAATTTTTTAAGGTTAGCTTCTTTATCAAAATTCCACACTCGGACCATGAGAACACTCACAACGAACAAAATAACCATTGATTTGTTGTAACACGATGCTTCAGTTTATTAAATTAACTTTTGTAAAATAACATTAAATATCAGAGTTATAAGTATTTTCACTACTTTTTTTTAATTAGATTTTTGTTCAGTATATATCACATTATTAACTTTTTTACACTTTTGCAAACTTTTGTGTTCATCACTGACGGAGACTACTAATAGCGACTGGTATAGTTCAATACTTTTTTGATAACTTCTCATAATACTTTTAATTATCTGACTGCGTCTTAATACTTATTAGACCTCTGAATACGCCAAGCCAAATCTGTAAACACAATATATAATCTTAGAATAAAAAATTACAATTAAAAAATTTAAAATGTTGTATTTGTGCTTTTTAATCACGCCACTTACAATTAAAATAAAATTTCAGTATTCGCCACTGACATATTCATTATCAGCAGTGAGAATATTCAATTGCCTTCTCAAGCTTCGTGCTTCTTTTAAATTCATTTCTGTTTGTTTTTCAGCTTCCTTGATATATAATTAGTCCTTCATCACTGCAGCATAATGCATTTTAGTCAGGTTCAATATCAAGGTTAGACATGAGAAATAAAAATTCTTTCCAGCCAGTCGAAAACATAATGCACGCTATATATACTGATATTTCTAATGTTTCAAGTCCAACAAAATCAGTCTTTGGTGCGATGTTCCATAAAACATTATTCAAGGACTCGTTAGCATTCTGCGTCTGTCCACCTAAACATTTTCTAAGAAGCTCCGACTCAGACAGTTTTTTAAACACATCTTCAATTTCATCTAAAATTGCATTTGTTATTGCTGAAGGATGAACATTATCTTGTTCTTTACCTTCTAATAATGCCTTTTGATATTTGCACCAAGATCCGGATCCAGTAGGACAGTACATATGTTGGGGATTTTCATCAGTCGAACCTTTATGAAAAAAAAATGGCCCAAATTGCTCTGGTCATGCTTCTAAAGAATCAGAATTTCCTCTGATAGCATTTCCATAATATGTTTGTAGTTCGTCTATTAGTTTATCTGTCAAGCGTCCTTTTCCACCAATTTTCTTTTTATCGGAAAGAATCTTTGATTTAATTTCTTCTTTTAATGTTCTGAGTTGCTTGCCAAAACATTTCTATACGTGACCACAACACTCTTTCTTCGTAGCTACTACATGATTACCATACGGCTTTGCTTCCAACATTTTTGAGAATGTTGAAGAATGTCCATCGCCCAAGTAAGATACGTATTCTACATCATACTTTTCTACTGAGTGACAGAAAATATCCACAATGGCTGAAGATTCTATTGATCCGGATGAGCCAATATGATTTTTAGTGCACGATGGTAAGTGCGCACTAAACCATTCTTGCCATTCTGGAATCCCTTCAGATCCATGAATTTTATAAATTATATATTGCACTGTAAACAGTATGAGGAAAGCATATCAATATCAATGATTTTTCCACTTTCTCGTCCAATAATTGTAAAAACACCATTGTAAGATCTATGACCTCAACGCTGCCATGTACCATCACCTTGAACACCTATGTTTCGCGTACAAGCTACAACTTTTGTCTGGAGTATTTGTCAACTCCGGTTCATTCTCTGACATATCTTCCTGTTCTAAATGTTCGATACTCGATCGACGAATAGCTTCTTGATTGGAATCATCAACTTTTTTTTGCTTGAATTTTGAGTAAGTTTGATTTCCTCTTCAACAATTTTCTTGCAATTAAAAAAAAAGTATCATGTTTACACTTATCACAAGGAATACTATAATTTCTACCTAATCCACTACAACTTTCTTCATACATTTTGATATTTTCACCACATTTAGACACTAAATTATTTTCAAGAATTGTAAAAAGAAGTATCATATCAAAAATCCTATAACCTTCAAAACTGACTTCTGGATAGTAAACAGAAGATAATTTATAAGCGGAAGAACTTTTTTTATAATTCCCATTACAGACTTTTGGACGTTTTTTTCTTTGCCAAGAGATCGTTTTTTAGCAATTTTTGTATGACGGTTTCTTGAATACATTTTATATTTTTTATTAAAAGCAGAAGAAACCCGTAGCATAACATTAGTATGTCAACATTAGGCTACGTATGCATGAAAAAAAATTCCGTAGCTACTAAGCTGATTCTACAATAACCCGCTATCTATGTATGAATGTATACACACTTGCACACACACATATATATATATATATCACTGCCTTTGATCTCGTTAATTTCGACGCTAGAGTTTTGAGAGCTGCTTGACTGTGTAGATAGTCACCTTCATTAGCGCACCATCGTTTAGCTGTGCCTCGCTGCTTTCTCAATTGCTAGGATTTCCACTTGCAGAATGTTGCAGTCGTTCTTGAGCCTGTATGACTTTTGAACTCCTAGTTGCTCTGAGTAGACTCCTGCTCCCGTACCTTTTATCGTTTTTGAACCGTCTGTAAAGATTGAGATCTCCTCCTCTTTTATTATTGAGTTTTGTTCCCAGTCTGCCTTCGTCGGTATTATTATTTTGATGTTTTCTTTGAAACTTAGGTAAGTGACAGTGTAGTCAGTCTGCTGTATTATATAGCAGGGGCTGTAGATTTTTACTTAGTTTCCCCATCTCCTTCATCACCGACACATGCCTGTGGTTGGTTTGTTTCCACAGTTTGGAGTCTCTTAATCTGAGAGCCCCTTTTGCGGCTAGTCCTTTACGTACAGATCTACGTAGGTTTAGCATTGCCTCTAATGCCGCTTGTGGGGTGCTTTGAATTGCTCCAGTGATACCGAGTGCTGCAATTCTTTGCACCTTGTTAAGCGTTTTCGTGTTTACTTCCTTATCCATGGCTTGCCACCATACTAAGGCTCCATAGGTAATTACAGGTCTTACAATCGCCGTGTACATCCAGTGTATGATGTATGGTTGTAAGCCCCATCTCTTACCGAACATCTTTTTGCATGTGTAGCATGCGTTTATTCCTTTTTTCATCCTTTCTTCCACATTCCTTTTCCAAGTGAGTTTGGAGTCCAGGATGATTCCCAGATACTTTGCCTCCTTGGATAGCGTGATTTCGCGCCCTCTAATTCTTGCGGTGTGAACTTGGATCATGCATTTCCTTGTGAACAGTACTAGCTCGGTTTTACTTGAGTTGACTCCCAGACCGTTCTGTCCTGCCCATTTAGAGATTTCCCCCAGTACTGCTCCATGATATTCGTGGTTAGGTCCTTACCCATGATTAGTACTACCACGTCATCTGCATACGCTATTATTTTTATCTTTTTATCCTCAAAGGTTTTTAGTATCTTATTAATTACTATTAGCCATAGTAATGGGGAGATTACTCCCACTTGTGGCGTGCCTCTTGTGGTTTTCCTTTTTATCGTGCTGTCACCCATCTTTGAGCTGATGGTTCTGCTTTTCAGCATTTCCATTACCCAATTGATGGTGGTTTGATCCGCTTCAATTTCTTTTAAAGCTTTCTCTATTGATTCCGTTTTCACAGTGTTGAAAACTCATTCTATGTCTAGAAATGCACCTAATGTGTATTCCTTTTCATGTAGAGCTTTTTCTATAGTTCCCACTACCTCGTGTAATGCACTCTCTACAGATTTGCCCTTCAGATAGGCGTGCTGCGATGTGCACTTCTTTTATACATCTGTGGTCTCTTTTATGTGTCGATTGACCAGCCTCTCTAATGTCTTTAACAGAAACGATGAGAGACTGATGGGTCTGAAGTCCTTTGGTGTCGTCTGGCTTGTTTTACCTGCTTTGGGTATAAATGCCACTCTCACCTCTCTCAATTTTCTTGGTATGTATCCTAGAAGTACACATTCAGTGTAAATATTTACCAATAGATCGATTATCGTGTCTAAGGATTTTTGTATCATGATTGGCATTACTGCGTCCGTTCCTGCCGATTTATACGAGTCGAACGTATTCCGAATAAATGACCGCCCATGTTACTTTTTCCCTTGAAACTATTCTCTCCGCCACCTCCCATGCTGTCTCTTGTTGCATTTTTACGCATTCAGATTCCTCCTCGTGGCATCCTGGGAAGTGGGCGTTCATTAGTAGTTCAAGGGTCTCTACGCTGGTTTCAGTCCACGTGTCGTCCGGTCTTCTGATACTTTTTAGAACTGTAAGATCCTTTCTGAGAATCTTCCTGAACCTAGACGCCTCGTGTGTGTCCTTGATGGATTCGCTGAAACTTTTTATGGATTCCCACTTAGCGCACCTAATTTTTTCTTTATATTCTCTAAAACTGGTTTTGTACTTTTCCCAGCTATCGTTACTATTTTCGTATCTGGCTGCGCCGAGGAGCCTCCTTGTTGCTTTCCTCAAATTTCTCAGCTCCGCATTCCAGAGTTTGGTTTTGGTGTTTTTGCGGCTGTATCTTATGGGGCATGCTTCTCGGAAGGCTCCCTCTAGCGCCTCCTCTAACCATTTAACGGAGTTCTCAATGTTTTCGTGAGTTGGGTTTGCCGAGATCTGAGTTTGTGCCCATGTCCCTAGCTTTCCCTTCACTAGCTCTGAAAACTTCGTCCAATCTGTCTTTTCTGGGTTCCTAAAGGTACTAGTTTCCGGGGTATTGCGATTGATTTCAAAATGGATCTACTATGGTCTGAATAGGAATTTTTGAAGGATACCTTCCAATTTTTAATCGCGATAAGGTCCAAGTTTGTGGTCAGAGTTTAGATCTATTACTTCCTCCCTTATCCTATTTGCAAAGGTTGGCACGTTGCCTTTATTGTATATTATAAGGTTTTTAGAAAGTATGTACTCCAAAATTGACTCACCTCTTTCATTGATGTCCGTGATTCCCCACTGGACATGGTGTCCGTTGGCGTCGCTTCATTATCACCATCTGGCTGCGCTGGGCTGTTCGTGTGCAACCGTCGTCATATCATTGGTGCTATGCTGTGACAGTGGTTTGAGTTTTAATTCCCTAGGCAAGCGAAACCCAGGACAAATAATACTGTGAAAAGGTATGTGAAATACAGCTGCATCCAAGCAAAGATCCGCTGTACGGCGGGCAGCTGTATTACTTCTGCCTAGATGAGAAATTTCCGGCGTCTATAAATGTCGAGACGGCATAAAAATTATCGTGACAAAAGAGTAGCGGATAGAGATCTTGCGAGAATGCTACCACATACAATTAGCCGGTCACCGGGGGGGTAAGAAACATTAACGTCGCCAAATATGTACGACGATGTTTCATTTCTCAGCAATGCAAAGTCGGACAACGCCCGCCATGCGGACTGATGGAAAAACAAGTGATTTGGCCATGGCAGATCATAGCAGGAGATGTCATGGGGCCGAAGCCAAAGACCGCTCGAGGGAACAAATATATTCTAATATTCAAAGATTTGTTTACCCGGTGGGTTTAGTGCATTACCATTAAACAGGCGAACGCGAAAACAATCCTGTAGCACCTCGGAAAGCAGATCTTCTTGCGGTACAGTGCGCCAGAGGTATTTCTGTCGGACTTGCCACAGAATTTAAAAATAGTGCCATTAATCAATACCTCAGAAAACAAGGCGTGAGATGTGAGTTAACGGAACTTTATCACCCCCAGGTGAACCGAGTGAAGAGGATCCTTCAAGCGAAGAGGCAGCCGGATCGGCGTGGCGCCAGCATCGCATTAAGCTGGTGGAGGCTCTAGAGGCGTCTGTAGACACCCGCCAGCTGGAAGGCAAAGCGTACCGGCTATACACTCAGTCGGTGCGCAAATACGGCGATGCCTTCCGCCTGTGTGCCAGAAAGTGGGCGCGCCTGCTGGAAGAAAAAAGAGCGGCGTTTTACGCTACTGAAGACGTGCGACGCAAGGTCGCGGAGCGCGGTAAACGCAAGGATCGCGAGCACTGGCTGGCCGAAGAGCGGCGCCAGCGCAAAGAAGCCGAGCGAAAGGTCGCTCGAGCTGAGGCAGCCCTCGCCACCTGGAATGACAGAGTCCCAGAAGTCTTGTTATGTTTGCGGGCACCCCAATGTATCATGCAGGAACAAGTGCCCTAATGTTCGGCCTAAATAAAGCCCGTTCACGATCGTCACCCTAACCGTGTGTTTTTAAATTACCACGCATCCCCAGGTTTCTGATCACTGACGCACGACTGATGTACGACACTACTGTTCGTCGCGGACGTGCCGAGATAGAATCGCCATCTGGTCACTCGTAGCGTATGAGTACCGCTGCGCCGCGACGAAGCAGCATAGATTCGCGCGCGCAATAAAAACACGTGCGAATTCAGCCAGCGATAGAAAGATACAGAGAAAGCGCGCGAACAAATCCCTCAGGTGCGCGCTCAGATAGCTCTCGGCTCTCGAACTATAAACACGACGCGACTTCGTCGATACGATACACCAGTGTGCTATGTCCAGCATAGTGAAGTATGTGTGTGTGCCGCGAAACCTGGTTGATCCTGATCTCCCTGCCAAGCCGTACGGTGCAGCGTGCAAATGCAGCAATTGTCCAGGGTCAGAAACGCCAACGCTGAGAAAGGTTTAACGTAGTGCATGTGATTATTATGTATGTGTGTGTGCATCACCTACGCAAGGGTGATACGGTGCGCGCGACCTTCTCGGCGTTAGACGCAAATGACAGCGCATATTTCGGCGTTGCGGCGAGTCGCAATTTTGTGACGACTCGCATGTTTATTTTGCTTTTGTAAAATCACGATCATTTCGCGATTGCTAGATATAATTGTAGTCTTATTATTTCAAGCAGGTATTCGTTATTTCTCGTCCTTCCATTCGATCCCGGCTCCATCCCGCGAATACCGTCACCTCCGCGGGCGTTATCTAGATTCGATCAACAAAGTTGAGCAACCGAGCACGCACCAGGCGGTGCGTAGACCACTGATGAATTAATATTAAAAAAAAAATAAGAAAAAATAAGCCTACGTGGATTATTAAAATGTATTATATGAAAGCCGAGATAGAAATGATGCAGTTTTTAGTTAAACAGAGTATACAGGGTAAAAACTAAATATTTCAACTTTTGATTAACTTTAGAAACTAACTGGTTTTATGAACAGCCTAAAAAAGATATCAAGGTGTTGTATAACGCTCACTAAATTCAAACTACTTAGCATTTAAGAGGGCATTGCGGCAGCATTTATTTGATGTTGATCTGTAGTTATAAGCATTTATGTATGTAACAACTGGCTAATAATGGCCAGACCAAAAATTTTATTTGATTGGGTCAGATGTGTTATCACGTGAATTTTTATAGGGCTAGTCATAACCAAAAGTATTATATTATTTTTTTTCTATAAGTGATCAAACCACAATCTGCGATATACGAGTATCTGTGAAATACCAATTTTAACAAGATTACTTTTTAAATGTATTTAGAAGTATTTGCAAATAAGTAATCGCCTAAAATTAGTATTATTTTACTGTATTTAAATGATATATGTATAATACTCTGTATTTATTGTTTTGCCATAATGCATGTAAATCTCTCTCTCTTTCTCTCTCTCTCTCTCTCTCTCTCTCTCTCTATCTCTCTCTCTCTCTCTCGATATGTTGTATACGTTTATTGTATCATAAACAACTTTTATACCATTTCCAGATATTTTATAGGAAAAATGATGATATTAAGATCAAGTCGGTTACTTGAAATAAACAATGTTATTGCTGAAAATTATGGACCGATATTTACTAAAAAACTCCGTTCTGACAGACAAAGGCACTTATATGGAAGATATTGGTTCAACTGTAAATGTCAAGCATGCGAAAATGATTGGCCATTAATAAACAACATCGAATACAGTGCTGTTAAGATAAGGTAACAAATATCTCTACACTATATTAAAATTTTATATTTAGTCAATTTTGTAAAAACCATCGCAAAAAGAAAAAAAATATATCAATTTTACAGTAGAAATGTTCTTTGAACTAAAATCATACAAGTTACCAAAAAAAATCTAATGTATTAAATTTCAATTAGTTTCTAGCAGTGAAAGAACTTCCTATGCCCCTGAATTTTTTCAGATTTTTAAATTACTTTATTCCAAAATGGCATGGTGCCAAATCAATTTTGGAAATTTTTGGTTTTTTAGCATGATTTAAATTAATTTATAGCTCCTCAGAGAAGCATTTTTTAGATACAACATATAGATACTTTTCATGTGAAATTTTCTTACATTTTCATTAAAAATACTTTCAGTCATATATATATATATATATATATATATATATATATATATGTTATACGTACCCTATAAGCCATTTAAACGTTAAAATCAGGATTTGAGAGGGTTCGATTCATCCGGATCCTGACCAAAAAATTCCTGGAGATACCTTTTTTTAGTCCCAAAGTACTTGTACAAGTGCCGTAATATCACAAGCATAAGCCTCTATGCTAAAAATCAATTTAGCAGTCTATAATGCTAAAATATGATTTAAATACCACTATATGCCTAACAACAATATGTTTATGTGCAACGCTAACCACCAACAGATTTATAGAGTTAGTTTGCATAAAAAGAAAGACATTTTTGCAATAAAAAGGTGAAATTACATGGTTATTCCTTACTAAATATATGCATCTTTTAAATAACTTATTAAAATGCAGTGTTCCGATAATATATAATTGATATTCAATGCTTGCACTGGATAATTAACAAAGAAATCATAAAACTTTGATCTCTTGCATTACTAAGATACATACTTATGTCACAGAACAGAGTAAATAAATTATATATACTTTCAAAAATAACCTAATAATTTTTAAAGCTCCTACAATACCATTATTAATTATATGATTTTTATTCTTATATTTAGCCAGAGAAAATTTACTTAAGAAACAATAATATTATCCTAAACCTTTATTAGTTACGCATTATTACGTGAGGTGATGGTGCATATATGCTTATCGTCGAGATCTGAGTTACACAAATTTCAATCACTTTGAGATTCGATTAGAAGTTGCACTTTTAATTTTGTACAAGAGTGAGAAAATATTTGTACACAGCTATGGCAATACGTGAATTATTTTTTTATATACATATAAATAGATATTTTAATATTGATGTTTGCAAATAAAAATATTTATGGATAAATATTGATTTAAATAATTTTATGGTCAGGATCCGGATGATCGAAACCTCTCGAATCCTGATTTTAAGGTTTAAATGGCTTATAGGGTACGTATAACAACTATTAGGGTACATATAACAAAGTAATTTAAAAATCAGAAAAAATTCAGGGGCATTGGAAACGCTTTTTAGAACATATTTACCGCGGGTTGCAGAAGAAAACAATTTTGGCCGGCTGATTTCACAGAGAATCACCCATATATATATATGAACAACGTCCCTCGCCATGCCGGTAATCGAGGCAGGATAGAGCGTGACGAAATGGGGCGGCGTTGGCTCAAGTGGTAGCACGCGCTCCTAGAGATCTCGGGAGCGCCGGATCGATTCTCGGTCCCTTGTGATTTTTTCCTCTCACGTCAAAATTCTCACTCCGTTACATTATAGCGCCCAGTTCGTGGGTTACTTGGGAAGGAACGCAAATAATGTAATTTTTGCGATTTTCAGCGCGAGCGAGAAACTGTTGCGAATTTCAGAAGGTCGCGCGAGCGAGATTAATCAAATTTGTCAAAATTTGTCGGATTCGTGTGGCGTATATGAATAATTCACACGAGAAGTCGGTGAATAATAATCGGAGATTTGTGTTGCCAGGCCGAGAAGAAATATCTACCGATATTATCACATGACGTAGAAATAAACGACTTGGAGCAGCGACACTTGAAGCTGACACTAGTATCGCATGCTCTCCGAGTCGAGTAATTTTCTATTTGTTGTCGGGAGAATTTTGAAGCACTCTCGTTAGGATAGAGAGTAGCATAACTATTTTTTCGTGACGTCTTGTGTTAAAGCGGAGCGTATATATGCGCAATTGTAAGTTGTTTAATTATTAACAATTAAACCGCAAAAGACAGCAAAGCGGCAACACAAACGCGTGTAGCCGCAAAGTATAGTCCACGCACGCTATAGTGGAGCGAAGCGCGCAGCGGCACGAGTCTGTGAGAGAGAGTCCGAGCGCTTGCGGCGCTACATAGAGGCAATTCTACGAGAACGCGACGGGCGCGAGGTATATAGTCACATCCACGGGAAGACGCGGAACAGTATACGCCCAGTTTTCAGCCAAGAAGACTTCAAGATTTGTCAAGAAAAGAACACACTCCACTCGCAGATCGAGATATTGTTACGTCCCAAGATCGCGTGTTAAATACTCAAGTAAATGATCTATTACTTATCTGATAGTTGTTTGAAGAATGATCGTAACACCTGAGGAACGGCCAAGGCGATTTTACTAGTCCTGGGAGGGCTGGCTAGACGTTCTTAGACTCCTTCGGGCAGCTTGATGTCCTAGTGAATTGCAAGGGGCAGGGCTGTCACCACTCTCGATGGAGCGAACGGGTCGAGAGTCCCGTTCTGGTTCCTGCTGTTAGAAAACTTCCTCTCGATCTCGCTCTGATAAGTGATTGGTTCGGAGTTTTCGCGTAAAATAAAAGATCAAAAGGTATTATTTTTACAAAGCAAGATGGATGTTTATTCAAAGTCTAGAAAACTGGTTTATAAAATGATGCTCTGACTTGCGAGCGGCGCGACTAAGATTCTAAATCGGATTCGTGTACAAAGATTGGAGTGCTGTTTCCAGCTCGGGCTCCCGACGTGAACTGCCGCTGCTGAGAACTCTTGCTCGAGAGCAGCTTGGTCTCCCCACTGGCTGGTAGGCAGTCTGTTGCTATGGCAACCAGAGCTGTGATTGGCTGCTCGAGTCCCCTACTTGTGCTGGGAAAAGTTGTTTGGCTGACGTAGTTGGCTTGGTCTGATTCACGTTGAGTCAGAGCTGGCTCTTGGTGTTTATGTTTTTCAGTTCGCAGAATTTTTACAAACGATGTTTTGATTTTTGTTTATAGATTTTGGTTACAATGTGACTCGCTTCGGTGATATCACAGTCACGTAGGCTGTGACACGTAATGCTTCGAGAAGTTTCCATTTAATGACGTTTCTAGAACTTTGCAATGATTAATACAAGATTCGTTGGTTAACAATATTGAAATGAGCTGAAAGCGGCCTTATTCCACTAGGAGAATATAAAAGTGAAGGAGGTTACATACTATGTGCACTGTGTCGGTATGAGAGGGAATTGTTGGCGGGATTTGTATTAGGAAACTATGACTGGAAGGGTGTATGATACTTGAGTGGGTGATTTTCAATGGGGGTGTGGCCAAGAGGAAGGTTTGATGCAGGGAAAATGAGTAGTTTGAAAGTCTATTGGTCGGAATAGTATCAGGAGTATAGGAAGTGATGGAAGTGGCATGTGTCTGGCTAGTCTAGGTCTTATCTACTGCTCGTTGTCTTACCGACTCTTAGTTACTACTACTTAAACTACCTCTAAACTTCTGCTATCCTAATACTTATTCACTCGATCTCGAGCATGATCTCAATAGTATGGCTTTTATTCGCGCATCCCTGCTTTATAGGAAGCAGTCATCGATCGTGTATTTGATGGATCGCGGATAAGAGAGCACGTACCCTCGGTAAGTTACCGACTGCAGTTCTACTATCGTTAGACATGGTAAGTATTCCAATCGGGCTTACCATCGCCGGCGGACTCTCGCCAGTTATCTTATGAGGTAAATGTTGTGTTTTAACTGATGGTGAAAAATTGGTCGACGTTACATCCCCCCCCCCGTTAGAATCAAACCCGTGAGAGGATAGAACAAGGGGTTGATTTACTCTGGACGAAGGAGAGCAATTTTTCAGATCGGGATAGACTGGAATAATGGAACACCAATATTAAGTCTTGGCGGGATCGCTGGGGTAGACCACAGGAGGGCGATGATTATGTGCAGTAGACTATTCGGCATTTTCTTGTTGTTGTTCGAGGCCATCATTCCGATCCTCTCCATTTTCTGAAATGGAATAAGTAGAATCACTACTTATTTCACTTGGGTTCCTTAAATTAGTTAGGTCTAACTTATTCGCATGTACATTCTTAATTTTATTATTAACTAAAATATCTACGTTGCCATTTTGGTCGATTCGTACGGATCGATTCGTAAGACCCTGTACGGCCCCAGATATTCGTTATGAAATGGGCCCTTCTTGGGTTCCGACCAAGAGTCTTACATGATCTCCCACACCTTGAACCTGCATGGGTTGGCTTTCTTATCATAATAGGTCTTAGATCTCTCTTTAGCCGACTTCAAGTTGGTCTGAGCCAGTTCTTGAACTCGACTAATTCGCTTTTTTAATTCTAATAAATATGAAAAATAAGAATTGTCAATATGTTTTTCGTCTACTCTGATGATTGTATCTGATGGGCACCTCGCGATCTTCCCGAACACACACTCATAAGGGGTCAGGCGAGTCCCTTCATGCACACTAGTATTGTAGCAGAATGCCGCGCTTTGTATCCATTCATCCCAGGTGTTTTCGCTTTTTATATAACACTTAATATATTCTTTCATTACATGATGCATTCTTTCAATACTACCGTTACTTTGAGGACGATATGCCGTAGTGGTACATTGATTAGTTTTACAAAGCTTGGCAATATTTCTCATTAAGGATGAAGTGAAATTCGAGCCTTGGTCAGTCAATATAAGGCGCGGAGAACCGTACACGTAAACGCACGCCTTCATGAAAGCACTCGCGATACTCAGTCGTCCCTGATGTCGGCTGACTCACTGGGGGACGAGGATCGTTAACACATACACATTGTCCTTTTTTATTTTCGGCAATGGGCCCACGATATCGAGTGCCATCTTGTCGAACGCTTCACCTGGCGTATCTGTGAGGAACATGGGTTGATTTACCTTTCTTCTCACGAGTTTCTTCAATTGACACACCTCGCATCTGCTTATGTAGAGCTGGATGTCCTGCTTCATTGAGGGCCAGTAAATGTCTTGCCGGATTCGAAGGTAAGTCTTCGTCACACCTTTGTGTCCATTCACAACAGAGGCATGGACGTTATGAATGATGTCCATTCATTCTTCTTCTTTAGGTGATCGAACTAAGTTCTTACATAGAATGAACTTGGTTTCTGGCACTGTTTCAGCTAGATTTTCAAGTTTATCTTTAAACGAAAGCCAGGTTATATCGTCTAACGATGGAGTTTCCGAAAATCGAACTGACTTTAGGTGTTTCTCCAAGAGAATGTCCTTTAGGTGACTCAAAGCCTAGTCTATGGCATCTGGACTTACACGAAAGTGGTCATTTTTCTTCACGCACCAACAGGTATTTCTTCCTGACAATGTAGGGGGCGACCGTTCCCACCTCTACTCGTTCGTGGTGCACCCATCTATCTGCTTCGAATAGAGTCTGTGCGCCCGTACACACAGGCTCATTCTTACTTGTGATGAAGTAAGCAAGATTGTCATTGTGGATAAAGGAAGGAGTCACGCACTTCTATTACGTTCGTTCTCCTTCTCTGCGTGACTTCATATGGAATGTTTACAGGATCGACAATATCGGATGACGCCGTACTATCTGCTCTACCCTGCTCTGACTCTACACTGGGCTCTTGGTCCGGCGCTGGCTCGATGAGATCTTGGTGGTGTCAAGTTTCTTCCGCTACGATGTGTGATTATCGGCACGCCTGACTCGGGTACAGATAATCGGACTTCATTATCTCTCTCTCGTGGCTGAGGATGAATGTCAACTTGTATCCATTGCGGTGTATATATCTCTTCGGATGTTAAGAGTCCGATGTTAAGACAAATATTCTTCCGATCGGCTCTTGTGTTGTCGGGTTTCGCGATAGCGCGTCAGTTATATGATTCATCTTCCCCTCTTTGTAGACTACATCGTATTCAAATTCTCGAAGCTTGAAATAAAACCGTTTCAGTTGCGTTGTGGGGTCCTTTTAGATTATGTATCCACACTAATGGTTTATGATCAGTCATAAATGTGAATTTCCGGCCGTATAATACATGACGAAATTGGGAAGCGGACTCGACCATGGCAAGAAGTTCCTTCTCGATCGTCGAGTAATTAATCTCCGCATTTTTCAAAATACGTGAAAAGAAAGCAATAGGCAGATCGTGCTTATCGTACATCTGGCTTAGTACGCTCCCGATTGCATATTGACTTGCATCGGTAGTGACATAAAATGTTTTGGTATAATCGGGATATTTTAACAATGGTTCATTCATTAGTCACTTACGCAGATGGCCAAACGCCTTCTGACATTCATTTGTCCATTCAAATTTTCTGTCTTTCTTTAGAAGCAAAGTCAACGGCTTTGCCTCTTTGGCGAAGTTCGGAATAAATTTTCTATAGTACCCGAGGGCACCTAGGAATTGTTTGACATTTTTCTGGTTCTTTGGATTTGGGAAATATTCAATAGCGTTGACTTTGTTTCTATTTGGACGAATCCCATCAGTACTTATTTCAAAGCCTAAATAAATCACTTTGTGTTTATAAAACTCGCATTTGTCGGGCTGAAGTTTCATGCCAGCGTTTCGGAGTCGCTCGGCCATAAGTGCCATCTTACGATCGTGCTCGTCAAGGGTCTTCGCAAATATAACCAGATCATCGACATAAATAAAAATTTCTTTATTCTGTAATCCGAAAAATATATCATTCATCGCCCGCTGGAAAGTAGCAGGGCTGTTTCGGAGCCCGAATGGTATTTTTGTAAATTGATAATGACCGAATGGCGTAGAGAACGCAGTCTTTTCTTTATCGCACTCTCGCATGGGGATTTGGTGAAATCCTGATGCGAGGTCTAAGACTGAAAAGTATGTATTACCGCCGAGTTTCTCGATTATATCTGCGATATTAGGTATCGGATACGCATCTGGCACTGTAATGTCGTTTACTTTACGGAAATCAAGTACCAATCTTTTCTTTCTACGACCCTGAAAATCAAATGTCTTCTTTGGTAAAAGCCATAGTGGGCTGTTCCACGGGGATTTTGTCGGTTCAATTATGCCTTTCTTAAATAGGATTTGCATCTCGTCTTCCATCTCTTGCTGCATAGCAACAGGTGGTCGATGCGGTTTTACGTTTACGATAGTATCAGAGGTTAAAATAATCTTATGCTCTCTTAACAAAGTCGCGGGTAAATCCTCGTCAGAAAGCTGGAATATATCAGCAAAATTATCGCATATACTATTTAAGCGTTCTTTGTATTCTCCTTCATATGTGTCTAACTTAACTAAATCTTTGACTAATCGGGCACGCTCTGACCCTTGCATGTCCAAGGTGGGAGCGTTCAAGCTGCTTAAATTGCAGTGATAAATCAGGTTCTCATTACAGAGAACAAGTCATTATCATCGGTTTCATCATTAAAAATTATTTCTTCTACATTTGAATATATCGGGACAGGCTGACCGCAGCTGAGGGCTGAAGTCTGGATATTTTCATCGAAATTACAATTTGAATTCTTTATAAAGTTAATCAAGTAAGCATTCATTTCTACTAAATTGTTAGAGAGAGTCTCTTCTAAATCTTCGTCATCGGTCGATATCAAAGACTCGTTCATGTCGGATGTACATGCAGATGTATACGCGTCGGTTTCAATGTTTATGCTCGATGACGCGGTCATACGATCACACTACTGTGATCTAATTGTATTTGACTAAGATCCAGGGAGATGATTTCATCATCGTTCTCGCGGCGTATACGAACCTCCTTGTCCAGTTTCATTACCGTATCTGAGTCACACACTTCTTCCTGTTTATCGATTGACCCGTTGATAAACAGTGGAGTCACGTCCGCGGCTTGAGGTTTCTTCTTTGTATGCATGGATTTAAAAGTATCGAGAGCCAAAGCGAGGCTTGTGTGAAATACGCCGTTGTATTCTTCTTAACTCGTCAAGACTTCGCGTCGGCTCATCTTTCTCTCGCGGCTTCGATTACGATAATTCTAAGGTTAAACACGGCTCGGCTTTATCGGCTTGTTTATCATCCGGGCACGTATTCAAAGCATCGCAGATATTCTCGAGCTCTAAATATTCGTTCATAACATCAATACTGCCGTTGACACCAGGCACGTCCGATGCCTTGTTTGAACTGCTATCTGATATCTATAGCATAGAACAAGCAACGCGTCATTCGTGTTATCGGGTTGCGGCTCGGATTTATCGAAGCACTCTTCGGTGCTGTCGATCGGACAGACTTCCTCGGAGGAGAGAAGCTGTATCTGATTCATCGATGCGTCATCGATGACGTGATTTTCTCTTGACAGAGACATGATTTCGTGGGACAGCAAGTCACACGACTGAGAAGAGCGGATTTCGCGAGATAAGGAATCACGCGACGGATTACATGGCGGATCATGGATATCCGCAGTTACGGTAATTAAATTTACCGCCGA
>QLYP01000387.1:24806-66449 GCA_016647725.1 Nasonia giraulti
TGAGGCGAATAACCGGAATTTCTCGTAACCTTAATGTGGAAACGTCCCTGAAATTGTAGACGGGCAAAAGACTGCATTCACGTGGCGGACGTTTGGATTCCCACCCGTTTGTCCGTCCGCTGACTTCGGGGGCGCTTGCGTTTCCCGCGCTCTGTCTTTTTGGGCAATCAGCAATTATATGACCAGGGTTTTTACAATAAAAACAAATCGCGTTCGGGTTGCTTTCTACTAGCTAACATCATCAAATATTGAAGTCAATTTTTGGAGATCGCCCGGTGCTCACGATCTGGCACTCGGTGTTGAGGCCAGTTCAGCGCTTCTAGACAGCGGCCAGTGAACTTTTGCAGCTATGCGTCTCGTTTGTTGATAGAAAAAAGATTCTACTGTCCTATATATTTCTACTCTTAAAATCGGTAATGGCACCCGGTAGTCAAACTTGTAGTCTAACAATCAGAAATCTAATATTCCCGTTCAGTCCTGGCAACCGGTATTTAGTATCCTCATATAAATTTTAAGTTGAACATACACGATATTCAAGTAAGCACATGTGTTGATAACCAAAATATGACATAACAATATATATATATATATATATATATATATATATATTGTAAGTAAGCCGGTAAGGGGAGACATAACAATATATATATATATATATATATATATATATATATATTAAAATATTGGGGTTTCTGGAGCACTTTTTCTTGAAAATGGGGGTTTATGGTGCCCGGACCCATCAACTTCATGAATATAGGAGTTTATGGTGCCCAAGTTTACAAAATATAGGAGTTTAAGGAGCCCGAACTTATATAGAGCCCACATATAAAAGCCCGGATAAAGACGAAATATGTCACTTTCATGAAATTGGCCATTACTAAGTTGACACCAACGACAACACTTGAAAATAAAGAGGTCTCATATTTTAACAAATTTAGTATTCAGACCGGATAATGACGACATTTTACACGTCAACGATTTTAGTACTAACTGACCGGTATTCTATGAGAAATAATGTTCTAAATTCTATTGATATAAGGTTAAAAGCAAATGACCGGATAATGATGACATCTGTGGCTTTAAGGAATTTTGCTATATTTAACCTGATAACAACGACAGTATGAGACTTACGAACTTCGATAATCATGATTTTTATCTAAAGACTCTGGCGTAATAGTATCGTTTACTATAAACCGGATAAAAACTATACTAAACGCTTTGAGAATAACGATTACGGTTAAGTAACTGGATCACAACGACATTATGGGAACTGTGATCAGTAATATGTTAACATTAATTGAAATGATATGCTTTAATAGTCTAAACAATGGAGTAGTCTCATATTTTAAAAAATTTACTACTCTGACCGGATAATGACGACACTTTACACGTCCACGAATTTAGTACCAACTGACCGTTATTCTATGAGAAATAATGTTCTAAATTCTATTGATATAAGGTTAAAATGACCGGACATCTGTCGCTGTAAGGAATTTTGCTATATTTAACCTGATAACAACGATAGTATGGGACTTACTAACCATCTATGCTCAAGAATCATAAATTTGATTATTAAACGGATAACGACGACATGTAAAGCTTTAACCATAGAGACTAAAATCAAATGACCAGATGATAAGTACCTTTGTTCCCATTTGAACGAATTTTGCTGCAAGTCAACTGATAACATCTACAGTATGAGGCTTACGAATCTCGATAATAGTGTCGTAGTGATCCAGATACTTAACGATACTCGTTATTCCCAAAGCCGTATGTGTCATTATCATCCGGTTTATAATAAACAACGATATTACGTCGGCGTGTTTTGATAAAAACCATGAATATGGAGGTTAGTAAGTCCCATATTGTCGTTCTTATCAGGTGAGTCATAGCGAAATTCGTTAAAACGACAAAGCTGTCATTATTCGGTAGTAGTAAGTAAGCCGGTAAGGGGAGACATAACAAATGACGTCATCACTCTCTCTCTCTCTTACTCACACGCACACACTCTTTCATACGCACACGCTCTCTTTTTACCCCTATCTCTTTCTCTCTCTCTCTCTCTTACTCACACGCACACGCTCTTTTTCTCCCTATCTCTCTCTCTCTCTCTCTCCATCTCTCCTTCTCTTTCACGCACAAGCTTTACTTATCTTTCTCTCTTACGCACACGCTCTCTCTCTCTCTCTCTCTTACGTACACGTTCTCTCCCTCCCTCTCTCTTTTACACACACACTCCTTACTCTTAAAATTACTAATCTAGGCACACACACACACATACAGGGGTAAATATAATTAATGATACAACTTACGCGTTCACTCACGCACATAATAAACACAAAATTTCACTATACGACGTCGATTGTCTCTTCTTCAGCACTCGCCTCTATCTTCACGATGACAAGCTTTCCCCTGTCAGCTATGTTGTCGAGAGATGCAGGCGAGTCGAACTGACAAAATTCTTCGCCTATATCAATCTCCGTATCGACTTCATCACCCTCCGCTTCCTCCTGCTGCAACTCCGCTTCCTCCTGCTGCATCTCCGCTTCCTCCTGTTGCTCCTCTCTTTTCACAAGATCTAGCATAGCAGCATCTTCATCGGCATGCACCACCTGTGTAAAGATACACATAATTAATCTATTGTGACAAACGGTTTACGGGCATTTGGTCGAAGGACTTTTGGTCGACTAATGTAAATTTTCGGACAATTTTAGTGTTTCTGAATTTTTTTTTCTACGAGCGCTGAAATAAATAAAGCATTGTTTAACAATAATAACCCTACCATCCCCATTCCCGTTCTTGACTTGTGTTGCTGTATTGGTTTCAGTACCGAGTTGCTAATGTGACAGACTCGCACGCTTAAAAAAATAACCCTACCAACCCCATTACCGCCCTCGGTTTGTGTTGCAGTTGGTTCTAGTACCGAGTTGCTTAACCCAATAACCCATGTAAAGATGGTGGGTGAGTCGACTGAACAACCCAAATGAAAATAGCAGGGCGTGAAGTGGGTTAGTGTTATTTGGTTACAGGCTTAAGGTAGTTTTTTTAGTTGATCGTAATTTTTTTTTGTAGTTTTTATAAATGATTCGGGCAACAAAGAGTTTTTTTGTCACTGGCAATAAAGTTTTTTTATGTAGCCGATCTCTGCCGAAGGCCCCATTTTTTTTGTATTTTGTAATTTTTTTTACTTTTTTTTACAAAAAAAAAATTTTTAATTTTCATTAGTCGACCAAAAGTCCGTTCGACCAAATGTCTAGGCGACCAACTGTCCAGGCGACCAAAAGTCGTCGACCAACTGTCTTTCGACCAAATGTATTCGACCAATCGCCCGGATACGTCTCTTATCCGTTCCTACGCTGCAACACCACAGCTCTCTTCTGCTGCACGTCGTACAGCGTCGCGCCCTGCACTCCGTGCAGTACGTCCAGCGTGTGCGTATGGTCATAAGTTTCATTACCCGCGCACACACTTCACATATATCCCCAAGCTTAGGGATGTAGAAATTGACGGGGCCGATGGTAGGTGAGCTTTTCATAATATGCAGCGTGCGTTTGATGTCTTCACGCTCCTCGTACAGCTCAGCATACGTGTCGCGGTGCTGCTGTATGAGCCGCGACGTACGCTCCATCCGTGATTTTAATAGAGAGCTTTTCTCCTCCAACTGGCGTAAAACAATACTTTTCACCGACATCCTAGTGGAACTACGATCAAGTAGTCGAAGCAGTCATCTGTAGGGTCTAGGAGGAGAAGGAGGGACGAAGGAGAAAAATTTAGACTTGTGTTGATTATTGTTCGATACCGCACGTGTGCTCGTACACCCGATACCCGAACGAGCTGGCTGACGCGTTGTACAGCGAAATGCTTGAGACGGTTACGGGATACTTTTTACGAGCGCTAGAGAGCATAACCTTTGACTCTCAAGTGCTCTTCGCAGGAAGTTGATATTTTTTAGTATCCACTTGTCGCCATGAGTCTTAGCAGGCGATACCTATACAGCGGAGATGAATCAGTGTGACAAAACAACTATACGTGTTTGATACTGCTTGCTGCTCGACGAACACGGGATACTTTTTACGATTGTGTGTGTGTGTGTGAGAGAGAGAGAGAGAGAGAGCATGATCTTTGACTCTCGACTGCTCTAAGCGTGAACTTGATATTTTTAGTATCAACTCGGCGGTAAGAGTCTTTACAGTTGATACCTATGCGCGGAAAAAAGGATCAGTGTGATAAAACAACGGTTCAGAGTAATCTCAAATGTAATTAACATGTGGATTCTCGGAGCCGTATATTTGATACTGCTTGTATGAGAATCGCTATAGTCATCATTCGACTTCCTGTGTAAGCACACAGGAAGTCGAATGCTATTAAATGTGATAGAGCATTGCTTTCAGCCGCTTTGTATCGTGCGAGAATCGTCGACGGTATCATTAATTCAGATTGTTATGCATCTTGGACCCGTGAGAGCGTAGGT
This sequence comes from Nasonia giraulti, assembly GCA_016647725.1. NCBI lineage: Eukaryota > Metazoa > Arthropoda > Insecta > Hymenoptera > Pteromalidae > Nasonia > Nasonia giraulti. The sequence goes on from QLYP01000387.1 coordinate 29,278, forward strand.
AATATAATACCTATTAATCAATCGATCCTCTGACCGTGTAAGTGACATTCGGCGAAATTTTGATACTCGCGAATGATAAAGTTGAGGCTAAACTTATCATAGGATGTTATTTTTTGTGCTTTATACTGTTGCGAGAGTCCACACATCCCCCCACTAGCAAGACGTTTTTATACTATATAAACCCTACGTTGACCTCAGGATCTCTGTAGTCATGAGAGTAGTTGCATTAAATCAAGAGCTCGCAAGCATGTATAAACGTAGCCGAGGAGTCTTTTCGCAGTGTAGTGCTTCGCATCGCGGGCAATCTTCAAGCAAATAGTGTTGTTAGACGCAGGTGTACAAGAAGCTGGTGTCTACGCGTGAAACACATGGTAGCGTGCCAACTATGCCGCGAGATTTAACGTCTTTTACGATGCTGTGAGGCACAGCTTCATAAAAAATGCAACTTTGCTGTGCGATGCGCAGCAGAATTTTGTATGCAACAGAATTTTACGCATTTACCTGTGTTGACGCGGTTAATGACAGCATTCGAGGAGAATAATGGTGAGTACATTTTTATTGATTACAATTTTTCTGCAACATATCGCGTTGTCATTAATAAAAATCAAACAGTACTTGTACTTGGCAACGAGGTAAACGGTGCCACAGCTGATAGTGTCGTCTTCTACAAGCTCTGTTTCATTCACTCGCGCACGCGCGCGCGCGTATACACACATTCGTAACGCAGTGTCGTCTGCTCTTACCGTAGAACGCGTAGAATGCTACGTATGACGCCAAGTGTTTTGAAGTCGTCTGCTTCAGCGCTAGGGATATTAGCTTCTTACATCTGTCATATTACATAGTATGCGATGCGTATTTTCTTTATCATTACAATAATATAACGTATAAATAATATAATATAAAATATAATATAATATAATAATATAACGTATAAATAATATAATATAATTATAAAATCAAAGAATATACATCCGCTATATTCTATGACAGTGAGAATACTTTTTTTTAAACAACTGTTTTTTCACTATACTTCTTGCTTTTTTTATTAAAAAAAAATGTGTAATCAAATATCGGTTAATATTCTGTTTTAATTCATTCGACATCAAAGAGATTTTAATATTCATGTGTTGTATGCATCACTGCCTTCGAATACATATAACGTTTATTATAAAAAGTAAGCTTTGTATTTGTAACATAAAATTGTTTTACATTTCAGCGTTAGAAAATTTGTTAGCCGACATAACCTCTGATGAAGATGATGATAATATTACAGAATACACATCAAGTGAATATGTTGAACCTACGTCATCGGATGAAGATGATGAGGAGGAGAAGGTGGAGGAGGAAGAAAGAGAGGCAAGTGAGACGGAAGAGGAGGATGCAGCGCAAGCGCTGAATGCTGTAGCCGATGTACAGTTTGTACCGGCTGAAATGGTGGGGGTAAGAGCTGCCGATGCACACGGAGAGGATGGAAGACAACTTTGCCACCTTCCCGATTGGTTTCCATCGAATAATATTAGTTTGAAGTAAATTTTGTATTCTCTGTATACTTTATATTGCCATCATGACGCTACCGTGCCCCTTGATACTATATTATTTTAAATGTTTTCAAACTAATATTAACAAAGAGCGAGTTCTTTTTGTACTTAAAAAAAGAGAAGTTAAAGTATTTCATGTTTTAATGTTTTAAAAATTCTTTATTATAAATATTAGAGCAAATACGAGAAATAAATAAAAAATAGAGAAAAAAAAGTTGACCATGAGATTTGAACCCCAGCATAAGAATTGCGGGCGTAGGAGAGCGAAGCCGTAAGGGGAGAAGCAGCAGCAGCAGCGGTGGCTGCGGCGCCTGCAACGGTGCGTCTTCAGGTGAATGAGGCGATGAAGGAGGAGGAGGAGGAGGAGGAGGAGGAGGATGAAGCAGTAGAGAGAGCGCAGAATGAGCACGATGCTAGAGCGGAAGAGGCTGAATGTACCTGTCAATAGGGATTCTCAGCGCATGGTTAATGTTGACCACCTTCTTGCCACATGTATAGAGCCAACAGCTGCTGCTAATAATATTCTACAGCACTTGATGGAACGAGCAGCTGATGAAAGCGAGAATATTATTGAGTATGCGGAGCATCCATGTGTTAAAAGACGACAACAAATCCTCGACTTTTTGGCCCGACCAGTAGAACCCGAAGAAATGCGGTACACAAGAAGAAGCGCTGGAGGATTGGTCACCGAGCATTTTTTTAACCAGGGAAATCCAAGAGATCGTCAAATTAATGAACGTGAGTAATTATGCTGTATTTAAATATACATTTTTCTTGAAATAAATTCTTATTTTTAAATATTATTTAAGTTATTCGACGTGGTCTCGAAGGATTTGCAAAGTACCCCAGGGCTTTGAAACAAGATATCATGCGTATCATGTATGTTCGAAGAGCACAAGAAATACGTTGGTTTTTCAATGCTTGTAAAGATAAAAATTCCATACTGTTAGACACTGAAAATTTACCTGAAGTGTTTAATCGTCTGGGACAGTTTTTCAGGACCACCAGAAGAATAATTTAAAAATAAGAAAGTGTAAAAATAGGGTATTCAAATATTTTGTATTCAATAAATTTTTTCAGAACATAATCACTCTGACGATTCATCTTGTTCTTCTTCTACAACCATTTTTCCCTTATCTACATCATCTTCGAACACCAATACTTCTGTAGAATCGCAGGATTACGAGGCCGATGAAAGTGATTTTTCTATTCAAGTTGGTAGAGGACAATGAAGAAGAATTGAAAATTCAAGCAGCAATAATGATGATTTGTCTGACTACGAGCAAGACGATAATCAGCCCATTGAGGAGAATGAGGAGGCGGAGGAGGAGGAGATCAGCGAGGAGGATGAGAAGAGAAGCGAAACAGACGATAATGTGGATTATCAAGGAGTCGATGAGGAAAGAGAGGATGAGGATATCCAGCCTTCTGGTAATAGTTTTGATATTTTCCAACAAAATTCGCATTATATATCTAAGTATAAAATAGAAGGTAGACGTATTGTGCTAAAAATAAGATCTCCACCGAAGGATGGATCTATAAATCCGATAGTTTGGTTGGAGTTAGTTATTCGCGATATTTATTCTTATATAATTTCATTATGTAATGAAAATGACATGATTGACGTCTCCGTTAGAAGTTAAAATTTTTCACGAGTCCCGGGTGGGTTATCTTTACGATTAGTAAATAATTTTTTTTACAATGATTTATGGAATTTAATAAGCGGATTAGCTCAGAGTAATGAGGATTTTCAAATAGATGAGAGCTTTATTTATACATTAACACTTGTTAATATACCTAATGGTGGCCGAGGTGGAAGTAGAAAGAGGATGAGTGTTGATAGCTTATCAGAGATCGGTTGTATCTATAAGGAGTAACGATAATTTATGCTTGCCAAGAGCTTTAATTGTCGGGGAGGCTTATATGATGTATACAAATTTATTTTCAAACGAAGCCATTGATACTTGGAATATTGTCAGAGATAGCAGACGTGGTATGCAAAAAGAGCGCGCAAATCTCCTTACTATTAATGCAAACGTCGTAATTCCTGCAAACGGGTGCGGTATACGAGAAATAGACGTATCAGCGGTATTATGTCGCAAAAAATATCGCTATTGTAATATACGATAGTTTATCTTTTGGAAGTGGAGAACCGCCCTTTTACGATGGAAGACCTCTGTTAAATTCAAATTCTTTTGACGTTATAAATCTTTTGTAAGACTCGCGAAGGCGTCATTTCGATACAATATTAAATTTAACCGGTGCTGGATGGACGCAATCGTTTTTTCTGCGAACATTGTAATAAAAGCTGACGTAGACGAGCATAGATGCACAGCCAAATGTGACAGGTGTTTTTGTGCGCCAACGTGTAATTCTATAATATAGATATTATAAAGTGTGTAGAATGTAACCGAGAATTTTACGGACAAATATGTTTCGACCGTCACAAAATAGATGGGTCATACAAAAAAAAAAAAAAATATGCGATGTAGTAAAAGTTTGTAATATGTTTTGCAAACTAATTAATATCTACAAGTCAAAGCACGAGTGTGGAATCAATTGGTGCAACTTATGTCGCGAAAAATATGATGTAAATCAGCTCTGTTATATTCAACCCATTGGACGTAATGTTAACGCACAGATTAATAGTAAATCCCCAAAGAAAAACTTATTTATTTTTTATGACTTTGAGACGCGTCAAGATTCTGCTTCATGACGCTACCGTGCCCCTTGATACTATATTATTTTAAATGTTTTCAAACTAATATTAACAAAGAGCGAATTCTTTTTGTACTTAAAGAAAGAGAAGGTAAAGCATTTCATGTTTTAATGTTTTAAAAATTCTTTATTATAAATATTAGAGCAAATACGAGAAATAAATAAAAAATAGAGAAAAAAAAAGTTGACCATGAGATTTGAACCCCAGCATAAGAATTGTTAGCGCAACGCCTTAACCATACGGCTACCGACAACGTTACTGTTGTAAGATCGAAGGTCGCACATGATCATCGCCCCCCTTTGGGGTTTAAGTTTAAGCTTAAGTTTAAGTTTAAGCTTAAGTTTATTTTATTATAATTTCAACTTTAGTTCAAGCTTTAATTTAAGTTTTAGTTTGACACTTATTACGTATATATGCTAATCTTCAAAGCGTCTATTGACATTATTCTACGATATCACTTTAAATTTAATTCATTATGCAAAATATTTATACGATCTTTTTTCTTATATATTTTTATTGTATTTACTAATTGCAATTAATGTAACTACAGATATTTACTATTTTCTGATGCGAAGTTCATGAAATTATGCAATCATACATTTACTAGATATTTACGTTTTAACAACAATTAAATAAAAATCGGGTTGAGGGGTATTACCAGCTTTATTTTATGTAAAAATCTTTTAGATATTAAGCTAGTTACAAAGCTCGGCCAAGTTTATCGCGCCATTAGTGCGAGAGAGATAGCATGATAGAAATTAGCAATAGGTGCCATCTCGCGGAGATGATGAAACTACAGATCTCGGATCCATCGCCCCCATTAGCATGGTATATATTCGTCTATAAGGTCTATATTCGTTGTACAAACTCATCATACATAAAAATCTCATTATCCTATGACATCATAAGAGGTGTACATGACGTCAGCAACAATCCATATTTATCTTAATTGTTTACAAGATAAATGCTTGAGACGTTGGCGATACCTTATCTATATTACCTGTTTTCATAATAAAAAAAGCATCATCATGGATTATTATTGCGGTAAAGATAGCTTCTTTGTTTATGTAAACATAATATCTTAATTACACACGTATAAACAAGATATCCTTATCTTAATTAACTGTTTATAAACATGATACCTTATCTTTATTACTTGTAAAGTACCGTCATTGTTTATTATTGTGGTAAAGATATCTTCTTTGTTTATGTAAACATGATATCTTTATCTTAATTACACGTGTATAAACATGATACCCTTATCTTAATTACCTGTTTTTAAACATGACACCTTATCTTTATTACTTGTTTACATGATAAGATAAAGATGCGCCAGTGATGACGTCATTTGTTATGTCTCCCCATACCGGCTTACTTACTACTTTCGGTCATTTGATTTTAGTCTTATTTAAATAGAATTTAGATTATTATTTTTTAATGAATACCGGTCAATTATTACCAATTTGTTAACGTGTAAAATCTCGTCATTATCCGGTCTTGAAAGATTCTTTTTTTTGGTGTATATCGCGTGAAATACTTTAAATATTTTATTTTTATTAATTATCAATTGAGACACATGGCGCAGGAGTGAAAGGACGGGAAATATAAATAAATTGACACAAGAGTATATATTTGCTAAATGTGATAGTTATGTATTTTATTTTATTCGTTGAAATATTAATGAGTCATATATATATATATATATATATATATATATATATATATAACGTCGTATTGGTCGAAGAAATTAAGGATATAACAAAAGCAAATTAACACATTAATAATTATCAATCATTCGTTCTGGAAAGAAAATATCATTGTAATATACGCGGTGTGAAAAAGAAATGAATAATAATATTTGAACGCGAAAGGATAGCGTGTTGATTCTGCTGCGTGATGGGTAAATCTCAACGCATACTCAACGCCCAGATTTGCGTAAGCCCGCGAAACGGGAATACTATATAGAAAAAGAAAATAAAATAAAGTACCTTCCCGTGTGCGTTTGGCTTTATTAATGAGGAATTTATGACTACTTTCGATGAAGTAGTAACGACGTGCGTCCTGGGGCAACCGACTGGGGCTTGACGTAGCCAGCCCAGTCGGACGGCACACAGCGGTATTTTTACACCCTTAAGGAGGAAAGTTAGTAAAGTTAATTGATGTGCCGGAGACGAGCTGTAGCTTATCTCCCCCAGTTTGGGCTTAACGCCTTATTCCTGGGTGCGCGTTCGTAAAAAAAAATAAAAAGATATCATCGGAAGAGGATAACCCGGTTACCTAGACCAGTCGAGGTTGCAAACTCATATATGTAGAAGAAATGCTCCAGTACCCGCTGACTCCTAGTGGAACGCCTCACCTCAAGTCTTTCGGTCACGACGTCTTGAGCGATAGGCGGGAAAAGGCGCTACGGCGTAGTGTGTTGAGTGAGAGTCCGAGTGAGAGTGAGAATGGCTTCCTCACGACGCGAGCATGTGCGAGAACGTGGCGCACGATAAGATAAACTCGGTAACGCAGTTACACCTTAATTGCAGTTACCTTTCATCTCGGCCAGGGCCCTTTGCCCAAAAGAAACAAGAAAAAGGAAAGAGACATTGAAGAAAATAATAGCGTGCTTGAGAGTCAGATACCTTCCCACCGGACCAACCCCGTCCACCCCTTCCAAAAAACCCCCCAGCGACCCCGCCAAGATTTAATATTGGTGTTCCATTAGTCTATCCCGATCTGAAAAATTGCTCTCCTTCGTCCAGAATAAATCAACCCCTTGTTCGCCAATTTTTCACCATCAGTTGAAAACACAAACATTTACCTCATAAGATAACTGGCGAGAGTCCGCCGGCGATATTAAGCTCGATTGGAATACTTACCATGTCAAACGATAGTAGAACTGCAGTCGGTAACTTACCGACCGAGGGTATGTGCTCTCTTACCCGCGATCCATCAAATACACGATCGATGACTGCTTCCTACAAAGCAGGGATGCGCGAGTAAAAGCCATACTATTCAGATCATGCTTATGCCAATATATATATTTAACCTTAGTTTATTAATATATAATCAGACCAAGCCAACTACGTCAGCCAAGCAACTCCTTCCAGCACGAGTAGGGGACTCGAGCAGCCAATCACAGCTCTGGTTGCCATAGCAACAGCCCGCCTACCAGCCAGTGGGGAGACCAAGCTGCTCTCGAGCAAGAGTCAGCAGCGGCAGTTCACGTCGGGAGCCCGAGCTGGAAACAGCACTCCAATCTCTGTACACGAATCCGATGTAATAATTCAAGAAAAATTAGAATCTTAGTCGCGCCACTCGCAAGTCAGAGCATCATTTTATAAACCAGTTTTCTAGACTTTGAATAAACACCTCTTTTACTTTGTTAAAAATACCTTTCGGTCTTTTATTTTACGCGCAAACTCCGAACCAATCACTCTACAGCGAGATCGAGAGGAAGTTTTCTAATCAGCAACAGCCAGAACGGTACTCTCGACCCGTTTCCTCCATCGAGAGTGGTGACAGCCCTGCCCCTTGCAATTCACTAGGACATCAAGCTTCCCGAAGGAGTCTGGAACGTCTAGTCAGCCCTCCCAGGACTTGTAAAATCGCCTTGGCCGTTCCTCAGGTGTTACGATCATTCTTCAAACGACTACCAGATAAGTAATAGATAATTAATTTATTTGAGTATTCAGCACGCGATCTCGGGACGTAACACTGCAAGCAATACCGACAAGCGACGAGCGGCACAGCCGCCGCTCCGCACCTGCCGGAAGTTGCACTCAAGGATGATATTGTTGTTATATGTAAATATATATGATTGTGATATACTCAAATTGGTACACGTTGCGCCATCTCTTGGTTGATGACGATTTAATACAACAAGACGAGTTCGCGCACGAGACTCTATACTTTGTACAAGAGTGTGCTACGCTTGGCTATACTATTCACGCTCTACTGTATACTTTTCCTCTACTGTAAGACTCAAAGCTGATTGGACGCACCACCAACTTGTGGTTATTACCACTTTAAATATACTATTAAACCTTACAGAGTTTATTTATTAATCCGCCCTCGATTCCAACGGATATCATGCGCAATCGACTCTAGAATACATTGAGCAGACCAGAAGCCAGCAAGGAGGAGAGCAAAGAACCTCCTAATCAAGTAGCAGCAGTAGAAGCAGTCAAACAACACGCGAACATGTATAAGGATCGCAGGGGAAGATGAGAGCTTCCAGCTCCCAAGTAATCAGCGCAGCAGGCCACGCGTCGGTAACTCTAGAGATCGTGTATAATTATTTTCTACCCTTCTCCCTTTTCTAAATTCTAGCATCTTCTATCATTAGAGTTCTAGCCTGTTTTAGCCTTACGGCGTCATTCGATTTATCGATTAGTTGCGGATTGAGCCAGTCCTTGATTGTTCAGTTTACCTCGCAGGTAGTCAGCCTGTTTGCCTTTTTGTTACCTACTGCACTGTAGTGCCCTGGTACCCACACTAGTCTCACCATGTTGTGTTCCGCCAGTGATTCTAGCGCCTGTCTGCACCTAAGTACCTCTTTTGAAAAGATACTGATATTTCTAGCGTCATGAGAGCTGCCCTGCTGTCCGAGCAGAAGCTCACAATTCTTTGTCCTGTGCCTCTCTCCAACAGCTTTTTGGCTGCCTCTTTAATGGTCTGAGTTCGTGTGATCCTGTCTTCTATTCTACCGTTTCTGGGATCATGATCAAGAACAGTTGTAGAAGATGGTGCGGATTAATCTGCGTGAACTGTATGGTAGTGTCTGGTACAGATCAGCCATTTTGATCAAGAGCGCCGATACCCGCATCTACTTCTATGGCTACCGTAGTAAGGCCGAAATTTACCCGTCTGTCCTGACTCTTCCCTTTGTCTTTTTCTTAAATGGGACGACGTAAGCCCTGCCACTTCCACAGAAAGGCCTAAAGTCAAGGGCCTTCAGTGCTTCGACCTCAGTCCTTTCGAGCAGCACCCGAATAGCCGTCTCCGCCTTCTTTTTACCCTCAGTGCCCAACGTTATCGTTTTAGTTGGTGACCACCCAGAAATCCGGTGCGAGTGTGGTGTTTGGCCTCTTTAAGTGCTTTACCACGACCTCCGGAGTATGCACTCCAGGGACGTAGATCATCACTCTGACGAATTTTTGAAGGACCTCTATCTAAATAGCCTTAAATTACGTGCCCTCCCCACACTATTTTGTGACATTGCTACATAACCACTCCTTGTCCTTTTAGTACTTGCAGTAGAAGATCTGTGCACCCCTCTGGAACTAATTGTCCGAGAAACTTGGAAAATAGCCTTCGACCGGAGCGTCTTCGATCTCCTTCGTCATGGCCTCTAGTACCTTCTTTCTCTAGTCCTCGTCAAGACGCTCCTTTTTGTACTTGACCGACATGATAGCCACCTTTTAAGCCAGTGGCCACCGCTCAGCTGTAACTTTTTGAAGCGTCCCCAACTGACCTCTTCTTACGCTCCCTCGGGGTGGAGCTGTCGGAATGCTGTCTTTTCGGCGTGCCCGTTAGGGTCCCAGCCTGAGACCCTCCATAGTGACTCTTCTGAGAACTCTTATTAGTATTTACCGTCTTAACGACAGCCGCCCGGTCTTCCAAAATATTGTCCGTGAGGACTTAGTTTAAGCTAGGGAGCTCTTTTGTTGCTGGCACTTCTGCAATCTTATCATTTGTCTCGTTCATTATTCATAGGTGTGTAAACGGATGTGTTAGTGTGTGTGGACTAAGCCCCGTCCCCGCTTCCCGAACCAGTTAGCCCCTCAGAATGTCACCCACCGCGGAAAAACCGACTCCAACACCTGTGGCCTCAGCAGCCCTCCCCCCTCTCCACGACCCAACATGGCCCTGTCCAGTCACCAACCGGCACTGTTAGGTCGCTGTTAGCGCCAGACAACCTAGTTTTTTTACAGTACCCTCAGATCGAAGGGGTCGATTCTCCTCGGGTGACCCCTCGTGTGTAGACGTGCCCGGGGACAGCTTAGGGGTTGGCAGAGTGGGAGTGTAGAAGTGTAACTTGTGTGTTCGTGAGTTGTGTTTCCCAACCGGCACTACCGCCTTTGCCCTCTCACCGGAACCGGATCCGAGATCCGCCGCAAAAACGGGAGGGGGGGGGTGTAACGAGCGCAGATGACGTCAGCGGTGGCGCTGACAAGTGATTTTTCCGATAAGGAGCGAGAGCGCGCTCACACTCGATTTCGCGTGTGTTTAGCATGATTCGAGTGCCTGGAGGGACGTCTCCAGTACCACCGCAGCCCGCACATATGCCTGGAAGCCGTCACTTGTCGTGAGGATGAGAAGATAAGGTTCGGCCAGCAAACAAGTAAGTAAGATTCTTCTCGATATCCGGGATGAAGCCGTCGAAGGCCGAGATTCGTCGCCACCGAATCGTCGACCCGGCTTCGCCTGTGAAACCACGCTCCAGGCGCACCACGCATTAGTAGGCATCGGCAGGCCGAAGCAGTAGGGATAGCGCTGCACACAACGGCTAACGTACGCTCGCTATCACTTGGCAATCATATATACAATTTCATATATTAGGTTTTTTGCAGACAAATTTATATATGAAACGGTTCGCAGACTCTTGTGAATTTATTCAGATTGGCGCATTACTTTACGGAAATGTCGGAACACAACGTGACATGTGTAGACAGAGAGTGATGATTGCCTTAATACAATGTTTGTTGTGCAGAAACTTTTACAGATACACTGTGACATAGTTATCTTAAACAGATAATTTTTATAGAATTTGAAATTTCAACATTTGGCGACCAAACGTCCATTCGACAAAATGTCTAGTCGATCATAACGTCAAATTCACCAAATTGTATTGCGTGAATAAGGTCTAATATAATTGAAATTTCAGCAAAAGTTGCAAGATAAATTTTATTTATATTAGGACAAATTATAAAGTAAAAGTATTATGCATGGGCAAATATTAAATACAAAAGCAAATGACATAGCAAAAACATCGCAATCATAATAATTAGTCTGATACTGTACTTGTTCGAAAGATATGCGTAAATTATCTTTATTTGAAAACAGCCTATCAATACAAATTTTATGATCATCATAAATACATTTTTTTTAATACTAGAAAAAATTCGTATTACATTGTCTTTGTACCACAAACAAATCCAGTGTCTGTTTGTACTTGAGCCAGAAAAAATAGATTGAATATTAGACAATCTCTGAAAATTAACTTTAGATTGCAGATGAAAAAGTCAAGTAAAAAAAGTCAAGTAAAATTTTAAAATGTTGTTGAATTCAACGTTCAGAATAAGAATAATTTCGTTTAAAATAAGTACATCTATAGTAGAAGAAGTATATCATAAATTGTCGTTCAACAGCAAATAATCTATTTTTCATTTTTATTTTCATCAGGTATTTCTGCACTAATTAATAAGACATAGTTTTTATTTTCATTATTACGACGATATCAAGGAAACCCATTCGTTTTAAAGTGAGTTGCGTCATAAAATGCTTATTTAAATTTATTTGAACAAGTTTTTTTTACTACATCATAACATTTTTTTCAATGAGGTCCATGTAACATATGTTCGAATACTAATTCTTTTAATTCCACATCATTCTCATCAGAAATTTTAGCTGAAATATGTTCATCAATCTTATCAGGATTTGTTAATTCGGACTTATGATCCAATACTAACAATAAATGTACGTGCAAAAGACCTCTTCTTTAAAATTCAATTGAGAGGGAGTAAAAATAAGGGGGACAATTTTTGAAACGGTGGCGGCGGCAACAGCGAAATTTCTTTTATAATATAGAGAGACAATTCTAATTACAAATAGTTTGATGATAAGAAAAGAACGAAAAAATTGTTTTGCTCGGGATACTGTACGTGACAAGATTCGTGCAAAAATACGAGCTTTTGCGCGCATTCTGGCAAGTGTGCATTTGAAAAAGAACTCTTGATACGGTTGTTTAAACTGGTTCTTCCACATAGTGTCAATTGCGCGACGATCGAAAGTGCGAGATGCCCTGTCTTACACTTGTTATAATCTCCTAACAGAGCGTTTAGTCTCTCTTCTTTGATATACCGTATTTCTGGTTCCATTTTAACAAAGTTGTAATGTTAGATGCAAAATTGTGAACATCGTTGTGGCTATTTATATTATAACATATGTAAATGTTATAAAAAATATAATCATTTTTGTTACATGGCTCCGCTACAAGAAACAAAAAAAAATCTGCGACTGCGGATGATAAACAAAAGAGAGAGAAAAATATTAATTGTTTTTTTATGATTTTGAAATTAGACAGGACAAGCCTGTTTCATGAAGCTTTAGAGACTTTGAGCATGTCTCGACTTTGTGTGTTGCACAACAGGTTTGTACAGACTGTTTAGATAATAACGACTTAAATGAAAATTGCGGAATTCGTCAATTTATTTTTTGGAATAATCCTGTCAAGGAGTTTGTAGATTTTACGATTTCAAAAGCATCAAACTTTCTGCGTATAATATGTATCGCACATAACGCAAAAGGATTTGATGCCCAATTTATTTTAAAATACTTATAACGAAAACTTTTACGACCCCCTGTCAATTCTAATGAACGGTACAAAAATAATTAGCATGTAAATCGGCCATACTTCGTTTCTAGATAGTTTAAATTATCTGCCAATACCTCGCAGTGTACTTTCTAAAGTTGTTGTAATACCGGATTTGACAAAAGGAATTTTCCGGGATTTGTTGGTCCTTAAATGATATAAATTATTATTTACCAGACACAACGTCTAACGAGAATAGAGTTCAATTTTTAAAATGGCATGAAGAGACTTCGGGCTATTAATTTGACTTTTAAAAAGAAATTTTTGCTACTGTACATAAGATGTTGATATCTTATAGGAATACATTGATCTTGTGCATACTAGCTACATTTACGTGTAAAAATAAAAAATTGGTCCTGTAAATAATTTTCTTCATTCCATGTTTAATCAAATGGAGGCTTCAATTCTAAATATTAAATTATAAATTAGTGATACCAGCATACACATAATAATGCATACGCTTATAGAGCGTATATCTAGGCTAAAATAGAAAGCGCTTATATTTAGATTATAGAATTTAAAACTTTTTCTTGAAATTTTCATTTGCTTCTAGTACCAAGTTGTTTCTGTGACAGACATGCTTAAATAATCACTCTCCTAACCCATTACGGCCCTTAGCTTGTGTTAAAGTTGGTTTAAGAACCAAGTTCCTTAACCTAATAACGCAAGTTAAAGATGGTGGGTGAGTCGAATAAACTGCTATTTTCATTCAGGTTGTTCATTCGACTGATCCACTATCATTACGTAGGTTATCAGGTTAAATGGTCAGGATAAAGTGAATGCGTTGCATATTCATTTTACTAGAAATCGAGAAATTTGAGAAAATACATTAGCGAGTTAGTCAAATGATGCAGTTGGCAAAATGTTGCATTGGCAAAATGTCGCATTAGGGAAGTGTCTTTAGGTAAAATGTCCGGTTACCTCTAGGTTTGTGGAACATGTTCCACAGCTAGTTGAAGTTTTAACAAAAACATATTTATTTTTCTCACAAATAATATCGAAAATAGGGAATTCGGAATAGTCGAAATAGCCTCAAGCTTCCGGAAATGGGGGCTGAAAATTCAAAATAAAGTTCTTAAGTAGTAGCGTTTGTAGCTGACGATGCCTATAGCGTCGTCAGAGGTATCGCCAGTGATGGCCATCGACTGCTATAACATGGAACAGTACTTGTTTATTTTTTGCACATACATACATAAAGAGCGCTATTCATTTTATTGTTCTTCGACTCGCCAATTTTATAGTATCCTTGTACAAATATTGTTATTAAAAATAATAATGATAATTATACCTTTATTTCAGATGTAACCGCAAATCGTGTACTGAATATATTAGAGTTCATCTTAATAAAAATTACAAAAAAAGTTATGCATGTCTCAAATGCTTGAAAATACAAAATTTCCGGAAATCACATGAAAATATAATTACAAAATGTGTGTTATGGTATGCATATGGAACGACTGCAATAAATAGACAATGCACTCCCGAAGCGGCACAGATACTATTTAAAGCATTAAAAGTTTTTCATCATGTAGCAAGTGTTCCTCATCGATTTACTCATTTAGCTGAGCTTGGGCAGCAATATTGTTTAATTAGCAACATATAAAAAGACAATATGTTTTATAATTATTTATAAGTCGTTTTAAACGTATAAATAATAAACATTTTCATGGCCAGAAAAATGTTTTAAAAAGTTCCAAAAGGTTTAGGAATTTGAAACAAACGTTATTAAAAGTTGCTCGCTTAGGTGTCGTGCTGCGAGCAACGATACAAGGTAAACTGCTGAACTAAGTATGCTAAGACTCGTATATCGTCCCTTTGACTACGTAAGAATCATAACGTTCTGTGATTCGCAATTTGATGTGTTGACGGTTCTCTATTTAGTCTTTAGATAAAATGTCCGGTTACCCTTAAGATTGTGGAATATGTTTCCCAGCTAGTTAAAGTTTTGACAAAAACATCCTTATTTTCCTCACAAATAATATCGGAAATAGGGAATTCGGAATAGTCCGGAATGGTTTACGGGCATTTGGTCGAAGGACTTTTGGTCGAAGAAAGTTGGTCGCCCATCTTTGGTCGAACGGACGTTTGGTCGCCCGGACAGAGATCGCGTGCTGAATACTATAACGTCGACCAATTTTTCATCATCAGTTAAAACACAACATTTACCTCATAAGATAACTGGCGAGAGTCCGCCAGCTTTGGTAAGCCCGATTGGAATACTTACCATGTCAAACGATAGTAGAACTGCAGTCGGTAACTTACCGACTGTTACGTCCCAAGATCGCGTGCTAAATACTCAAGTAAATTAATTATCTATTACTTATCTGATAGTTGTTTGAAGAATGATCGTAACACCTGAGGAACGGTCAAGGCGATTTTACAAGTCCTGGGAGGGTTGGCTAGACGTTCTAGACTCCTTCGGGCAGCTTGATGTCCTAGTGAATTGCAAGGGGCAGGGCTGTCACCACTCTCGATGGAGCAAACGGGTCGAGAGTCCCATTTTGACTGCTGCTGACTAGAAAACTTGCTCTCGATCTCGCTGTAGAGTGATTGGTTCGGAGTTTGCGCGTAAAATAAAAGATCAGAAGGTATTTTTAACAAAGCAAAAAGGAATTTTATTCAAAGTCTAGAAAACTGGTTTATAAAATGATGCTCTGACTTGCGAGCGGCGCGACTAAGATTCTAAATCGGATTCGCGTACAAAGGTTGGAGTGCTGTGTCTTATCTACTCTTAGTCACTATTACTTAACTATCTCTAAACTTCTGCTATCCTAATACTTATTCACTCGATCTCGAGCTTCTATACGCAAGAAGGAAGTTAATAGGTTGAATATGGCAAACAGATTTATATTAATAAGCTAAGGTTAAATATATATATATATGCCTAAGCATGATCTCAATAGTATGGCTTTTACTCGCGTATCCCTGCTTTGTAGGAAGCAGTCATCGATCGTGCACTTGATGGATCGCGGATAAGAGAGCACGTACCCTAGGTCGATAAGTTACCGACTGCAGTTCTACTATCGTTTGACATGGTAAGTATTCCAATCGGGCTTACAATTGCGGGCGGACTCTCGCCAGTTATCTTATGAGCTCTTATTTCTGCCGATCACTCTCATTGGACTCTCACCGCTGTTCGCTATGCGTGCTGTTGCTGCGCTCGCAATCGAATCGAATTTTTGCGACAAAATTTTTCCTCCACGAGACGAGCTAATTCTTTCTTTTTGCTAAACGAATTTACTTTGATGTTTGCCTACTCCTACGCTCTCGCTCGTTACCTGCAACGTTAAGGCGCCAGTTTGTAACAGAGCAACTAAGCTTGTACAAGACAGCCGCGAAGATGCTGTCGTGTCTACAAGCGGTTTCTCTATCTGATAAAATACTACGATACGATTATCCATAGACGGCGCTGGAGTCGCTGACGGACGTTAGCCGTCGATGTAATGACAGCTCTGTGCAATGCAGCCGGGTCACTCACGTATACGAAATGCACTGCAAGTAAAGCTCGCCGCGCTTTCTTCGCGCGCAGGGTTGCTCGACTGTCAACGACGACGATGCTACATCTTCATCTCGGTCTAACCCTGACGAGTCCGCGAACGGGGTTCATAACAGCACAACGCACCCTTTTTGTGAATAGAATAGTTACATATATTGATTCCTTTGATTGGCTTGTAACGAGTTGAGCACCGCGGCTAACTCGTAGCGGATCGAATTGTACCTTGTGTGTGAGTGCGACGCGGTGTCCGGGTATTCCTGATCTTTCTGCTTAGCGGTCCAGCAACGTCTACCGCTGCGGTCTGCCTGGGATCAGGAGCGTCGGCGACAAGATCGTAAAGGTTTGTGTGGCGCGCAGTGACTGTGATTGTATGCATGAGAATGTATATAAGCCGTGCGAGGGTGATCCGGCGAGCGCGACCTTCACGGCGATATAATCGTGCAAGCGCGATTATTCCAGCGTCGCGCAAAGTATAGTCCAGGTAGGCTATAGTGAAGCGAAGCACGCAGTGGCGCGAGTGTGTAAAAGAGAGTGCAAGCGCTTGCGGCGCTACATAGAGGCAATTCTACGAGAACGCGACGGGCGCGAGGTATATAGTCACTTCCACGGGAAGACGCGGAACAGTATACGCCTAGTTTTCAGCCAAGAAGACCTCAAGCTTTGTCAAGAAGAGAACACACTCAACTTGCAGATCGAGATATACGCGTAATCCCGCGAAAAATATTTTCGACTTTTTACGGATTTTTTTTTTCGGGTGTATTTTTCGTTTTATTTGATTTCGCGTAATAATCTACGTCACACCGACGTGCTTAGGTGTGCAAGTGTGTGAGTAGAAAGGTTGTATTTTTGCAGCTTACGTTGTGGCAACAGGAATACAATCTAGGGGCTATCTGGAGTGAGTGCGTAGGATAGGGAGCTGCCACGTTGTTGTTGTGTAACCGCGAAACGTCGTTTAGACGCAGAAGATGCACCAACAAGGCGAAGAAAGTAGAGAAGGTCGTCGAGAATTGGTGCTCGGACATCGACGAAGAAGAGATGGACGATGCTTTCGAGATTATGCAGTTGAAGCCAGATAGCAAGCGATCATATCGCGTTGCTAGGCTAAACATATGGCTCCTCGAAGAGTATACCGAGTCAGATTTTAGAGAGAGCCTGGACGCCTCGACAGTAATGGCGCGAGTGAAAAGGGAAGAACTGCGTAAGTCATTCATCGACGCAACGGCTGAACAAATATCGATACGCTCGATTTATACGGGCGATTATGACGCCGAACTGCCGCACCTTCTAAAGCTGTTACAACAAGAGATCGAGGCCAACGATGTCGTGGTGACGCCGGCGATCAAGTACGGTCAACCGGCGCAAGGATGAGGCCAACCGGCAGGGCCTAATCTACAACTGCTAAACGCGATAACAATGAGAGACGCGTTCGTAGAAATGCCAGTCACTGAGGAGAGGGAACAGGCACAAGCGCTAGTGTCGACGCCGGAAGACCAAGTTAGGTTAACGGCGCAAGAGGCGCAGAGTCGAGATCAGAATAGAATCGTCGCGATAGAGGTGCCGACAGGGAATCTGGTCACGACAGTAACCACGACAACGACGACAACGACGACAACGACAACGCCGACAACTACGGCGGGCGAAGGTAAAGGCGAATATGTCTTCCAAAACGGAAAGTTCCGCAGTGTAAAGGTCACCGCATCACGCGCAGTTATAGGCGTAGCGGCAGTGACTGGCGGATTAGAGACCAGATCTCAGCAAAGGGCTGCAACAACGAGCAATCGATCGCTAAACAGAGGGTACGGTAGAGACGAGTGTTGCAGCGCACAATACGCCCAGAGTCACGGAGTATCAGCGCAAAATTCGGTAGCTCAGAATGACCTGCTAAGTCAGTCGATAGTTGAGAATACTGCAACGATGAGGGCGCTGATGTGCAAGATGGAGGTCATGACGTCCAGTACAAGGGTGGAGCCACCAGCAAGCGAGAGTAATCCACAGAACTCATGCAAAGCCGGTCATGTAACTTTTCAAGACCCATGCAGCATACATTACATGAATCACAGCAGCTTCTGCGAAGACGCGGGCGCGGTGGCTGGTGGAGACACTACAACTCTTGGATCTCGGCGAATCCTCTCTATTCGCAACCACCTGGAGTTGCTAGGGGAGGGGGAGGAATGCGAATGCGATGAACGCGAATACGCAAGCGCTGAGTGACAGTAGCAACTGCGGTGGATCGCCAAGACAGACCCATCGGTCCCGCGGTAAACAAATGGGGGAATAAGTTCATCGGGGACTCGTCGTTAAGCGTCGAGAACTTCCTACAGCGCATGGAAGGACGCAGAAGTTACTGAGCGATGTAATTTCGAGAATGCAGAGGTCTGGTGAACGCGTGTAGGTTTACGTTAACAACCTGCAAGGCAATATGCGAAGCATGAAAACCCGACCAGACGCTAGCCAGCAACTTGTTCGGATATATCATAATATGCTGCCCGCTCTCAAACGAGGACTCCAGCGAAAAGATTTCACAACCGTAGAGCAGTTACTTGAGGCAGCGGTCGAAGTTGAGGCCGCCCTAGCCTGCGAAGCCTCATATCGAGCACCTCCGAAGCCCGGAGTAACAATCGTCCCCGAATGCGCCTTTTTTTTTTTAAAACGCCGATCGCAGCCGTAAGATTGGCAGAACAGACCGACGCACTGTCCATAATAGTCGACGCCCTAAGCAAGCAACTAAATTCGAAGCTTACGGCGATAGTGCAACCGGCCAAGCATGCCAACGCTGGAGGAGGCAGCAAGAAATCAACACCTCAGCGAGGACGCTCTGGACCTAGGAAAGAGAGACAAGTCCTCTAGCCCAAAGCCAGAAGTCTGGCGGGGGTTCCGGTCAATCTGACAAAAGAGAGCAGAGGATGCCAATAGGGTGCTTCAACTGCCACGGAAAAGGCCACCTTGCCGGAGACTGTCCTTCGTAACAAATTGAGCACCGCGGCTAACCCACGCATCCGCGGGTATTACTTATCTAACGCAAATAAGCAGCCGAGCACGCACCGGGCGGCACGTATACCCAGCAAAACAGAAGCAGCAGAGGCAGCTGCATGCAACGGAGGTGTTTCGCGGGCGTAGAGGAGTCCTCCGCCGCATCGAGGGAACGCGATCCATTTGTTTAGCGCGTTATTCGTTGATTGAATTCACACCCCGTTACAGGTTACAATAGTTGCTCGCATATTGCAAAACAAAATTATTTGCAACATCCCTTTTATCTGAACTAAATCTGCAGATAACATCTTGTGATATGCATAAATACATGCTGCATTCGTAATTTTATATTCACAAACACATATTTATTTATGCATATCACAAGTTATCTGCAGATTCAGTCCTGCATTGATTTGATTTGGTTTCATGCATCAGGATATTCAAATTATTGGTAAATAATATTATTCAACAATGAATGTTTATGTATAATTATTTTTTTTTTCATAATAATAACAACGATCTATTCTTTTAATTATAGGAATACATTCTATTTTTTGATAAAGATGAGATTGCTTGATTCAATCTTTTGGTAAAGAATTATACTCGACATTTATTCTTTTGAAATGACGGAGGAAATTTTATTCTATTTAATAGAATTAATTATGCAATTTATTTTTCTAAATGACGGAGCAATATATTACTTTTTACAAAAAATTAAACTGTGAGATATAATCCTTACAAAAGAATAAATTAGTGTTATTTTTTTTAATGGTGGGTCGAAATTTTATTCTTCGCAAAAGATTAATCCGCGCGATTTATTCTATAAATAATGCAAGTTTTATTCTTTACAAAAGAATATAGTGTATAAATTTATTCTTCAAAAAATAAAACCGTATTCAGAAATAGATGCTTCGAAGCATTTTGAGCAATATTTTGTTCATAATATTAGACATGAAAATTTCAGGTGAGAATATCATAGTGATTTCACAATCAATAAAGTATCTTTTGATTATTGCCAAGTGAATTTTATCTATTTATAAAATTTAAAAAATCCTTACGCAAAATTACAGATAAAGTTTTGACTGAAGATTTTAATAAGGATTGATAAAATAGTATATTTTGATACAAGTGCGCAAACTAGCTTCGCTCGGCCAACAAAATCGTTGAATTAGAGCAAAATTTGTGAAAAAAATGTTATTAGATTGGATAAGCACAAATTGCTCCTTACGTGCGCTCTTGTAGCTCTTGAGTGTACTTGCAACGCACAGTTTGTGCTACAGACACATACGCCCTAACACTTCCGGAAAATTTTAAAAAAGACAACAATTTTTTCCGCGGAATTGCGCGTACATCTCGGACGTCGAGTCGAGTGAGTTCTTCTCTTGAATGCTTCCAACGACTTCTTCGCTGTGTAACTGGGCGTATGCGTTACTTCTCGTCTTTTCATGGAAGTGTATCTATATATCGTGCCTGCCACGTAATCGTACAAGTGACTTCTGAAATCAGACACTTCAGGACACCTAAATATTTCCAATAGAGACTTACTTAATTTGTTCATTATTTTACTAATAAGTAATAATTTGAAGAATAATCAGAAAAAAAATATAATTAAAACATTCAACCTTGATTATACGTTATTCTAGCCACTTATTCCATTATCTTTACTAAGTTTATCCATTATCTTTATTAAGTATGTTAAGCAAATCGGTACGAGGTTACTAATGTTTTTTTTAAGCATTCGAGTCTGTCGCTTAAGCAACTCAGCAACTTGGCATCAGATTTGTGGTAACAATTATATTTTATTTGTTACAAATATCACTATTTGATAAACTTAAATTTTTTTCCAGTAATTGTCGATAGAAGTCCATTACATTAAAAATTTTACTATAACATTTTGCATTATATTTAACAGTTTTCATGTTTTCTAATTGATTGCTAATTACAACATTTATATTTTTATCTCCATGAGTTTTTAACAATAGTCTTGTTTTAGCTATTTTCATATATTCGTTAACAGACTTTATATTCTTAAAAAATCTCTGATTTTGTTTCCAATTTCCCATTATCACGCTATTTATGGAAATAAGACAAATAAGTATCTGTAATAGAAATTTCTTTGATGATATATTTTCATATTTTCTCAAAACTTCCTCGGTGTGTTTAAGAAACGGCCTCATGTTATGATCTATATCATAATTTTTATTTATATTATCTTTGATTATCCTTGTAGCAGTTGATATATTAAAATTTCTTGCTTTTATCAGGTTATAAATCTTTGCGATGAAAGTATAATATTTTTTATTTAAGATTTTTGATTCCGCTAATTTTAATTTTGTTGGAACCTGCAACAATCATACATTATAATTATTCTAAAATATAAACGTACACGACAAAATAAGTTTATTTAAATGCAAAACTTTTGCATCTTTTACCTATTTTCAATAATTTGTTACTTTTCAGAGATGCATTTTTGACTAAAATGCATTCCTGGAAAGCTACAAAAAAATGTCCTACGAAGGACCTCTTTTGTATAATATTCTAAATTTATCAATAAAAATACTTTTAAAGTCCAAATATGTGTATACTGAGGATAACTCATTTGCATTAAGATCTTAAAAAATGCATTTTACACCTTAAAATATGAAAATATCAGTGTTTGATGTAAAGATACCTGTTTATGGTAAAAAGTAAGACTAGAATTTCAGAATGGGTCTACTACTAAAAGGTAAGTAGTAAACAAATATAATGTAAAAAGTCGCTTTAGATGCAAATTTTTACTTATAAATTAGTACATTTAATGTCTATCGATACCAACAAAGTTATGCATATAGCTTTTAGTAGTTGTTTTGTTGAATAAGAACGAGGTTTGAACATAGGAAAAAGCGAACACTAAAAATAGTTTTAAAATGAATAAGTTATATTTAATAAAATAAGAGTTTAGAAAATTACACTGTTGCTATCACTCCATTTTACTCAATCGAGACGATACTGAGACTGCCAGAGCTCTCGCACTGTGGCTGACAAGAAAGCTCGGTCTGCTGATCTGAGGCCTAATGTACGTTAGGTTAGGGCCGGACAAAGGATCCTCATTAAAGACTTAAGCCGCAACCTGGGTTTCCCTAGCTAGGCCCATAATAGTCACGCAATAGAGCTCAGACGTCGGATGGGAATTCTCTGCTCACAGCGTCGCTATAAAAAGAAACCGCGCCCTCTTCACCGGCATCTTATCCCTATCGTAAAAGATCCGAAAAAGGTAAGCGATACTTAGGAAAGTACGCATTGCCACGCCTGACAATATACTTAACGCAGGTATACATACTTTGAAATTTTCCATTAAAAATGGTCGCTCTCAATCTAACTGTAGTAGATGAGTAGTACACAACAAGTAGTTCAGAACTACCGGATTGGGTTGAATAGTTGCAGCATATCAGGATATAATTTTGATTAAAAAATGTTAAAAATTAATATTAAACTTTTATTTTATACTGCCTATAAATTATCCAATAGGATATTTGTTGGAATATTGGCGATCCCACACGACATCCAGCCCCGTTCGATAGCACCGCTGTGCCCAAAAAGTTAAGCTGTCTTAATCATGTGATCCGCCGCTGAGCTGAGCGGCGCTCTTCGGTCGCCGCCTCACTGCTGCTTACCAGTTCCTCAAGCCAGCAACACGCTCTCCATTCACGCCACACGTCTAAGTCCCGTTGTTTTTTTCAAGCTACAATAAAGCCACGTTTATTAATCTTACTTCTCTTCTGAAGTGTTCTTAATTTGCGTATCACCTGTAACGGGGCTCGATTTCTGGGGAAAACTCGTCAATATCGGACCGGATCACAATCCCTCGGTGCGGCGGAGAAGTCTTTCAACGCCTGTGATTTACCCGCGTTGCAACGCAGCATGCTGCTAGAGCTACTTCGCGAACATCGTGTTCGCACGTGTGCTATTCCTCCGCACTCTTCTGTGCGGAGCCGGCAGTATTCGCGATGAGGACGTAGGGAACGTGAGAGAACAACTCAGAAAGATAAATCTAGTCCCAATTAAAATAAAATAGCGAAATCATATATTGTGCGGCCAATATTGTCTCTTTACAAATGTGTGCCGAGTCACCTCAATGTCGACTCGGCGTGAAGAGTATCTCGTGAAGCTTACGCACGCGAACGAGAAGGCCGTTACTTGGTGCCGCTGAACCAAGTCACAAAGCTGTAGCCGCTGCTACTGCTGACGCGATACAGATAAAAGGACTCAGCCCTACAGTAAGTAAGTAACGCTGTAACGCTGAACGTAAGCGAGTAACGCTGATCAAATAGTCGCCGTCCTCGGTAGGCGCGCACCACACACTCACACATACCCTGCGCCGGTGGTGTTACAAGCTCATTCGCAGGAGCTGATGTCCTCTCGTTCGGTCGTTAGTCGACAAGCCAGGTCGTCCTTTCTTTTCGTAGCAGGAGTTGGCTTGGACGTCTTCTTCTCGCAATCGCACATACTCTCAGTCTCTTGCACGCTATCGGTCGTCGCTCGATGCAGTCAGTCTCACACACGAGAGCTGACGCGTTCGCACCTATGGCCGGAAGCTATCTGTCTGTTTGACGGACCGCGACTTATTACCACCTCGTTACAACCCCCTCCTAGAATCGAAAAATCGTCCCATATTCGATTTTACACTTTAGGAAAAACGCGACGTATATCGTTCGGACGGTTGAACCTTTTCTACGACGCACCTGTTTCTTCTCTGATCTACTCAGAGGCTCACAGGTCGCGTCGCTACTTGCAGGACCGTATCAAAGATCTATCTTCGCCTTGGTTACAAGGTTCCTTTTGGCACGATCACGAACCGTACGTGGAATAGTTTGGTTCAGCTCGGACGTTGCATCACTCTGTTCGCCTACAGAGGTTTGCTCGTTAATCAGCGGTGCATCGCTCGCGTCCGCTTGTCCGCTCGCTTTCCTCGGCGGTCGAGCGATGTCGTCCTCTTTACTCTTCGGCGACCTTTACTTGACCGTACGCTCGTACTACTCTTTAAGCCACATGACTGGTGTCGGATCGACGAACTTCCTATTCAACGATCCTCCGACAAATTCTCGTCTTCAAGGCAGCGTCTACTTGGTGATACTTTTATTCGCATTTACCGTTCGTGACTTTTCTTCGTCACGAAATCGCCAGCCTTGCTCGCTACCGATCCATGTCGTAAATCTCAGTAACACGCTTGGCACGCGACGCGTTACTCGCACGCTGCAACACTATCTCACCGCTCTCTTTCGAGATCTTCACGCTATCGTGTCAGGCACTGATCGCTTACCCTTTTTATCGAGTTTTCTAAGAGTGATAGGGTAGCGCAACCCTGTATCTCTGCCACTGACTAGACTTCTCTTCATAGTAGTCATCTGTGAACTCCAGGCGAACCTTTCATCCATCTAGTTCTTAGTCATTTGTGACGCAAGCTTGACTTACTTCCCGCTGGTCGTAAGAAGTTCAAACGTCTTGCTGAGGTCTAACGTTGGTACGTCTCTCGTTATCTGCAATTTGCGGAGACGACCGTCCATGTTGGGTAATGGAGCAAGCACGTTGAATCTCGGACGCTTACGCAGGAATTAACGCTTCTCTCTTCGTGCATTCGCGCGTCCTCATTGTGCTCAAGCGTCACGGTACCACCTTGTACAGCGCTGGACGCACGTGTTACGGACAAAGCTAGCGGAGATTTAAACTCTTGCACTTTTGACCTTTTACGGTCTTAACCTGCCTTGCATCCAAATTACTCACCCTGTTCATTATTATCTCGCCCTGATCTCCCTTGGGGTAAGGATGTTCTATCCCGCGCTAAAGCTTCTGGTAGCTCTACACGAGCTCGCGCCGTCTCAGTGCGTCAAGACAGGCGCGGGAATGACTTTGAGGTTGAAGCGATCGAGTCTAACTCCTTAGCACTCTCGTAATCAGACCTCCTGCACCGTCTAGTGTTCTGCGCCTGTAAAGTTTTCGTTTTACAACTACTGTCCCTTGCGTTGGAAAAGTTGCGCCACTAATGAGTTAATTGCCCACAGGTCCAGCACTCGAGCCTTTTTCGCGCTCTTCTGGACATGCATTATCTGGCTCAGAGCAACTTTCCCTTTCATGCGTCCGTGACTAGCATATTTAGCATCTCTTTTAAGTTATGCTCTTTGTCAAAAGTTATTTCGCTGTTCAGCATTGGCGATGTCTCGCTCGTCGTTGAGGTTATGACAGCGTTTTCAATTGATCTTTTATTCTCATCGACTATCGGATGATGAGGGTCCTCCCTCCCCTAGACGCTGTCTATCCTCGATGTAACTGTCTCACCGTTCTCGGCTGGTCTTGGCTCTCAACTGCTTTTCTCAATGGTCTGTGCGCACTTTTCGTCGGCACTGTCAAATCCGCTATTCTGTGCGATTCATGCCGCGACTGTTTTGTAGACAATCGACAACGCGATTTCTAAAAACGTGAGCAGCCTTAAATCCTTTGTAACTGTATTTGTAACAATAATCGTTTATAACTATAATTATCAAATTGATTTGATATTTTCACTAAGTATTTATTTTTCTTAGAGTATAATTCCTAGTTTTTATTTTTTGCGCACAGTAGATGTCAAAAGTACAAAATTTTTTTTTTATAAATTAGTCCTCGTAGTTTAATTTTGTCTGATGAAAACTCATTTCAAATTTATTCTGATTTAAAAAAATCATTGTGCGCATTACATTATGTAATAAAAATATTGTATAATGTAATATAAAACTTATTATTTGATTTATCAAAACTTGACAATATTAATACAAGTTATGATATTTTTGTAACTGTGCTTTCATTAATAATCGTTTATAGCTTCGTGTAGAACTACCGTTATTAAATTATTTTATTATTTTTCGCAGAAAGTATTTGTTTTTAAATCAATCCTCGTAGTTTAGTTTTGCCTGATGAAAACTCATTTCAAATTCATTCTTGTGTTACTGAAGTCTCTTTAATATTATGGAAAAATTTCTTCAACAATGTTAAGCGTAGATTATCTACATTCCCAAAAAATAAAAGAAATTATAGTGTTTTCGAAAATAAATATGCTGAATGGTTTAAACAAGATGTCGAATTTAATTTAGTGCAAATTGAGAAAAATGCTACTAAAGCAGGTAAGATATATTAATCAGTATATTATGATTATTTAAAACACTTGATTTTTATTTTTATTAATTTGTCTAAAAGTAGTTTTATATTTGAAGGCTAAACATTATGATGTATTATGTAATATTGTAAAATATTTTATTTCTGTATATTTTTTGAAGGTATACAAACGACTGAACAAAAATATAAAGATTTATTTAATAAGGCGTCAGAAGCATTAACAAAAAGACGAC
This sequence comes from Nasonia giraulti, assembly GCA_016647725.1. Classification (NCBI taxonomy): domain Eukaryota; kingdom Metazoa; phylum Arthropoda; class Insecta; order Hymenoptera; family Pteromalidae; genus Nasonia; species Nasonia giraulti. The sequence continues at coordinate 55,937 of QLYP01000387.1, forward strand.
GAACTACAGCTTTGTGTGGTCAGTTAAGCGCTGAAGAAGTTTATGAAGCAGCGAAAAACAAATTAAAGTTGGACAATAATTCGCCTGGTGTCAGATTGATTTCTAAGATAGTTGATCCTTATTATTCAATAAATATTGAAAATGCGTATAAGAATAGATCTGGTACGCAATTGCCTCCTGAAAGAGCTTTGTCATTAATGATCGACACTAATTTATCTAAACAAGTTTATCAAACAATAACAGATGTTGCACTAGAAATATGGTCACGATTTTTTTCCACCTTATAACGAGGTAAGATTTTTAAATAAATAGTTGTAGTGCCTATGCTGTCTGAAAAATCTGCAGGCTCTGATAAATCAAATTACAAGATTACAATTTTATTCATTTTAGATAGTGGTTTTTAATAAATATCAAATTAAACTTGATTATTTATTTGTTACTTTGCAATCGAGTGATCTTTTTTGATATTTTTATATCAATAATGCGCGCACTTAACAAAATTTTTAAGAGAAACAGATTCGTTCAGCTTGGGTCAAACTATTTTTTTTACATAAGATCTTTCTTTGGGAGACCTTTGTGAAAATAATATTATTCACATAATTGTTAATAAAATTTATTAGCTTTCATTAGCTTTTTTAGGTAAATATATTTTCACCTAGGGAACAAAAATAAATTCAAATATAATTTTCATTCCGGCCTTATCCCGCAAAATGACCATAATTGTTTTATTTAGGTTAGAGAAGCTAAAAATGAGTCTTATCCGAATGATTTAATAGTTACGGAAACAAAATGTGAAGTTTATCTAAAAAACTTACCAAGTCATTCACTGAAACGATTATTAAATTATTTAAATCTCAAATTTGATCGAACGGCTACAAAATAATTATTATTTCTTGGTAAATATGGTTTTGACGGGACAAACGCTGACGTTTATAAGCAAAAGGCTGAAGACAAAGATGCAAAATTCAATAGTATTTTTTGTTCATCATTCGTAACTCTAAAATTATATGATATAGAAAGTAACTTAGTATATTGGGAAAATAAAAGTTCATCTTTACCAAAGTTTTGTCGACCAATCAAAATTATGTTCGAAAAAGAAACGGATGTTTTATGTATCCAAGAAGAAGATATGAAAAAGCAAATTTCAGAGCTAAAAAACTTTGAAACTACAGGATGCTCAATATCCTACGATTTAAAGCTTACGATGCTAGATGGCAAGGTGTGTACATGGCAAATAATTTTCTTAATTACTTAGGACAATCGTTAGGGTAAATTGATTAAGCAAACATTTCGTCATACGCTATTTTTATGCCGAAAATAACGAGTCGATTATCCACATAGATATCCATGTTCATTCACATTGATTCAACGTGGATATTTGCATGAATTATCTGACTAAATTAATCTACATGAATTCTTTGCATTAATTTCTGAGAATATTTAAGTATAACAAGTCTATAACTTGGTGAGACAATTGATTCGTCGTTGAATTTGCACATTACCATTTAGATGGTACAATCAATATGAACTATTTTGTACCTTAAAAGCTCCTTGTTTTTTATTATCAACCCCGCTTTAATATTATTTGAAAATTTAAGTGAATAGCCTATACAGATATCCACGTTAAATTAAAGTAGAATCAGTATTTACCAGCATGGATAGGTAGATAATCCACGTTATTCTACCCAATTAGTTTAAACATGTTGGGTTGTAAACTTTACAAAATCAACTTCATTTTCATCTAAATATATTTTATCGAAAATAATTTGTTCGAAAATTAGACAGTTACGCCGAGAGAGAGAGAGAGAGAGAGAGAGAGAGAGAGAGAGAGCTAGAAGGTTCGAGAAGCGAACCGTTATCGCGAATTCGAATGTATTTGCCTGCTCACACGGCATCGATTAGGGGGTTGCCATGGCAACGCGCGCTCGCTCGCTCCTACTCTCTCTCTCTCTCTCTCTCTCTCTCCGCCTGTTGCGCGAGCGGTCTTCTGCCGCTCTCGCTGATTGTATAGTTAGTACGTATTGCCGAATCACTGTGAGCGCTCGTACTTGCCTCACAGTGTCGTTCGTAAACAATATCGTTTGTTCACGCGTCGGTACTTTAATACTTTAACTTTCACTTCTTTTCCTTAGATTTGAACACTTGTAGATACACGCTATATTCAATAAAGGTCAATGCCTTTTTTACGGTTATCAGTTCACATTAACTGTCGATAGTTTTGTTTATTGCCAACTAGTCCATCAAGATCCACAAGTCTCAAAAATTAGTTCGAGAGACTATAATTAAATTTAAATATCTATATAAAAATATAATAATAATTTTAGATTTGCAATGCACTGAATAGATCGTCAAGTCAAAGATGTTTTGTCTGTAGTGCTACTATATCAGAACTGAATAGTTTGGAAATGTAGTACAAAGAAAAATTAATGATAACGCATTAAACTACGAATTTTCTGTGTTGTATGCTCGAATCCGATTTATGGAATTGGTACTGCATATATCATACCGATTAGACATTAAAAAGTGGCGTGTAAGTACATGAATGTGATTATTTGGTAGCTCTATAATCCAAACATTAATTTTGAGTAAATATTAAGACGAAAAATCTGTCAAGATAGAAACAGTAACTAAAAGAGTTAATGTAATAGTTGCAATATCAAATAATTTAAAAACAGATTTCATTAAATGACACCTTAGTTATTTTTGTATGAATGTAATTTATAGTGTTAATAATTCTAAGCTTAGAAATTCATGAAATTTATAAATTTTTAGCTTTTTGACATTATAATTTAGTAGTAAATCTTGCACTTTTATAAATACGAGCAATATTACTAGTTCTATGTAAATAGATTAATATATGTCATTTTACCTTTTTTTTCTTATCGTAGGTTCCAAAAGAAGAAGAACAGGGTATTATCAATAAAAGGAAAAAAATAATACAAGATGAACTATTAAGTCAGTTAGGTATATTGGTTGATGCTCCTACTCAAAACTTTGGAAATACAAATGACGGAAACACAGCTAGAACATTTTTTAATAACCCTGATATTGTTTCAAATGTATCTGGTAAGTAGTTAGTAAGCAATATTACTAATGTTAATACGAATGTTACTACGGAAGTTTAAACGCATTCAAAATCATTTTGAGCCAGTGCATCGTATGTTAACAAATTAATTGTGACTTCAAACGTGCTTAAGTCACTTTTGTAATATGTTCTTAATTTTTATTTTTCGAAGTTAACAATTTATCCACACATAAAGATCGCGCGGGAAAACAAACAACCAATTTGTGAGCGAGAATTAGTTAGTTACAACGACCAATCTTGTAACAAATGGAATGATTATCATTTATTTTTGAGAGTAAGACATTAATTAAAATGAAGCATTTTAATTTAACAATTAAAATATAAATAAAATATAGTTTGTTTACCAAAAACGTTAAGAAATTGTATGTTGATATCACTAAAATATATTAAAACTCTTTTAGAATTTGACATCGTCTTATTGAAAAAGTTTCAAACCATTTTGGGCACTATATCAAGTAGTAATAGAACAATTGTACAATTTTGAAATGTTCTTAATTCATTAATAATTTTCTAACCAATAATATATCATATATTGCATTAGATCTAGCCTAAGATCATATATAGGAACATTTATCTTCAACAGCGACTTTATAAAACAATTCACAGAAGATTCTTTGTAAGATCTGGTTACCATCGCAGAAAAAAGTTTTTTTTCAATATTTTACTCAAGATCTTATGTAAGATCTTATATCAGTTTGTGATTCAAAATAATTGATAAAATCATGGATATAATCTTAAGCAATATCTGCTTTAAGATCCTGAGTAAGTCCTTACGTAAAATGTTAAGAACATATAACATAAGATTATTCAATAGTGTATAAATCTTAAAACGTCGGAAAAGTTTAATTACGAAAAAATTTTTACTTATTCAAAGTGTTTAAACTCTGAAAGTTCTCTGTAAAATCGAAGATATTAAAATTTTTATTTTTGCCTAAACTGTATATACATGTTCTATATGTTGTACCTGGCTCCCAAAAAAATTTTAGCGTGATCCCTTCATTTGGCTTCGGGTTCTGGCAGGTTAAAGTTTAGGTTTCAAGCAATTTTCGCATTTTTTTACCTATTTTCAATGATTTGTAGCTCATAAGGGATGAATTTTTAACTAAAACTATCCGGATACTGTATTGAGGTTGTCGGAGTCCGGATCAAACATTTAGGTTTTCATATTTTAGGTTTAAAATGAAAATAAGGTAGCCTCAACACACATACATATATAAATTGACATCTTTGGCTCCCTACCAGTTTGGTAAAAAGTAATTTAAAAATCTGAAAAAATCCAGGTGCACTGGAAACTGTTTCTGGAACATATTTACCGTAGGTTGAAGAAGCAACAAATTTTTGATCTTTGATTTGACCATGAACGACCTATATATACATACATATATATGTTTGTTATATATAGTATATAAGTGCACGCTAGTAAATACTGTGCCCACATCTCATTTATTATGGTTAAAAATGTAAAATACAACGATCTAACTTATTATCGGTAAAATCAAAAAAGGACATTCTAAAAATGAGGTCAGGTTTTGAGGTGGGACAAAAAATATAGACGTCCGCGGGTTTCAGGGGAAACGGATTCGGAAACTAAGCATTCTGACGAAGATTTTCCTACCCTTGAATTTTTTTTTCAAGCATTTCTTCGAGTGAAGACAGCCCGTGATCACTTTTTTTATTTTCTGGCCTACTGTGCGGCGTCATCATTGGCTCCTATTACTGAGCACTTTGAGCGTCCTGAGGCCTTTTCTAATTTTATAGCTTTTAAGAATATTCAGTAAATTAAAAAGATACGCTTCAAATATAGTGCAGAGATCTATGCAAAGATATCTGCACATTATTTCCGTAAGGGAATACTGGTTTGCAGCATAAGAATTTCTTTTATATTAAAAAAAAACAATCAAAGATAAAATCATTTATATTGATACTGATTACGTCATGTACTCAAATTACATTATGATATGAAGAATTTTTGTCCACAAAAACTTTATTCTATATTATGATATGTTGCTTCGAGCCAACCCCATCTACAGTAGTTATGAACTACTTGATGTGTACTGCTTTTCTACTATTTGATGTTAGCTGCGTAAATTTGTTAATATCATTAGATATGAAATGCAATAATTTATATGTAATATATACATTCATAAAAAATTTTTTTTCAGAAGTTATAACCCTGGAAGAAAAGGTAGTGAAATTTATAAATATTAAAATGTCAAGTCCTCCTAGAAGAAGCTTTGTAATAGTAAAATTTTGAGTTTCTTTAAAACTTCTAGAAAATACTTTTTGATATGTTAGAAGTTCAAATCAAGTTTTTTTGGAAAATGTCCTTATGGATGTGCGTGTGTGTGTGTGTGCATGTATACCGTAATATTTCTGGAACTACTCCGTCAATATCAATAAAATTTGACATGCATATATATTTTTGGATTCTGAATTCGGGAAAAACAGTTATTTTTTAATTTCTTAACTATATTGTTTTATGGGCATTTTTGATTTTTAAAAAACACTATTTTGCGTTTGTTTCAATCATCCCATTGTTACAAACAATTCAGCTGTAATGCATTTGAAAGAGAATAAAATTACCTACTTTTCCTCGTTTGGTGCTCGGCATTAACCGCTTTTTTCGGCAGATAAAATGAAAAAGGCGATTTTTTTTAAATTCATATCTCTGAAACTAAACGTCATAACCTCGCGAAAAAAATATGTCAATGGGTCACGTGTCAAACTATACTCCATTAAAATTCAAGTGATTTGACTACTTATTTTTTCAGAACGAAATCGAAAACTGAAAAAAATGAGTTTTTTTTTGTGCCTCGATTACGGATGCAAAAAGGCCTTATTGCACTTGAGATTTCGGGAAAAAGTAGATATTTTATGTGTTTTGGATAAGTTTATTGCACAGTTTTCAAACCCCTATGATTCGTAAGATATCAAAGTTTCAATTTTTTTTTGAACATTTTTTGATTTCTTATATCTCTAAAACAATGTAGTCAAATGCTTCAAATTTTTATTTGGTGATTCACTATAAAAAATGCAATCTGCTGTTAAAATTTTAAACGATTCCATCAAGCGTTTTCAACTAAAGAACTAGAATGTAAAAATCGTTTTCTTGAAAATTGCGCGAGCGACCTATCTAATGAATAACCTGCTGTTTTGATGCTTAGGTTGGTTAGGAACACATGTAAACATGCGTGAATTTCTGTGACAAAAAATTGACGACAGTGTTCGTATTCTATAATACGAAAACAGAGGGGTCTGCAAACTTTTGGACAATGAACTATCCAGAACTTTTATTAAATTGTGTATCAAAAATCGCCTTATACAGCAAGCAGATATATAGATATATTAAAACAATATTTTATTTATTGGATTTGTAAATTTAGTTGGAGGAAGCTACGTGCCAATGAATTGGCAGCGGTTTTTTCGTTTTGCTATACAAGGCTAAGTAAAACTAAACTTCATCATCTTTCCCAAATAATATCTTAATGCGTGTAGCAAAAAAAACATTTACTTGACATTTTAATATTTATAGATTTCAATACTTTTTCTTGCTGAGGTTATTATTGTTATCATTTACAAAGTATATTCTCCTTGAAATCTTGATCTATTTAATAGACAATAAGCTACTATGGCTTGAGACATTGATCTCATCGCGCATATAATCGTATAGCATTATTATATGTACATAATATATAATACCACAATCGCGTATCACCGAGTAGCAGACGAATGTTGGTAAAGTACATTATAACTGCTGTAACCACTGGCGTATAAAACGTCTGACCGTAAGTCACGTGATCAAAGGAAACAAAATATCAGGAGAAGAAAATCTGATGAAAAGAAATACACCGAAAAAATTTTCAACTTGCAATATTAACTTAATAACGTAATATATATTCGAATGAAACCTTTTAAAGATAAAAGATTAGGTTACTATATTTTAAATAGATATTAGCAGATTGCGGAAAAGCGCAATTAACTCTTTTAGAAGCCAAGTAAAAGCCAAAAAAAAGTAAATGTTAAAAATCAATAAAAAAATAATATAGATAATAAAATAATAAGTTTAGCTGATAAAACAACTAATAATTGTAATCAGGATAACAATGACACTGTAGATTTATTAACTCAAAATAGTAATAAAAACTTCATTAAAACGAAAATTTGATTAAAACAGTATAATATTTTATAATACCTTATTGATAATAGATCAATAAATAATTAATTTGTTTTTTTCATATAGCATATAATTATTATTCAAACTGTCACATTAACGTTGAAGTGTATTCAACTGTATACTGTGTTAAATATTTGGGTCACTTCCGTGTCACTTTGTATTTTTTTCGATTACTTTCGTCAACTTCCGGTTCACCCCAACCCTTAAGGAGGGGTAGTTTTGGGGATGAAGTAAACTTATAGCCGGAGTTTACCAGACACATTTTAATATAATAGAGGAAGAGGAAATTTGTGGAATATATATATATATATATATATATATATATATAAAACTTGAATAAATGTTTAAATAGAACGAGCGAGTTTTTAGCTAGTTTCAATTAAGTCATTTGATAGGTGTTTTATGGAAGATTACCGGATGATTTCCGAAATATTCCGTGGATACATTTTACTGAAATATTTTGAAAACTCGCTGAGTTACAAATATAGTTATAAAGCGAGCGCATTGCTACATATAATATATACTCGCGTGCCCCTGCTCTGCTACTTTACTCTAGTTTATACTGTTGCTGCCGCTGGCTAGTAACGCTGCTGTTCTTCTGCTGTTGCTAGCTGCTCAGCTGTGGCCCGGAGCCTTGACGTGTAGATGTCAGAATGCAAGTTTACTTTGGCATTTTATAAGATCGACATCATCCTGCTGACAGCAAAATTGATAGTTACCATCATACTGATGAATAGCGTGCTACTATCGGACAGTCGAAGCTGCAGCATCGATGATATTCGCTGGGGTTATCCTCGTCGATGTTCTTGGAATCAAACTTATGAGTATCTATGGGGCTGGCGTAAAATCAGTATCTCAATCACCGTGGTAAAAGAAAAAATAACAATGCGCAACTGGCAAATCACATAGACCAAATGCCCAAGGGCAAGGTAGACTGAGATTCTCATCAAAATCGTAGAATCATAGACATAACGTAAGAGAAAGTTAATTTTTACTAGACCTAGTTTCTTTTCAGTCACGGATATATTATGAAATACCTTTTTATGATTAATAGAGAAGATACACCAGGATGTGAATACTGCAGTGCCGAACAGGACAACGTCAGGCACACATTTTTTGCTACCCTTACCGAGTTGAAGGACGTAGAGTATTGGAGTAGTTCATAACAGGGGTGTTCACGGCTAATACAGCAGATAAAACAATGCTTAGCGGTTCTCTGCGCGAAAAACAATAACGGATATTCACAAGACTTGTTACCACCAGAATAGCATAAAAAAGGTAACCCCCCAAATCAATGGGAAGGCAGCTACCGAGGGGACTGTCGTCCTACACGCGGAGAATAACCAAAAACAATAAAATTAGAGTAATACATAAGGTTCAAGTAAGCCACGTGCCAAAAAAATTGGCAGCATTTTACAATGTACCTGCGGAAACGCTTTATAATGGTAAGAGGCACCTTAATAGACACTAGTATACTATAGAATTTTTGTAAAAGTATTGTAATAAATAACGTACTCGATTATATTACCTTTATACTAATAGATATTTTCTTTGCTATTGCTTCTGCTCCACTTATTAAAGATTTTGGAAGGGATGACATTCTAGCGGCTGCGATTCCATAATATTCGACGTTAGAAACCCCAATTTTTAATTTATGCGTATATATTAAATTGATACTTGTCGAGATTTTTGGGTAGCAATCAAAATGTAAACTGCAAAAAAAAAAAATAAAATTTTTTACTTAAAATAGTTTTTACAGTACAAAGTAATGGAAATTAAGAATAACTTAACTGCTATAACAAAATTGATAGCAAGTAATTACAATAAAATTTTACTGTAACAATTGTCTTAGCAGTCGTTATAGTATATTATATTATATCGCACAGTATGCAGTAAAATATACAGCGGATGATAGTCAAGAAGTTCAAAGGAGCACAACATTTTGTAACATTAAAACCTTTAATGAATCATAGAAAAGCGATTTTTTTATCTAGCTTATTTTGATCGGAAATTAACCGTCAATGTTCTTATCACCGTAAAAAGTTTCGTGTCCAAGTGATATGTAGAATTCTGAAATAAGATTTTAAAATTAAAACTTTTTGCAAGCTTTCGTCTATTAACTTAAAAATGTATAGTACTTGTTTTGCACGTCGAAGTCGGTTAGCTCTTTTTCAAATACACTAATTTTCACTTATTTTACTTTCAGCACATGTACTTACAGATCTTTTTAAGAATACACACGTGTTTTAGGTATCGTTTACTTTGAAGAGAAAAGTGTTCTATTTAACCCAAATTAACCGAATTGTTCCTAAACTCTAATAGTCAAATTTGATCACGTTAAAAGTGAATCATTTATTAGTAGTAGAGCACGAGAGTTTTGCCCTGAGTTTAAGGGGAACTTACTACCTTAAACAAATGAGATATTGAATTTTTTGTCTAAATGTACCTTAAATTTTTTAAATAATCAACTGAACAATTATATTAACTCAGGAATACTGTGAACACTATCAAACAAAGTTTATAAATATTATATGTCAGGTACCATAGGTCTTCGAAGGCCAAAAATCAAAAATAATGATAATTGTGATTTTTGGCCTTTGAGGACCTGACATATGGTATTTATAAACATTGTTTGATAATTTTTACAGTACGCCTGAGTTAATATAATTGTTTAATTGATTATTTAAACAATTTAAGGTACTTTTACACAGAAAATCAATAACTCATTTTTTTTAATTAAAGGTGGTGATGTCCTCTTAAGATGTTTAGATGTTTTCGGTTCGGAAATGATGGTATAGTGTAAATAAGTGTTGTGATTGGAAAGCTGATCGTAACTGTTGCATTGAGCAACTTTGTAATTGTTGTACTGAGAACTCAATAAATATTGTAAATTTTAGAGATTAGATGTTGATTCAGAGATTCAGAGGCTAGACTTGATTAAGAAGATAGTAGATTCTAGAATGAAGCCGTTAGAGCAAAAATCTTGGGGACGCCAAACTTGAACATGCGACGGAGTAAGACGGTTGAGAAGAGGCTAGTCAACGGCAGATATATGGGTACGCTAACTCCCACAAGAAGAAGAAAACTGAACCATCGCCCGGTTCTGGTGGCTATTTTTGTTAGTTAGAGTTAGTAGGATTCCTTGGCAGCAGAGTTGTCAGCTGCGGTGACGTCACGCCAGGGTAGAACCATTTTTTTCTCTCTCTGTCTCTCTCTCTCTCTCTCTCTCTCTCTCTCTCTCTCTCTCTCTCTCT
>QLYP01000387.1:66459-96782 GCA_016647725.1 Nasonia giraulti
CTCTCTCTCTCTCTCTCTCTCTCTCTCTCTCTCTCTCTCTCTCTCTCGCATTCTCTCGCTCTCATTGGGCATCTGTGCCCGCTTTTTAAAGAAGCAATGGCTCAGACCGATGCGCATCTGGTCGATTATATTGATTTTGCTGTTGGCGTTATTCGTTATTCTGCATCTGGCTTGCGATTGCCCTAAAATTAAAATAATTATTTATTGCTGTCGGGATGATCACCTCGCAAAAATCGAGACAAGGTCTCGTTTCCTCGTGTTGTTTTGAGGCTCGCAGTAGACCAGCCGAGGTCGTAGAATGACTAGGTGCAGTTTCTATGCACGTGTATTGTGAAGCGATACGCGTGTCCGCTAAGGGGACAGGAAACTTTGTCCATGAGGAGACGGAAAGCAGATTCACGCAAATAACTGACACCGAACACAAGGTTTAGGCAGTGTAAAAAGAAAATATAGTGTGATGACTTCAAAATATATTACACGAGTACACGAAAATCGAAATATTATAACGCTAGAAGCCGACAAGTCGAATTTAAAATCAACGACTTGGTCTAGAAGCGTAATCGCATTTTGTCATTAGCCGTTCAAGGCATTAATTACCAAATTAGCTCCGAAGTATGCCGGACTGTTTGAAATCACTGCTCGCCTTGGTCAGGATGTCTACAGACTCGAAAGTAACAATTGAGATGTGTTCGAGAAGATCCGTCGAGAAGAATGTCGTCGACTTGAAATACTACTCAGATTCAGAGTCACACATCACTTCTTTCGCTAGGATGTGTTCCTTTACAGCAATAAGGACTCCTCCAGCATGTCTACAGCTGGGGTAATACTTGTTCAATATGGCATCCATGTGTGGAAGCGGGTACATACGTACCATCAGATTTCTGCACCATGACTACTGGGCTAGACCAGTCACTGTTGGATCTTGGTATTATCCCTGCCTCCAACATCGTTAGCACTTGAGCATGCATTTCTTCCTCTAGCTTCTTTGATACTGGATCATATCATTATTTAATAGGCCTCGTGGACTCTACATCTATAGCATGTTGAATCAACGTCGTGCAACCAAACACTGCGTATGGGTCACGTCTGCTAAACCAATGGCCACTCCATCCGTAAGAGTGGAAAGTTCTAAAGGGACTGAGTTCTCTATTCTCTCAATCTTTAGTCGATTTTCTCTAGGCAGAAATATTGCATTGAACACCCGCATAAAGTCAGTCCCAAGGATACATTCTGAGTCCATCTGACTCATAATCATGACTTTTAAGTAGCAGCGATGCGTAAGGAGATCAAATGGCAACTCTACATGACCGTAAATTGGAACTAGATGTCCATTTTCGAGTTCGCACCTAGCCCTGTATACGGAATCATTGATTGGCCACAAGCCGAAGCTATGCCAATAGGGCCAATAGCAGTACAGGCGGCCCCTGAATCACCAAGGGCGCGCAGTCGAAATCCACCAATTCCAACTTGAGTCCACCAGCGACTACAGTCTATATCGGAAGAGGAATTTTTTTTCAGCGGCATAACTTTGTTACCTCCCGGCTGCCCTGAAGATGAGTTTAAGGTCCCCTGGGTGTCCCCGGGAAACGTAGAGACCCCTTCTGCTGTTTCCCTTGACCTTTTTTCGCCTTCTGCGAATATTCTGGACAGAACTTCTTATAATAACCGGGTCAGCCACAGCCATAACACTTGACTGGGACGAAGGTTACTAAGTAATAGATACGAAACGCTCCGCGGACTGATGCAGAGGAACGTAGGTCACAGAGTTGAGCTCTTACTTCCCTTTCCGATGCAGAGGAACGTAAGAACTAGGATTGAGTCACTGACAGTTTGGCTAGTTCCGAGACCGACGGTACTTGCAGTGTCGGAGCCAATTGTCATGGCATTACTGTACCTGATGCTACTGTTGATTGTAGCTGGGCATGTCTCTTGTTGCGTTTTATCTAGCTGATCTGTGGATATTAAGACTATTTTTTTGATGCTCGACATTTTCTTTTCCTTATATGATTAGCATAAAATTGACAATCCATTCTCTAGTATAGGTTGTAGTAGAAACAGTAGAAAACCTCAGCCTTTTTAAACAATGACAGGTTTTTTAGTTTCTACTTTTCATGAATTTTTACGACACTTTGCCGCGATTTTTCTTAAAATTTATTCTTTAAGATTCTTCTTTTGACGGTTTTTCAACGACACTGTTCCGTAGAGTACGTTTAACGTGTGCTCGCAAATTCATTTAATAAACATTTTGTTAGCCGGTTTTAAAATCTATACGCTGATTTTTGTCAGAAGGTCTAAGAGCGCCCAAGAAAACGATATATTTTTTTTCAAACAGAAGTTTTTTTTTCAACTCGCGCTACCCGAGCTAGATGCATGCTCTGACATGGCTGACGTGTGACTAAAGAATTCCACGCCAGCACTCTTTTTTTTAACCAACAAAAACCACGAGCTAGCGCACCACTTAGAACTTGTCATCGGCCACTTTGTATGCCTAGACACTGTCCTTAAATAATTTTTACACCTAGGCACCAAAAACCACGGAGCGCACTACCTAGACCTCGTCATTAGCTACTCTGAACACCTAGACACCGCTCTAAACAATTTTCATACCTAGACACCAAAAACCACGAAGCGCAGCACCTAGACTTGTCCTCGGCCACCCTGTACCCATGGACACCGCCCTTGAATGATTTTTATACCTAGACACCAAAAACCACGGAGCGCATTACCTAGACCTCGTCATCGGCGACCTTGTACTCCAAGACACTGCCCTTGAATGACTTTCACACCTAGACACGAAAAATCACGGGGTGCACCACCTAGAGCTCGTCATCGACCACCTTGTATACCTAGACTCCGCTCTAAATGATTTTTATACCCAGTATAGACACCAAAAACCACGAAGCGCACCACCTAGACCTTGTCATCGGCCACTCTGTATACCTAAACGCCGCCCTCGAATTATTTCTACACCTAGACACTAAATCTACATCTGAGCAATCCTGGCGAGCATGTTGAAAACCGATGAGAAAGCAATATCTATCTGTATATAGCTGTGCGGCCAACTTCACGGTCTTAACACTTGTTGCGGCTAACTTAACGGTTCTAACATTTTTTGATTTGATTTGAGCATTTTGTGAATGACACACTCGTGGATTATTTCAAAGGTAGGTGTTTTTATCAATGGTTTTGTTGAAAATCATAATTAGGCATAATAAAACATGATATAAGTCGAAATATATCAGAGACAACAAAGAAATACATGTATTTCTTTGCAATGATAAATGCAAACCTCAACATAGAAATAAAGGTTTACGGGCATTTGGTCGAAGGACTTTTGGTCGAAGACAGTTGGTCGCCCACCTTTGGTCGAACGGACGTTTGGTCGAACGGACGTTTGGTCGCCCGGACAGTTGGTCGCCTAGATATTTGGTCGAACGGACTTTTGGTCGACTAATGTAAATGTTCGGACAATTTTAGTGTTTCTGAATTTTTGTTTCTACGAGCGCTGAAATAAATAAAGCATTGTTTAACAATAATAACCCTACCATCCCCATTCCCGTTCTTGACTTGTGTTGCTGTATTGGTTTCAGTACCGAGTTGCTAATGTGACAGACTCGCACGCTTAAAAAAATAACTCTACCAACCCCATTATCGCCCTCGGTTTGTGTTGCAGTTGGTTCTAGTACCGAGTTGCTTAACCCAATAACCCAAGTAAAGATGGTGGGTGAGTCGACTGAAAAACCCAAATGAAAATAACAGGGCGCTTCGCGCTTTGCTATTTTCATTTGGGTTGTTCAGTCGACTCACCCACCATCTTTACGTGGGTTATCGGGTTAAGTGGGTTAGTGTTATTTGGTTACAGGCTTAAGGTAGTTTTTTTAGTTGATCGTAATTTTTTTTTGTAGTTTTTATAAATGATTCAGGCAACAAAGATTTTGTTTGTCACTGGCAATAAAGTTTTTTTATGTAGCCGATCTCTGCCGAACCCAGGGCCACGAACGGGGACGTGTCAGCTAAGGCCCCATTTTTTTTGTATTTTTTAATTTTTTTTACTTTTTTTTACAAAAATTTTTAATTTTCATTAGTCGACCAAAAGTCCGTTCGACCAAATGTCTAGGCGACCAACTGTCCAGGCGACCAAAAGTCCGTTCGACCAAACGTCCGTTCGACCAAAAGTCGTCGACCAACTGTCTTTCGACCAAATGTATTCGACCAATCACCTTCGTGGCGTTACCGCGACACTTGATACGCATTCTTTTCTGGGACAACAAGGCTATAAAATATTCTTAAAACCATATATTGACGACATCAAAACTTTAGCATGTGAAAAAATTGCATAAAATATTTGAAATTTGCACCGTGTGCGTGTGTTTGTGCAGTTCAGTGTAACAATGGCTTAAGCTATGCTAAAATGAAAGGACACGCCAGGAGAGCTTCCAGAAAGCAGAAAGAAAAGAATAATTATGCTCGATGCAGCACACAATCGTGTAGTTACGCCGCCAAACTTTGCTGTATTAACAACAACAATTTACCCGTTAAATAACTCAAATTCAAAAAGAATCAGCGTCTGCCTTATGCATAACGACACCATTTTTATCCACTTATTTAACTTCTTAACCATCATTATTCCTACAGACTCACTTTAAACCGCACTGCATGGATCACTTTTCTGAACAATCTCAAAAAAGTTACAGCATATTTTGACGGTAGATCCCCGAAAAAATCTTACTTGATGACGATGCAAAGATACGCTTTACTTCCTTCTGCGTAAAATCAATTTTTCGACAAAATTCTCAAAGAGCCTACTACATTCTGATCTATATATCAAAATATACTGATTAATACACTTTTTGGAAATGCCAGAAGCTCACAAATAAGTTGAAATTACACTTAATGTCATTATATTATAATTGACTGATTTGAGTTTTTGACCATAATCACCGATGCATAGCAAAATTATTAATTTTGATCCAAAGTTATCCAAAGCCACTGCGAATACTTTGTTGGGTACACTACAAGTTTATTTTTCTTAATTGCAATATTTTACACTATTACAATGTTAATTATTAAAAATATTAATTTATTTAATCATATATTTTTATAAAAAATATAATAGATAAAGATTAATGACTCGCAGTTCATAAGTGTATTCTATAAACCTTGTGAAAATTGAGGAATAAGGTTGTTTTTGATAATATTAATATTGATAATTTCGAAGTGCTTTATTATCTGTGATTATAGTTAAATGTAGTTTATTGATCTATAAAGTACTGTAAAGAATAGGTACTATATAACAATATAAGGTATATATACAAGCATAATGTTATTTACTAAGAACTGATGCTTATTTTTTAAGAATAGTTTATCACAATAAATATTTTGTCTTTTCATTTTTTGGACATGGCCAGAAGCCCCATAATTCTAACCTCTTAAGGGGATCTCTTAAAAATTCAGTTGATACGGTTCTTTGTTTAAATAAAGAATTTTTATAACGTTAAGTAGTATTTTTTTATTCTTAAGGCTACGACATCCCCTTAAAGTAAAGTGCATTTTATTTTATAAAGGATATAAACTGCATATTTTTTTCGTATGACGTAGTATGTCGCATTTTATTACATCATTCTTTTTTACAGGAATAGTATAGGAATACATATAGGAATACACAGGGGATACCATTTTTACAGCAAGAATGGTACTTATCAACTTTAATAAAAATGAAAATAATGTGTCATTATTAATTAATAATCAATTTATTTTTTCAGCTCGAATCGCCATTAGGTCGCCACCATATATTTTGGTAACTACGTGCATCCCACAATTGGCAGCTTCAAGCGCCCCTAAGTTGCCAGCTTCTTGCGCCCCTAAGTTGCCAGCTTCGTGCGCCCCTAGATTGGCAGCTTCGTGTGCCCCCAAGTCCGCAGCTTCGTGCGCCCCCAAGTTGGCAGCTTCGTGCGCCCCTAGATTGGCAGCTTCGTGCGCCCCTAAGTTGTCAGGTTCGTGGAGCAAAAACTAGTATTTCCGCTAGTCTGTATTTAATAATATTTAAAAGTTTTGTATGCTTTAAACTTTAATAAATGATTGTTTGTTATAGCTTAATTTTTTAAAATTATCCATGATGGAGAAACAAAACAAAAAATTTGTTCTTGAGAATAATGAAATGTTACAAATTATTGATGGATCTCGCTTGAGAGACATACACGTTGATAAATTTCATAGCATGTTGTCTGAGGCTACTATTTTCGAACCACGTACTACGTTGTACCTTAAAAATATAATGCTTGATCCTAATACCAATCGTATCAGATCGGAACGTTCCTCATGTCCAAATATTACATAGTTGTGATTATTTATGTAATAAATGTATAAATGGTCATTGGATTTGTTGTTATTATGATACCAAATGTATTTGTATATATGATTCTATGAATAAAAAATGTTTACACGTATGCAATGAAAAGTTTTTAAGAAAATTATTTCCATATTTTGATGAAATCCCTATTTATTATCCTATAGTACAGAATCAAACAAATTCTTATGATTGTGGTGTTTATGCAATAGCATTTGCCACATCCTCGATTTTCCAAAGGAATCCCGCAAATATTACTTACGATTCCCAAAAGTTACGTACATCTTTATGAAATTTTTAGAAACAATCTCATTACCCATTTTCCTGTAATTCGTGACAACAATAAGCATGTAAGTTCACAATATTTTTTAAAAAGACGGAATGAAACTGGAATTTCCTTATTAAAATCTTCAGATCATACGAAATGTGGTCAAGTGCAGAGCAATGGACCTCAAAATGACATATTTCATAACAAATATTGTACAACAATGACAAAAGTTCTTTCGAATATATCAGATCATTGTTTTCATGTTGTTGGGTTGCCAAATTACGATAAAATATCTTGATATGCCAACTCATCTTTACAAAGTTTATTGCACTGTAAATTTATAAGACAGAAATTTTATGAAACTTTGCATTTAACAGGAATTAATTTATTTTTTAAAAGGTATATTTAAAAAGCGATTGTTGATGTAGGTGCTTTTAGAGCAAGTACTCATAAACAGTACAGTAACACAGAGCAACAGGATGTTGCTGAATTTATTATGCATCTGTGTGATAAATCTATTATTTTACATGATCTATTAAAGCATTATTTGAATGTTGTTTTATGTTAATGTAATGTAAATGTTCTGTCTGCAATGAAATTAGTTCTTCAAAGCTTACTCTTAATTATATCTTACCTTTGGATATTTTGAGTTTACAGGACATTGTTAATTATAATATAGGAAGTTGGAATGCTACAGACATTACTTGTAACAATGAATGTCAACATACAAAAATTGAAAAGACGCAACTAACTACAGATAATAAACTTTTAATTTTACAACTGAATTTATTTAAAATTAATGAGTATGGTGAAGCTTCGAAATATACTGATTTAAAAATTAAAAATGTACCAGAAGAAACAGTTTTAATAAATAATAATTTTTTCAAAGTTATAAATGTTATATTCCATCATGGCGACAGCCTCAATCCGGTCATTATACTAATATGCTACGTGACAAAAGCAAATGGTTAAGCGTAAGTGATTTGGAATTAAAACAAAGCTCATGGCCTTTGTATGCAAAAGATGCATATTTACTGTTTTTAGAAAAAATAGACGAACCGATTATTAATGCAGTGCCAATTATTAAAGCTGAAAAACAATACAATAAAATTGACAATATTCATAAATCAAATAGTTTTATTGCTAAAAATGACTTCTTCATCAATTTGATATTGATAGAGTTGAGAAACTTCCGAGAAAACGTATTATCGAGATAACAGAGAACAAATTTTGAAAAAGCAAAGATTACGCCATCACTTAAATAAAGAGAAACGATTAGGTTGTATGAAAAACTATTACGAATCAAATAAAGAGGAACGATTACTTAGTATGAAACACTATTATGAATCAAACAAAGAGGAACGATTAGTTAGTGTAAGACACCGTTACGAGTCAAATAAGGACAAAATTTTAATGCAAAGAAAAAAACAAGAGACATGAAATGAGGATAAAACAAAGTGTTGTTACGTCTAAAAATAGATTAGCTAAAAAAATTTCTAAGAAATACAAATCTATCATGATGAAGCACTCTACGAAAAATTTAATACAAACAAAAGAAAAATATATACAAAATGTAATGCAAAAGTTAGACTGTCCGTCTGTATTAGAACGTAGGATAGAAACTGATAAATTGGTCACATCTGCTGTTCGAGATAATCAAATTTCGAAAGTAAAAAGAGATTTGCTAAATGGAAAAAATTGAAGTTTCCTTAACTAGATTAGGTGGTGAACCAATAGATGAGGAAAACTGTTATTACGCACTTACTGCTTTATGTGGTTTACCTAAACATACCTCTTCTTCGGAAGGATATTTTGCAGAATCAACATACGATTTTAGAAACGGACAAATTAATGATAAACTACAAACAAATATTTTGAACGAACAAGGACAAACAATGAATATTCTACCAACGATTGAATCAAATACTGAAAGTAAAATTTGGCAATGTAATGATTATTGTAAAAAAGTTGCTCCAGATGTATTGAATGAACTTAACAATTTATTTCAAGATTTAATTGATGTTACATATATAAATGGTTACAATTTTCTGAAAAATAATTGTTCAGCACAATCTCATAATTCAGAGAAACGAGGCCATCCGATTATTTGTTATAGCAAACCTTTGTCATGCACACCAAAATTTTTAAAATTAAACAGTTGATCCGTATATTATCCAAAGCTTCGAACCATCAAACGATTTTTATATAAAATAATTGATATTTATAAACAAATTGAAAAAATTGAAAGTGCTTTGAATAATATTGATATGGAGGAATTGAAAAATATTGCATTAAATGCTGAGCAAGCAGCAATATTTATTAATAGCCCTAACGATGAAATTTGCTTGAATGAAACTCAAATAAAAAACAAATATAATCAGGGAATAAAAGAGTACACAAAAATAGATATGGATACACCTAGAATTCCTTGTGTTTCTTGCGAAAGACTTTGTTGTGAGCGCAGTATGGAATCTGTTGATAAATACTTGGATAAAACGAATTTAGTTGAAGAATTACTTGATATACATATTCCTGAAAAACAAAATTACTGGAAAAGATTAAAAAAATTGTACGATTCTCTAAATTTTAGTAATGGGTTTATTTGTAAATGCTGCAGTGGTAAGTTAAAAAAATATATATTACCATCTACATGTGTTTTAAATGAACTTTATGTCAAAGAAGCCCCTAATGAAATTAAAACTTTAAATACGTATGAAAGAATGTTGATACAACGAGCCAAAGCTTTCCAAACAATTGTTAAAATGGGTACATTAATGAAGAAATATTTACCTAATTATTGCAAAATTGATGAAGTCACAGGTAGAACTTTTCATTTACCATTACCATTAGAGGAAACCTTGAAAAAAATTTGTCCAGATACTGATCCTCTAAATATTAATTTTGAAATGTTTATTTTAATACGAGGTAATCCAACAAAGGGGAAAATTATGTTGATGTCAAGAAAATATGGCATGCTTTGCATTGGTTGAAACGTTGGAATCCTTTGTATTTTAATATACAGATACAGTCTTGTCCCGAACAAATTAAAGACATTCTTGGAAATTTCAATTTGCAGTATGAAGATTTGGCTACAGATAATGATGAGAATGATAATACGGAAAATAATGAGAATAAACACCATATTGAGAATAAAGTATCAAATAAAAATGTTGACAAAATTGATACGGAAACAAATATACATAAAAACCACAAATAGCTGCATTACTAACACAGAAATCTCAGTCAGATCCATATTATGAACAGTATTAGATTGAATATTCAATACCTATTTTTTGTTATTTAATAATAATATAAGACAAATTAGCGCTGGAATCTTTCATAAATTGAATGTTGTTAATCCACGCTATAAATATACAGTAAAAGAACTTACAGAACAATTAGAACAAGATCAATTAGATTCCAATTTACAAAGTATTTTTTCTCGTTTGCGAGGTACCGAAGCATATTGGAAACAAGTTAGAAATGATTTAGAATGCATGATGAATGAGTATGGACCAGCTATGTTTTTTATTACTTTAAGCCCTGGTGAGTGGATGTGGTCTGCATTAGCTGAATACATACGCGAAGCTAATGGTTGGGAAAATGATAAAAGATCTATTAGCGAACTTATAGCTGCTGACCCTGTGTCAGCTTCAAGGTATATTCGGAACAGATTCCAAGCGATGCTAGCCTATATACTTTCTTCGGCTCATCCGATAGGAAAAGTAGCTCATTATTATTATGCTTGTGAATACCAGGGAAGAGGGTTACCACATTATCATTGTTTATTTTGGATTCATGATGCACCTGTTTATGGTAAAACACCTAATAAAGAAGTACAAAAATTTATTTTAGAAAACATTACATGTCAAATTCATAATAAACATGTTTCACCGGAACTTCATAGACGTGTTATGGCTTATCAACGTCATACGCATAGTATGCGTAAGAAAAAAACTAAAACAGGTTTCTAGAGCGCTTGTCGTTTTGGATTTCTCCGTCCAATAACGCCTAAATTAGTTTTAAGAGAAGTTTCTGTAGCTATTGCGAACAAAAGAGAATTAAGAAATAAGAGCAGATTCTACAATTTACCACGAGGGCCAGATGAACAATGTATTAACCATTATATGCCTGCTTTGTTGGTACTTTGGGAAGGTAATAATGACGCGCAATTTATTTGCGAGTCTTCTTACCTGTTAACAAAATATGTATCCTGTTATGGAACTAAAGGAGAAAAAAGAACTGTAGATTTTTCCGATATTCAATCTAATAAATCTTTGTGCAGTCGGCTTTGGTCTTTTTCTATGCGAGCCTTAAATCACAGGAAGTGCGGAGCAATCGAAGCAGCTGACACGCTCTTAGGGCATCCTCTTCATGCTACAGATACTGATACCGTGATTAGATGGTTAGGATGATACGAAATAGAAAACTTAAACCATTGAAAGAAATAAAAAAACTATCACCAGACTCAACAGATATATTTTACGATTCATTAATTGACTGCCATTATCCAAACCGACCTGAGGAATTAAATTCATTATGTTTGTACGATTTTGCAAAGTAGTTTGATATAATAAAAAAAGAAACCAGTCTATAAGACAGAATATTATGAAATGTCAGAAGGTCTCTTTTGTAAAAAGCGAAAAAAGCCCTATCTTATAAATCACTGGAAATATAATCCAATGAATTATTAATTCAAGAAGAAGTTTAATTTAAAAGAAGATATTAAGATAAGAAAACTATTATCATTCACTACTACTGCTATTTCAACCTTGGAGGGATACCGATGAATTAAAAAATGGGGAAGAGTCTTTTACAATGGCATTTCAAAAAAGACAATGCGAATTAATCGATGCAATGAAGTATCATGATAAATGTGGAATGATACGAGAAGCTATGGAAAAGATGAATGAAATTATTCAAAATCAATTGCTGGAAACGCAAGAAAATAAATCTAATTCAGATAATTTGCCAGAAGGCTGCGTTCCAATCGAGATAGAGAATGAAATCAAAGATTTTAAAGATATGGCCGAAAAAGTCGTCATGAACGAAACATATATAGAGAATTCTATTTCAAGGTTCAATGTGGTTCAATCAAATATCTTCAAAAAAATTACATCTAATGACATAATTTTGTGAATTTTCATAAGTGGCCCAGGTGGTACTGGAAAAACTTTCTTGATCGAAACTATTTTCGCATGGAATAAAATGTTAGATGAGGACAAAGATAATGCTTGTGGAATTGAGCGTGTAATCAAAATAAAAATAAATTCAAAAGTTATGATAAGGAGGAATATTGATGTCTCCATTGGATTAGTAAATAGCATTATAGGTTCTGTAATTTCTGTTGCTAAAGATAAGGGAGATGAAATTATCAGTGTCCATATAAAATTAAAAGATGGTACAGAACATTCAATACCTAAACTAGAATACATATTTGTCATTATGGACAAGGTATATATAATACGTCGACAATTTCCGATTTGTAACAGATACGGGATAACTATTCACAAAAGTCAAGGCTTAAGTTTAGAAAATGCTATTGTAGAAGCAGGTAATTCTATATTTTGTTCTGGCCAAACTTATGTTTATCATGCGTAACGAAATTGCAAGGCTTACATCTTATCAATTTTGATCCGACAAATGTTAAAGCTGATTCATCCGCGATCCTGCAATATAATAGATTAAGACAAAAATATCGCCCTGACCTTCAACCGTTAGTTATTCAAAATGATTGCATGTTTAGTAGACCCAGTGCAGTTCAAGATAGACGTTGGACAGTATGAAAACCCTTCACCTTAAACTAAATTTTTATTAACGATTTATTTATTGATTGTATATATATATATTATCTATTTTAATTCTTTTTTACAAATATTTTGTTAAAGTACAAGTTCAGTTTTACGAAAATATCAAGAATATGTTTCAAAACGGTTTAAAGCATTGTATTAAAAAATATTTAAATGAAAAAATTCATATTTTTATTACTTATCCCATTATTTAATAGTTTTATACTTTTAAAAAGTTCTGAAATCTTCCTAAAAAGAAACTTTTACAAGTCAAAATGTAGGCAAGTATATATATTATATATTTTCTCACAGTTAATTTTATATAAATTATTAATACTTTTCCCTTTATTAAACAATAAGTATTTTAATAGTTAAAAATCTCAGCAAAAATAATTTATAAATAATATCTAGACAATTTATGCATATTTATTAGATATTTATAATGTTTCATACTTTTTAAAAGTTGTGAAATCTTCCTAAAAAAAACCTTTTACAAGGTAAAAATGTCTATAGTAAGCAAGTCTATAGTAGTTAATTTTCTATAAAATCAGAGTCCATATTTTATGTATTGATTTATTTTTATTCCAATAATTATAAAATTCGACAATGTAATCTAATAATAAATACGCTTGTGATAGATTACAATTTCAGGTAACGAAATTAGTGAAATCTAATTTCTATTTATAGATTGTCAAGTATACTACAATTGTTTAAGATGGTAATTTTAAATTCCAGTTAAAGAAAGTTGTGAAATCTGTTAATACATTGTCAAGTATTTTGTTTTTGCTTTTGCTTAGAACAATGAAAACTAACTTAATCTGATAATTATACCTTCTAGGTAATTTCGATTTCATAGATTGTTATTTTTATAAATACTTGACGGACCCGTCGTTTTGTAGTTTATCGATGAATCAAAAACAATCGACGTAACAATTTGTACATAGTACTATAATATTAATAATATTTTTATTAACAAATTGAAATTATAACTAATTGTTCTTTTAAAGTTTTCAAATATTGAGTAAAATCTCAATGACTTTACTATTTTTTTAAGTATAACGGGATGAAGCTTTCGGCAGCAATCGCGCAGACGTTGTGCAATGCAACTGCTGTCGGGGAAATCACCTCGAAATAATCGAGACAAGGTCTCGTTTCCTCGGGATATTCTCGAGGCTCGCAGTGAACCGGCCAAGGTGAAATATGGCTAGCTGCAGCTTACATGCACGTGTATCGTGAAGCGATACGCGGCCCGCGGATGCGGCAGAGAACGTAGTTTAGAGGAGACGAGAAGCGGGACCGCAGAAATGACTCCGAACTCAACCGTTAGATTTAGAAAAGAAACGATTATATTGTCTGCACTCAAAATAGGGTACACGAGCACACGCGCGGGTGTGCGAGACGCAGGTGAACGATGTAGTCAGAGATCGGGAGAGAGCTAGTGAGAGAGAGAGAGAGAGAGAGAGAGAGAGAGAGAGAGAGAGAGATTTTAGATTTAGATTTATTAGATTTATTTGGCGTACAATATGTTGTACGATAAATTGTATACAGAAGGAATAGTAGTACAGCAAAAATGTGTATTGTGATAGTATGATAATGTGAAGATGGGTTAAGCGAGAGTGTGTGAGTGTGTACGTTTGCGTGAATGTGTACAAGAGATTCAAGTGTTTGTATTTGTATTTTCAAGCTCAAGAAAATGCTCTTTAGCTAGTCTCTTGAAACCTGAGACAGATGTAGTGTTACGAATGTGAGATGGTAGGTTGTTCCATAGGTATGAGGCGCTGATATGAGACGAGTTCCTCAGCGTCTCCGTCGCGAATGTCGGAATATCCAGAGGTATCACCTCCCCCCTAACAGGCCGAAGTGTCACGCGGAAGTCAAAGTATGCCAGTACGCATGATGGTACGGCTGTGTTAAACATTTTTCTTAGGAAACAAGCAGTGAAATACTTCCTGCGTCCGGCAGTGGTTAGCCACTGCAACTCCCACCTGGTATGGCAGCTTCATTGTGGAGTGATGTTTACGGCGAGTGGGATCCGAGCTAAAAAATCATCCAGCTCGGCGTCGGTGGTGATGACGGTGGCACGCTCGTTGTCATCGTTGCAGCGCACGAACAATCTTCCGTCAGAAAGAGAGAGAGAGAGAATCAGAGAGCTGACACTTATGGTTGGTAGTTCTCGCTCGCTCTCAGGAATGCTCGAGCCCTGGACGTCTCCTTCGCAGGCGAGTCGGCGTAGTCGCAGGTTGGACGGAGTCAAAGCGATGTTGCACGAAGAGGCCTCAAAGGTAGCCGTGATCCCGTGACAAAGTACACCGGTCACTCACAACGCGAATTGACAATCGTAAGTTTAAATCAAGAATAGCGCGATCTAGCGAAAAGCTATCTGCCTAATCAGCTAGCCCGAACAAATCTGTCGCGCGCGTTCTAAGTGTCGCGCGCGAAGCTCTCGCTCTCTCTCCCCCCACTCACCGTCACGGTGTGCTCTCTCTCGCTGCTCTGCCGCTGCTCACCTGTAACATGTAACTGATTTACATTAAATAATATAATGATTGTATGCTGGGAAGGTAATGACGAGTTAACAACGTTCCTCGTCATATAAGTCATGAACTTACATCAAGATTGTTATATAAAGTTATGAAAGTATGAAACCGACGGATTGAATCACCAAAAGTAAACCGTGTTCTCATTATAATATTGTTAAAAATTGCAATGATTACATAATAGTTGAGAAATTTTTTAATGTATACTCGATTTATAGTCGATTTATAAATTGACAAAATTATAGGCTATGAGAATGGTTAATGATGATAAAATCATTTTTAAAGGTTTACTCATTATAATTTAAGTTTCAAATGCTTGAATAAGCAAGACTGCTGTTTGTCAAAAATGCCTGTCTTTAACACATATACATACACCGTGAACTACAAGACGACGGGTCCGTCAAGTATTTATAAAAATAACAATCTATGAAATCGAAATTACCTTGAAGGTATATTTATCAAATTAAGTTAGCTTTCATTTTTCTAAGCAAAAGCAAAAACAAAATACTTGACAATGTATTAACAGATTTCACAACTTTCTTTAACTGGAATTTAAAATTACCATCTTAAACAATTGTAGTATACTTGACAATCTATAAATAGAAATTAGATTTCACTAATTTCGTTACCTGAAATTGTAATCTATCACAAGCGTATTTATTATTAGATTACATTGTCGAATTTTATAATTATTGGAATAAAAATAAATCAATACATAAAATATGGACTCTGATTTTATAGAAAATTAACTATGGGATTATAATAGAGACAAATATACTTGCCTACATTTTTATCTTGTAAAAGGTTTTTTTTCGGAAGAGTTCACAACTTTTAAAAAGTATGAAACATTATAAATAACTAATAAATATGCATTATTTTATTTATTTATTTATTTATTTATAATACCATATACATATGCCTTTGATAGACATCCTATAGAGGCAAACAAGTTGCCTGTACATAGGGATGGCATACAAAAAAACTTACATCTAGTTCGAACATTTGCCTTATAGGTAGTGGTTGTTTCTCAATTGTAAAACAATTTTTATTTATAATTCGAAGTATTTTCTTTTGTATGTTTTGAATCAGATTTAAACAATTGTTATAAGCCCCACCCCAGGTGATTATACTATAGCCAAGTATCTCGTTGACTTTATTATATGATTAATGTGTTTATCCCACTTCATGTTATAGTCTATTATTAAGCCTAAATATTTATGACTATCAACCCTATTTATAACATTATCACCAATTTTAACATTTAGGGTGCTAGGCACACTATCACAGTAATTGCCGTATGCAATATATACGGTTTTGCTTACATTAAGTGACAATTTATTCAGGTTCAGCCATATTGCAACCTTACGAAGATACTCATTTAACCTATCCTGTGCAGCTGACCACGTGTTATCACATGAAATGATGACAGTGTCATCTGCATAGGATAATATAGTGTCGTTTTGCATATCTATCAACAGGTCATTAACATATAATATAAAAAATAGAGGGCCAAGAATGGTTCCTTGTGGCACTCCTATAGTAATTTCTTTGTACTCACTTTTGTTGTTATTTATTTCGACACATTGTTTCCTATCGGATAGATAGCTGGTCAGCAATTTTAATGCGTTTCCTCTTACACCATATCTTTCTAATTTGTCTAACAGTATATTATGATCTACTGTATCAAAGGCTTTTGCCAGGTCTAGAAACGCTGTCATAATTGGTTTACTTTTATCTAGATTTCTATATATAATATTTGTTAGACAATTTAGAGCATCTTTTGTTCCTCTCATTCTCACAAAACCAAATTGTTTATTTGAAATTATTATGTGCTTGATGATAAAACTATATAGGTAACTAAGGTATATTATTTTTTCAAAAATTTTGACAATGTTTGAAGTTAGTGATATGGGTCTATAATTACACATACAATTCTTGTCTCCTGACTTATATATTGGTACTATATCCGCTTGCTTCAGTACATTTGGCCATATTGATTGTTGTATACTTTATAACACTCAGTTAATACCTTTCTGCCGTGTTATAACCAGGGCCAGAAGGGCCCTGTTTATTGTAAATTAACGTCGGGCGTGCTGGCACGGCTCGGCCGACTCAGATCATGCACGTGTTTTTACACGGGCCCGCGGAGGCGGCGTAGGTCGGGTCGTAGGAAATAACACACGAGAAGTTTAGATAAGGAACTGTATATTCAATTGTACTACTATACACAGAGGTGCAAACACCGCACACTTCGACGAACGATAAAGAGAGACGAGAGATATTACCCCGTTGACGTGAGAGAGTGAGAGTGCAGGTACTTACAACTCGGTAGTGGCAGTAGTACTTAACGCAGCGGCTCGTCAGTAACGCACGGACGAATATCGTTTGCTCTCGAGATGCTCGCAGGAACCACAACAAACACGCGTATAGTAGCAGCGCGAGCTACTCGTGTGGATAGCGCAGCGAGACTAACTCTAGTCGCGGCTCTCCCGGCCGTCGGCACATCGTTGTCATATCTCGCCAACGTTGTGCGGCCAGGCGGCAACCGCGCTACCTATGCTCTCACTCTCTCTGTCTCTATCTTGCCTCGTCTCTTGTTCTCACAACTTAGATTAAATATATACTCTAGAGGTTTTAGTAAATGATTAGATAAAGTTTTGATTAATGTTGCACTGATATTATCAATTCCACCAGATTTCTTTTTCATTGCAATAATTATGTTCTGAATCTCATATATATTCGTCGGATTAATAAAGATTGAGAAGTTATTTCTATCTGGCAGTTTCAATTGTTCTGAGTCCATATTTTGAATTTGTTTGCTTAGATTTATTCCTACATTACAATAGTATTCGGTCATCATGTTCGCAATAGTAGTCTTATCTTTTACTTTCCGCTCACCAACCGTTATACTGTCCAGTGAAACTTCTTGTTTCTTTTTTTCCCTAATTTATCATTTATTATGTTCCAAAGCTGCCTTGAATTGCCACTTGTTTCTCTAATAGCATTATTTTCATATTTATACTTAGCATCATTAATAACTTTGCTCAAAATTTTATCATAATTTTTATAGTCCAATTTCAGTTTCATATTTGTTGGATTCTTTTTCCATATGTTATGTAACATCTCTTAATTCTGCAGGATATTAATATTGCTTTGGTAATATATTTTTTCTTGGGAACTAAGTCTTTTTTGTCTTTGTTAGAATATTTTATATTAGTTGCTTTTTCAACACAGCTTTGGGCCATGTTTATTAATTCATTTATAACTTGATTAGGATCATTTATTTGCAATACTGAGTTCCACTCAACTCTTCTTGCTATCTTTACTAGCTTGCCATAGTTGATGCAGGTTAAATCCTTATTATCTTTTAGTATTTTCAGTTTATCAATACTTATAAAGAGTGGGTAATGATCACTGAATGGAATATTTAACTTCAAAAACTGCAACTCAATATTTCTTATTTTGGCGAAACAATTATCTATACACGAACCTTTCTCACTGTTCTGAGAAGGTCTTGTGATTCCTCTAAACAATGGTGTATATTCATATTCAAAAAAATTATTTAGAAATTCTTGAGTAATTGTCCCTTCAGCCAAACTGGTTTTATGATTATTTATATCACTTATATCAATATTAAAGTCACCAAAAATACAATGATATTTTATATTAGCCTGTTTTGATAAAAATTTTTTTACGGAATTAGTAAATTCTAATTTAGGTATATCATGGCACCTGTACATAGCAGAGATTCTAATTGCCTCGCCAGACGCTAGAAAAGTATCAGAACTCACAATACTCAATCTATCAAATACCTCTATTTTAGTTGTTTCTTGAATATTATTTTTAACATATATCAAGACTCCATCAGCCTTATTGATTTTACTGTTATTATAATAGCTATTGTATCCATGTATTTGATAGTATTGGGGATATTGCAAATTCCACGTTTCCGTAGATACTACTATAATTGGTTTCAACATTAAGCTATCAATAAAAGACTCCAATTTTTCGTAATTCGCATTTAGACTTCTTATATTTACACACAATATTAGGTTCTGTTTCTTCGATATACTTTTCTTGAGTGATCTGAGGTCCTCTGCTTCACGTTCTAAACTGTATATATCTTCAAAGTTGAAATCTTAATCCATAAGTTATTCGTTAGTTCTTAGTCTATTCGCTATACGCGTGTTAACTGAGTTAAGTGATGCCGACGACATTCCAGACGCTCGCGTTACCATAGCTTTGCTTGACGTATTTTCTGCCGTACCGGCATATCTCGGTAATACAGGTTGTATCGTGTAATCAGTTAGGTCAACGAACTTCCTTATTTTATTCTGCAGAATAGAGCATTCGTGGGTATCTGTTGCCATATGCTTCGTATTATAATGTGTATTATACTTATTATTGCTGAAGATACAATTGGGACAGTTTAATTTATTACCCTTACAATCTTTCGTCTTATGATCACCTGCACACTTTAAGCATGTTTGATTGTTTGCACCAATTAAAACATGGTTTAACATAACAATAGTCATAGACTTTACAATTCTAATATCCCACAAACATCCTATTTTTATTTTCTCTTACATGTTGATATAATTCGGCGGGAATTTCTAATATAACTAACTGTAGATTAGTTTTAGAATTACTGTATGAGTGCAATACTGTACACTTTCTTACTAAATTTACTGAAATTTCTTTCATGTATGTCCTCTTCAATTTTTCTATTGTCAAGGGTCTCAAAATTATCTATTCCGACTACTTTTACTTTTGAATGCTCAATTTTTTCTTTAGAAATATCACAACTAGGCTCAAGCTTTTTCTTTAACACATTATATGCTTTGCTTGCACTATCTTCAGTTAGTAAATCTACTATTATTTCGTTCTTTTTCTTAATTACTTTTTTTGCTTGTATGTTCTTGTTTTTAATGAGATAGTGGGCAACAGCTTCATTTATTTTGTCAGTAGAGTATTCTTTACTTTATAAATTGTCTAGATATTATTTATAAATTATTTTTGCTCAGATTTTTAACTATTAAAATACCTATTGTTTAATAAGGGAAAAGTAATAATAATTTATATAAAATTAACTGTGGGAATATATACATATATATACATATATATACTTGCCTACATTTTGACTTGTGAAAGTTTTTTTTAGGAAGATTTAATTTAACGCTAATTTCTAAGTAATCGCTCTTAATTAATTTTTTGTATTAATGGTAATGAAAATAATAATTCATTTAAAGGAATGCATATTTCATTGCGATAATTTCAAACTTCATTGAACGTATTGAAAACTTACGTTGTAAAAAGGATTTTAATTGATTTAAATTGAATCAATCAATCTTTTTTGGCTAAAAGTTTTTATGTTAAAACGCCTTGCATGTTTTATCTGGCCATCAAATCATGATAATATTAGGTGTATAAAAGAAATTAAAATTACGTACTTAGTGACATTCAGGAAGCTTTCTGAGATTTTAGTCAGATAATAATGATGTGTCGAACAAAATCCAAATGCTTTTGTGCTTAGTATTTTGACGCAAATTGATACAGCAAGACTTGTTCCTTCTTGAAAGTTAGTACTTACGCAAGGTTCATCAAGTCCTATTAATGCATTGTTCGTGAGAGAATCTATGATTAACTTTAGGCCGCGCATCTGTAAATATTTAGAAAGTATAAAGCAATTAATTATTTATGGGTTGCCTTGAAATATTAGATTTATAATTAACTGGCCACAATAATTTCTAACCATGCAGTACTATAAACTAGAGAAAACTTTACTATCTTAAGCGTCCATTTGCTATAAGGAAAGCAAGCATGCACGTTTCACTTTTTATATGAGGCACTCGCCTATATTCTAAACTTAGAGGAAATACATTAAAAAAAATGGTAGAAAATGGCTTAGACATAAAGCTGTGTTTATGGTGAATAGTAAGTACAAATAGACTTAAATGGATTAACAGATATCGTGAAAATTGCGAAGACGTATGGGGGTATTGAGCAGAAGAGTATGTACAGATAGTTTGAATGGTGAAGATCCCGTTCGAATGGGAGAATGTCGGCGAGAAGTCGATTAAAAATTTGTATGCGATTTTGAGGTCACAATGATTTTATGGCTTTTATTCAGTCGGATATTATTCAGCCTGATTGACATATCGCAAAAATCTAGTATAATGCATATATAATTTATATGGTGAGTTTAGGTAAAAAAATGTGGCTGTTAGCTCTCGGGGACAGCCGATAAAAGTAAATACCTAAATATGTGTGTTGTAGACTTCGTTTTTTTCTTTTTTTAAATAGGTAAAATAATCAAAAAATGAATATCCCCTTTTCACGTAAAAATGTAAAAATTTCCGTAAGCATGCTTCCATGGTCCAAATCAACGCATGTCATAATGACATGAGTCCATAAAATAAAAAAGTTATTACGTATAAACAATGTACATTTATGTTTACAACGAAATTTTGCCGAAACTCAATTATACGAAAAAATCAGGAATTAACGTATCGCCGGCAAAATGACTTAAGTCCATTTTTACCTATATAATATTCCAGGATAAAAGAAAAATGTTCAAATTAGTTTATAAGTTGCTAATATATATATTAAAGTTTCTTATCATTTTTGCTGATGTCTTAAAAAAATCTTAAAAATACTGTAACCTCGTTGTGCCATACTTAGTAGTTGATTGTTGCGCATCATTATCCATTTTTAATTGAAATTTATCTTTGAGGAATGTAATTAATAGTTGTGCACTTTTGCAAAGTTAACATTAAAATCTCCTGCAAAAATCAGAGGCATTTCATAGTCATTTGTACCAAGCTCATGTTATCCTACTTCAGTGTATACAATGAGTGATCTATCTGAAAGCTCCAAGGGGCCCAAAAGCCAGCAGAAACATAAGAAGAGCGCGGTGGAGGGAAGAGGGAGAAAGAGAAGAAGAGCGCAGTAAAGAGAGAGGTGCGCGTAGTGCGTACGTCTTGCGCGGCGAAGAAAGCTCTCCTTCTGACGTTCCCTTTTTTCGTGATAGTCGCTTTTTTCTCGATTCACTCCCCGGTCAGAATGTAAACCAAGCAAGCCTATAGAAATATTCACTTCAAAAAGTTGGTTCCAGTAAGTACAATGTGCAATTGAAGGTCAATAGAAGGGGTACGTTATAAATCCTAGAGGAGCAAGGCATGAGGGTCTCGGGACGCTACTGACCCATGGGGTAAGTGAGGCCTGGGTCTGATGGAGGCGCTTTTGGCTCTGGGGACGGTATCGATCCAAGGTGGCGGCCTGTCTCGTGGTTCGTTATAGTTCAGCTGGGCGAGGGTGAGTGGGTGGTGGGTGGTGGCCAGTTTTGGTGGACAATATCGTTCAGCGTTGGCGGGATGGTGTTGTTCAGGCGTGTTTGTTTATAATTTTTTTTATTGTTGTTTATAAAAATTAGTCATAAATTTCAAAAGTTGTAAATAATTTAGGGGCCTATTTTCGGAGTTGAGTATTAGGAGAGTATCCGGAGCTGTACGCGTCGAAGGTGGCTAGCCCGCTGCGAGGGTCAAGCATGTTTGTGAGAAAAGGGAAGCGGACGTATGCACTTTGAAATGCTGGGAATGCCCGTGTAGAGGACGGTTGGAATATAAGCCAGACCTTTTTCGTGGATGTTTGGATTTTTTCGTATCGAGGATAGTGAATAACTGAGGACATGTTTCGATGAGTGTTTTTTTATTTTGAGCCAAATATATAAGATTACATGAATATATAACAAAAGTGTACACATAATTTTATACGAGTAAAAAATATAAGTCGCACACACACGCCCTTTGATATTTTATTTACAATGTCAGTTTTCCGGATTACAGGTTTGTTCGGTGTTGGTATAGATGATTCTTTTATTTACATGTTTGTGATCGCGTTCTTTGAGATGGTTAGTAATATTTACAATGCGCATATCGTTGACTACAGTATCTGTTGAAAATATTCTAAGAAAATCGCAACCCAATGCGAACCAGGTTTTGTGCTGCCATCTGTGTTAACCACAATTGCACACGGTTTCTTTAGGACGAAGGGTATTTGGTTCGCCAGAAAAACTTCACTGTAGTCGCTGGTATGTTTTTGAGTGCGCGTAGAATCTGTAAAGAGTTCATCGTGAACGCGAGCGTAGTGATGTTCCTCAGCTAGTCTGTTCCCACTACTAGCGCTGGCCGTAGATGTGGTGGAGGGAGACACTGACAGCTTGAATTCTACGGATATGTTTGAATTTTTTAATTTTCCACAAGCTTCTTCTATTTGGTCTACATGCGTGTAGTTATTTTTATTATCAGGCACATCTCTTGAGGGTTGTTGGGCTGTATTAGTGTGAACTTCGACAGGGACATGCAGATTTTTCATGATCCACAGTTGTAGTTTGTATAAGTAGCTTAGAGCACAAGTGAAATATTCGCGTTTTTTGCCATGAAAGAAGAAGTAGTGTTCGTTAACACGAGGTAGATTTTTGAAAGATTAGCAGTTAAACTTCTCCAAGTTGATTATGTGTCGGTCGAGGATATTTTCTGGTAGCTTTTGTTTTTGAGTCCCGCGCACGTATATTCGTAGCGCATTACTAGCCACTTTACTAAGCACTTTGTAGACACGGTCTAAGTCTGCCTCGCCGTCGAACTATTCAAGGTCGTGGTGATAGCACGACAGATATGTGTTTGTGTCGAGTATACCTTTTTGTATAATGTCGCATTCGTATGACGCTGGTTTAATGATACAGTGTGCGATGAAATTAGAGTTAATTTCGAGCACAGCAACTTCCTTGGATAGAAACTCGCCATTTTTGTCGTGAAACACTTGTATATCAATTACGTAGTCTGTTTTCTCCGTGATGAAGAGAGAGAGAGAGAGAGAGAGAGAGAGAGAGAGCACAAAGCACTGCGGGTGAGGGTTCTAAACTGACTGAGGTATAGGGGGTCATGTTGGCCTGCAGTCCCTTCCACTATGCCACTTCTCTCTCTCGGGGGAGTATCTCTCTTTGCGCTCTTTCTAGGATGACGTCGAGTGTATGTATGCATGTGTGTGCGTATATAGGGGGGTTTACGAGTTAAAATCTATAACAACTTGTCTTGCTGCATCTATTTCTAAAATGTTGTTAAATTCTGAATAGAGTAGGCAGTTTATAGTTTTAGTTAATGGCTCATCCAAGCAGACTTCGATTCTGATTGATCCGTTTTTTACGAGATTACAATGTCTGCCGTAATGAACCGAAAGATCGGGAATAAGATCAAAAGCAAAAAGACAATAGCCTTCGGTGTATTCTGAACGCGCAATATCGTTGCCTTCGTTCATGTAATGTATGTCCGAGAAGATCGTATTGCTTGCCACTAGCTAGACATGCCTGTCTTACAAGGAGACCTGTATTTTCCTTATCAGAGTCGCCTGACTGTTCGTCTATAAAACCCGCAACATCATTTAAAAGTTAATATAAGTTTTTCATAGAATATATTCTTAAAATTTTTATCATCAAAATGTCATGAAATCAGGATCAGAAATTATATTTGATTGGTAATCTAATACCTCAGAATTAGGTAAGCTATGCGGGTACCAGCTCATGCGGCTACAAGCTCATTCGGGTCCCAGCTCATCTCCACTCTTTGCGGCTACCAGCTCACCCAGGGTACCCCCTCTTTTTGCCAGCCGCGCTCGCGTAATAAAGAGCGCGCGCTCGTAGTCGGCAAGCCGGCGGAATATCACACAAATTTATCCGCGGCCGAGATTTGAACCCGGTACCCCCAGTACAGCAGGCCGAGACCTTACTCTCGACCCACCGCCGCACTTTTCGGACGCTCGAATATTAAGCGCACTCCTCAGTCTCCGAAACATCTTCCCACTCCATGTGAACGTTGGTGAGATAGTAGAGTTTCATGATTTTGACATTTTGCAGAGTGCAGGTAGACTTGTAGGCTCCATTGTGATTGGTGCATACAGTCACGATTTTCGGCAAATCTTTCAAGGGATATCCGTAATATCAGTGGCGGTGAGATCGAAACGTTCTAGCCATCGTCGGCGTAGTTCTCCTCTGACGAAGATCTTGCTGGCGTCTCGAAGAGCTTCCCGGAGCAGCTTGCCGACCTCGGTGTAGGCTATATTGCCCGATGACCAGGATAGCCGTGATGGCTGCGCTCTAGCCACTCATTCTCCTTCCTATACTTTTCCGTGAGTCTTCTCCAGGGAAACGGTTCTCGAAACAGCACTTATCTCTCGCACATACCTCTCTTCGTTATCGACTGCTTGGAACAGTCGATAACGAAGAGAGGTATGTGCGTGATAAAGTCCGCCTTCTTCAGCAACGGCTTGGGATTCTTGTCATAGTATGCGTTCTGGAAATTTGCGTACATATCATACAGTACGCTGTACTGATTTCGATTGATATCGAGATTCAAATTTCCATAGGGATAGTAACGGGAATTGAGGAACTTTAACATTGCTGAGATTGCAGTGATCGAAGCGACTGGCGTTCGCAGTTCTCAGACTCACAGAATAACAAGTATGTCTGATGTAATTTATTATAATAAATAATTATTACAAACATAATCACTTATTCTAAATTATTTTTACAACCTGTGTCTTTGTACACTCACAGTTGAGTATTTTTTAAAGCTTATTAAACAACATTAATGATAACGGAGACTTAATGCAATATACAACTATTAATCGCATGAGATCACTGAAATAAAATATTAGTATGTTTTTTTCACACCACTTAATCATTACAGAACAAACTATTTTTATTCTAATTCACACAAGTATCGCATTATTTGTTTATACTTTGCTTTGGTCTCGTTATCTTCCATCCTACTAAGCTCTGCAGCAACTAAAAGTCCAAATAATTTGTCAGCATTATTTGGAGTATCTCCTTTTTGTTCATATGCTTTTATTTTCATAAACTCAACAACCGAATCTAAAGTTGCGTTGACATTATTAAAGGCAGCTTCAACAATAGGTGCTTTTATTTTGTTTGTTCTTGAACTTTTTGCCTGAGATACAATTTTTCGGTACTTGAACCTTGCTTGTAGAAGATGTTGACGGTAAATTTGAGTAAGTACTAAAAATAATATTTCTTTCATCAATTATTTGATTGAAAAAATAATTTGTGCATGCATAATTTGAACTATATACTATCTATTTCTTTTTCATAGTCTCCTCATTTGAGAGTATAATTGCCAAGACTTTCGCTTTGATTTTGCAGAACCACTTTTACTTTCTTTTTCTCTGGCCATTCGTTCCGCAGAGTATTTTTTTTTTTAATCGTGACCAGCGTTGCTGACAATCTTGTACTGCAAAAATAAATAAATTATTAATAATCCTAATCTTATCAATTTTATCGATAGTAATATGATGTGACTGAACTGTACTTCTTGCCAATGCAATGTCTGTCTTCATTAGAAAATTTTACATGAAAATAAATTTACCTTAGAGTTATAGCAAGACGTTGTTCAGCATAGATGTTGCTTCGCTTCTTTGTTAAGTAAGGTGTTATATTTCTGCATAAATAATTAAATGATTCCAGGTTCATCCGATTTACTTGATAAAACAAATCTGGATCCTTATTTACATCCTGAAAAGTAGTTGCGTAGTATCCCAGAGTTGCTCGTTTCCTATTAAATGGTCGAACCAGCCAACGTCTGTTTATCCATCGTTTATTTTTTTCAAAATGCCATGCTAAAGACAGGGTGCTAAGTGTATCTGCAATGTGACTAGCAGCTTTAAAATTATAACTATTTCTTCATCTATTGTTTACTCCTAAAATTGTTAAATTAAACTATACCACATAAAAAAAATTTATTTTTGAAATCTTTGTTTAAAATATAGAAAAATAATTACCTAAATATGAAACAGCAACATTTTCTGAAATACTACTTAAAAATTGCTCCAAAAACACAAAAGTATCCAAACGACGCGTGAACTATCTATATAAGACACTGTTTACCAACAGGTTAGGTTACACCGCGCTTGGAAATAAGCGAGAACAAGAGGAATAAGGATCTTGTTCCGTCTTATTCCCCCTTATTCCTCCTAATTTCCTATTCCCCAGAAGTTAAGTTTTTAGAGTGCGGGGGCCCTATAAGCTGTTTTTGGCGCGACATCTAAATTAAAAAATATCTATTTAGATATAATAAGTGAATTCTTTTCGAAATAATTGCTAAATATCATTTTTGTTTATTATATTTGAAAGTCTAAGTACATAATAAGTTTAGGCTTAT
Organism: Nasonia giraulti; assembly: GCA_016647725.1. Lineage (NCBI taxonomy): Eukaryota > Metazoa > Arthropoda > Insecta > Hymenoptera > Pteromalidae > Nasonia > Nasonia giraulti. Next base: position 93,627 of record QLYP01000387.1, read on the forward strand.
GTCCATTATAGCCGGTACAGTGTATTTGTTTTGAAAGCGAGTGAGACAAATACAGAATGATAGGCGAAGAGAATTATTAGAAATATAGGTTGTGCGCGCGTCTATAGAATAGGTACGAGTTTAGAGCCCGGGAATGCGAAAGAGGGGATTGCTTACAGCGCTCCGACAATAATAATCCAAAGTATTATATGAAACTTTTGTTTTCGAGTGACTTTATACTATCGTATATATACTTACACACTTGCGTGTACAATTCCAAATATTTACAGCAAATAAGTCTTCTTAAATTTTTGTAAAAAATATTTTATTATTCAATTGTTCTCTTATTCTATTAAATATTAAAAATCATACATATTTAAGGAATTATTATTTGAAAAATCACCGCTCAGTGTCAAAAAATGTGTTTTCAAGTGGTTGTTTTGAAATGTATGATTCCAATATGCAACAGTTGTAAAGATCGTAAGTTACCTAATACCTCTCAATCACAATCTAAACCCTATTATAATTGTTGGAAATCAGATAAGGTCACGCGTAAAGGTGTCAAGGGTCCCACTTATGTTGTGAAAATAATGTCAAAACAACAAATTCAGTGTAGCGTTGCCGATTTGATCATAGAATTCAATAACAACGTAACAAAATTTTCAAAACATTTATTTACTACAACTAGTCAATTTAAATCCTTAAATACATTAAAAGCAAAAATTAAGAAAGATAAGGTTTATATTGTTATTGATTTCTCTCAAAATTATTATTGCATATATGGTCGAGAAATCGACGCTGTTCATTTTGTTGCTTCAAAAAAGCAAATATCCGTTCACAGTGGGGGATTCTATTATGAAAACGAAGAAAACAAAATCGAATTCAAATCATTTGCTGTACTTTCTAATGATTTGGCTCACGATGCAGTTGCAGTATGGGCTTTATTTTAACCTATTTTGAGTCGAATGCATTGCTTAATATAGAAACTTTATACTTCCAGATGTAATGGGCCTTCCACACAATATAAAAATAAAACCAATTTTTTCTGTTTTATTATTTTTTAAGAAAACTGCATCTTAAACAACCCACGTGGAACTTTACATCCGCTGGTCACGGTGCCACTGATATGAGCAATTTCATTAATAAGAGTGAGTCAGTCATCAAATGTTACATCATAATAACAGAAGATATTTTCGAAATTTGTAAACTAGTGCCTGGAGACTTGAAACCAGTTAAGGAAACTACAAGTTCATCAAGTAGTGTGGGACAAATCGGAACCAGATGAATTTTTTTTTCGTTATTTGACTTGTCCAGATTGTACTTCGATTCACGGTGATCACTACAATTTGTCAAAAAGTAAGGTTTCATGGTCAACTGAAGAAAATTAAGTCGATGACTCGTCTCTAATACAACAGATACCACCGACATTACATTCCAAGTGAACGAATGGATTAGTGTAATCTATGATAACACTTGGTACCCTGGTTTGATTACGCAAATCAGATAAGAAAATTACAACAAAATTTTTGAGACGATCATTCAATTTTTGAGAAACAAAAAATCATTTGAGTGGCCTTATCCAGCAGACATTCAAATTGTATTACCATGACAAATTTTATGTAGAATTAATGAATCACATAAACTACGTTGCAAAGGTCTAAAACAACGATATTCGATCACGAATAATCAAATTGAATATTTAAATGAATTGACCAACGACTGTGAAAACTTAACTTAATCTGATTAATTTTTAACACAATTTTTAAAAATAATTGATAAATATCGCAATTTTTACAAATTTTAGTCGAAGTAATTAATAACAGCGAATTAATAACAAAATAATACTTAACTTTTAAGTTTTCACAGTCGTTGGTCAATTTTGAAAAGATTTACCTCAATTATAAAATATAAGCTCAACAATTTATCAAAATAACCTAAAAAATATTAATATAATATCATTTCAGTAGATTTTTACCTTATTACGTACGAAAGCAAATATTTCCAATTTGAATTTCGCGCCAAAAACAGCTGTAGGATCATATAACTGGATTATTGTCGGAGCGCCGTAAGTGATCCCCTCTCTCGCATTTCCGAGCACTAAACTCGTATCTATTCTATAGACGCGAGCACAACCTATATTACCAATAATTCTCTCTACATATCATTCTGTATTTGTCTCTCTCGCTTTCAAAACAAATACACTGTACCGGCTATGGACATAAGCCTGAACTTATTATGTACTTAGACTTTCAAATATAATACTCAAAAATGATATTTATAAATTATTCTAAAAAGAATTTACTTATTATATGAAAATTTATATTTTTAAATTTAAATGTCGCGCCAAAATCAGCTTATAGAGTAAACAAATCCTTTTCGTGTCATAAAAAACTGGGAAATATTACGGAAATTGTAAAGTCTCGTTGCCTTGCCTTAAACCACCATCAGATATTTATTTTAAGCATAAGATATCGTTTATTATTTATCAAAGAATTTACAAATAAATAATTAGGAATCAAAAATGAAAGAGTCAGCCCTTGTAGAAATAATCTCAGCAATTAGATGTCGACGACGTTTCGTTGGTTTGGTTTCCAACCTCTTCAAGTCTTTATTAACAAAATATAATACAATAAATATAATCACAACAATACGGTACAGTCCTGAAGAAAATAACCATAAAAATAAGAGCATACCAATTTTATCTCTAAATGTCGAACATTATCTTAAATTATAATAAGAGGAAAGATTCCTCGAGTCACAGTCATTTGCTACATCTTTGTGCCATGTATCAATCACACATAAGTTGAGCATTACAAACACATACGAATCACGCACTAATGCAACTTTGTTAGATAACGGAGTAGCGCAAGATAATCTCGAAAACGGATAATGACGGAACTGTAATTATCGACCTATTTAAAATTATTCAATAATGAGCAAAAACTTCGAAAAATATAAAAATATACAACAAAACTCATAACTAAATTGTTAGTGTAAACTGTGAATAAAAAAATAAATGTAAATAACTATATAAAATTGTTACAAAAATAAGTTCAAAATTTAAATAATAATTAGTTTTGATTTAAAATATTTCATATTTATTTGTATTTAATTTATAGATTAATTACAACTTTTGTAAATAAATAATTAATTACTATTAAAAATTCTATTGAAAAT
>QLYP01000388.1:144-25016 GCA_016647725.1 Nasonia giraulti
GACAAACGGACCCCGAATTCGGATTCAGCAACCCAAAAAAACATACACATGCGTTTTTTCAGATTTGTTTACGGACTTTCGTCAATTTGACTCCCAAATGACCTTGACCCTAACGTGATAGGGACAAACGGACCCTGGATTCGGGTTCAGCGACCCAAAAAACATATAAATTCATCCACGGGGTCTATAAAAACAATTTTTTTTTAACAAGAGAGCAGAAAATGTACATTTTTATACAAATTTCTTATATTGGGGGTGAATTTCGAGGGTGTAAATGGGGTGCAGGTGAAACGCGACTAATTTTCCCTTAATCTATTACCCTTAAGCTTTCCAAAATTTTTCGTGTTGAATCATACTTAAGATCTGACGTTCTGCATTCATAACTTCTGAACATTTTAATGGAGGTATCAAAGTTATTAAGTAACTTATTTTATCTTCTACGTTTGAAAATTCTGGAATGATCTCTGAGCGTTTTCCTTTAGAATTTTTCCAACGCAATATATAAGCGATTACTCTAGTGAAATGTTCAAAGATAGAAAAGCGTGAATAGATCTCGTCACAAGACGGAGTTGTCAAAAGACAAATACCTTTCTTTAATCCAAGCAATTCAGAAGGTGAAGTTTCAATTGGCTGAGGCCATTCATTTTCAGCTAGAGTTAACCACTTAGGACCGGAATTCCAAAGAGAGTTTACAAAATCAGATGGTAACTGTCCTCTGGAAAGAGCATCCGCTGGATTATCCTCAGATCCATCCATATCCTTCCATGTGACTTCGTTTCCTAAAGACTGTATGTCTGCGACTCTATTAGATTCGATAGTTCTCAAAAGATGAGGAGCCTTTTTCAAGCAACAAAGAACAATGGTAGAATCTGACCACAAAGTTACCTGATCTATCGTGAAATCAAACTGAGTTCTAACCTCTACATAGAGTTTTTTTAAGAATAGTGGCGGCGCAAAGTTCTAATCGTGGAATGGTGACTCCACTTAATGGCGCGACTCTAGATTTACTGCAAATTAGTTTCACGGAGACATTACCATGCGAATCGACTGATCTAATGAAGAGACACGCTCCGTATCCGTACTTACAAGCATCACAAAATCCGTGAAGATCGATTTTGACTGGATTTGAAATCAGAAGTTGACGAGGGAACAAAACTCCTTCTAATTGTGGCAACTGAACTGCGAGCGATTTCCATTTGGTATGGATATACTGTGGAAGCGATTCATCCCAAGTAATTTTGGCTTTCCAACAATCTTAAATCAATATCTTAGCGTAGAGAATTACTGGTCCCAAAAGACCAAGAGGATCGAAAATTTTTTAAATTTCGGACAAGAGCATTCTTTTGGTTGATATAGCATGAGGATCTAATGATTGCACCCTGTAGGTGAAGAAGTCTTGTCGGAATCCCAAATAATTGCAAGCGTTTTTTGAATAGGGTTCTCTTTAGTTACGCAGTCAAGATTGAAAAGTTTTTTATCTATGTTATTTAAAGCAGATGTATGATTAGATGCCCACTGTCTAATAACGAATCCACCACGTTTTAGCAACTCGATCGTCTCATCGCGAATGCTAAGGATCTCCTCAATCGAGTCAGCTCGAGAAATGAAGTCATCAACATAAAAGTCACGTAAAAGAAGTTTGCTGGCACGTGGGGAATCCTTTGCTTCGTCGCGAGTAAGCTGATGAAGAGTTCGAATCGCTAAAAATGGCGCACAAGCGGTACCGAAAGTAACCGTATTTAATTTGAATATCCTAATTTTGTCTTCATGATACCACAGCGTTTTTTGGAATTTCCTATCATCTGGATGAACTAGGATTTGCCTATACATTTTTTCAATGTCTGTTGACATGACATAACGATGAGTACGAAACCGAAGAATTTGTTCGAAGATTGTATTCTGAATAGTGGGACCAACTAAAATAACGCCATTGAGAGAAATGCCTGTAGACGTTTTGGCTGACGCGCCATAAACTACTCTACACTTAGTGGTTTCGCTAGACGTCTTTATGACAGGTTGATGAGGAAGATAATAACCATCATTAATGTCGTCCTCACATAACGTCATATGACCTAACGAAATATACTCTTCCATTACCATTTTATATTCAAACATGGACTTTGGCTGTGATTGAACTTTTCTTTCAAATGAATAAAAACGTTTCAAAGCTATTCCACTAGATTCGCCTAGCAGGAATTTGCTATCCCTAAAGACGTACGATGTACCTACCACTTGCATCACGCTGAGTATGATCAACGTAATGTTTTTTTGCAAGCTACGTCGTCTTTAGATCGCACAGGCTCGTGGTCGAAGTCCTCGATTGCAAAAAACCGTTCAAGAAGTCTATCGAATTTAACGGCATTACAAGAAGCTTTTTTCGAAGGACTAAGTCCCCCGGCTATGATCCATCCTAAAGTAGTCTTTTGCAAAATGATTTCCGATTCCTTATGACGAAGTTTAATCTGACCAACAGCTAAAAGAGATAAAGTGATGTTAGAGGCTAATAACAAATCGACAGTTTTAGGTAAATGAATCTGCGGATCAGCTAATTGTAGTCGCTTGGGAATGTCAAAATGTTCATGAGGAAATGTATCGTTAGTCACGGCGTTAGCAATGTTTGGTACAATTAAAAAATGTAATTGATGTTTTGAATTATTATACATTGAATGAAAAGTAGCTTGAATTTGATATTTTGAAACAGTGCACATACTGTCAACTGCTCCGATATTTACTGAACATGTGCGTTTAGGTAAATTTAAGAGTTTTGCAAATTTTTCAGTAATGAGATTAACAGTCGAACAAGAATCTAATAACGCACGTGCTACGATTAAATTTCCTTGCTTGTTCTGAATTTTAACCATTGCAGTAGTCATCCATTGAGACTCTGAAGGAAATGCTACAGAAGTGAATGAATAATGCGATAGTCACGCTGTTGACTCTGTGGACGAAGAACTTTCGTCTTTGGGTTTGGCCTCCTGATTCTTCGACGATTGAGCACCTGCTTCCTTTTCATTATGGAGTAAAGTGTGATGATTCTTATTACACTTCTTACAACGTTTATCGCTCTTGCAAGGAATTTGATGAGTCTAGAGACAGTTACGACAGGTGGAAGAATTAGAAGACGTGGACGAAGAAGCAGAAGTCGTTACCAAAGATCGAGCGCTTGTTTTCGAGTTTTTAGTTTGAGATTGCGGAACTGTTTCTCCCACTCGCTTCCTAATGTTATTATTTATGCGAGAGTCAGATTCAGAGTCAATTGATTGCAATTTAAAAATCGTGCTTTGAATAAACTGGAAAATTTTCTCCAATTTTGGAAGTTTGTCCATTTCCAATTTGTCTTGCCATCTGTTCGATGTTGCGGGAGGCAAACACCGTTCTACAATTCGAACGACAAGCTCGTCACTTGGCTTTACACCAAGGCGATCCAAAATTTTAAGATGTTGACGAGTCTGAAGAAGCAAAGATGCAAGACCATCTGCGGTTGCCTTGGAAAGCTTTGTAAGATCAAGAATGGCATTTAAGTGTTGTACAGCTACTATACGTTTTTGATCGAAAAATTCGAGAAGAGCCTGCCAAGCGGCTTTGTAATCTTTCTCGCTGGGATCATAATGGGCTATAGTCTCTAGAGCCTTATCAGTTAACGAAGCGAATAAGTGGCTGCATTTAACAGCATCTACAATAAACATCTCAACAGCTGAGATCAGTTCGGCTGTGCACAAGAGAAATGAATTTGTTTTTCTATGTCGCCCATTCATCACGTTTGCCGTTAAACATGGGTATCTTAATTTCGGGAAGTCGAGGCAAATCTTGACGTTTCGTCACTGTGATGTTGCTAGCATTTAATGTCGAATTCAATAGGTTTAATTCTCTGTAATTTAGTAACTGCTAAATTTGACTATAATTAATTTAAATAAAATAATTCTACTATAAATAATTGTATTAATTGAACATGAATTACAAATTATTTAATTAAAAATTTATGATACTTTAAATTGTAAAGTTAAACGCAAAAAATATATTTTTGAACAGTTGAACAGGAAAGAATTTTAAAATTAATAATTACGATTTGAAACAATGACGAGATTCAAATAACGAGAAATAAATGCGAGTCACACCCTTACACTCAACTCTCGCTAGATCTAAAGTTACAATAACACGAGGCTGCGTGCAGCGTTATGTGCTTGCGCGCTCGTGTTTCGCTCTCCGCTCAATACTCGAAATCGACGCACCGCGCTAGCCCATAACAACGAAACCAAGAATTCGAAATCGTTAAATTTTTCAAAGAGCACTTAGCTTTTTTCGATGTCCTTGTTCCTCGACGTGGCTGGCAACTGGGTGGTGAGGCTTCCTTGTGTGGGAGCGATGACACGATGATGAAGATGCAGTTGAATGAAGCAATTGACGAAACAAAGGCCGGTCGAATTTTACTATATATTTTGGCACACTCGCCGTCGCTGTCGCCGCGGCACGTGCAAGTGTTCAAAAGTTCAATCCTTGTGTGCGTGTGACGTCACTCGCAATTGTTTGTGAGAACAAAAACCTCACAGGAGGCACCATGTATAAACGTTGACTATCTAACTTGCCTTAGGTGGTAGGTTAGTTATTATTAAAAAAGAGATAATTTTATTGAATTGAATAATTAGGATACTTTGACTTTAGATTCTTATGATTTTACACTGTTGGATAAAAGTTTTAAAATGAAAACACTTGTTTACGGAAAAAAGCCTTTCGGCATAAAAAAACCCTGATTTATTAATATTTAAGCAAACTGACACAATAAAAAGCGAAATGATATATAAAAGATAAAACGAGAAAAAATGCCGAACACGCACACAAAGCACTGATTGCACTCGCACGTTCAGATACAGAAAAAAACGCACTAATATAAATCGTTCGTTAAGTTGATGTTAAATGCCAACAAAGGCGTTGACGTTAATGCCAAAAATGGCGTTGATATCACGTTGTGACAGAGGATCGGAAATCCTCATTGAATGTTAAGTTAACTTTAAGAATTTGGTTGTAGTCGCGATTCAGATATGAATGCTGCCGAAGTCGTTGAACTAACTGCTCGTTCACGCGCGCAAGTCCGAGCTCGCAAGAAAGAGGCCCCCGGAAGGTGCTGTCCTCTCTCACTACTCTCATGCAAACACACACATAACCTGCTCGTTCATACATGCGCATGCGTGTTGCGTGTTGCGGAATAGTTATGACGGAACACAGTCAGCAGAAAATTGTTATTGCTACTGCTGTTAGATTCTTCCACTGCAGCCGTCGCTACAGCAATATGAAGTTCCTGGTTGCCTAGAAATTCCAGAGGAACGTGTGCCTTGCAAAGTATGCGAATAAACTAGTCAAAACCACGAGGAGAAGGCCTTTTTTTACTTTTCACAGCTTCGTTCACCAAGTCGACAATATTAATACCTTTAGCACGCACGCTATCTACCGTAACAGTGCCAAGTTTATTCCAGGCAATGCTACCAGATCGACGTAAGCTATTAATTGAATTTGGCGCATTTCCACGAAGACTTGACGGCACACTATTGATAATATGTGAATTAGATATTACTTTGTCATCACCATTTGAAGTAATTGAGTGAGGTGGCTGTCGGCAGTCAGTAACAACAATTCATTGCCGGTTTCATCGTTCTCGGTACTTTTTCTGTAATGTAGAAACCTTAGTAATACCTGCTGATATATGGCATATTTTGCCGATCGTTTAATTTACTCGAGTTTAGAATCTTTTTCGTCTCGTCGTCTAGTTGTAATACCTCGGAGCCCGGTGTCTGAAATGTATTTAGATGGTAGTGGTTACTACTACTATTACCACTTACACCACTACTAGCCTCACACTCGTCAGTGGTAGTTGTCTTTGACGGTGGTGGTGGTTCTGCTGTCATTGGTGAACATTAGCGATGTTGTTGTTGCTGGTGCTATCTAACACGCTCGATACACTCTTGAGGTACTAAAATCATTTTCCTAGCATGTTCCATGCTGATAAGACAGATTTCACTATTATTGGCACAAGGTTTTGAATTCTAATTAAAAGTCTCTTGCAACCCACTATCGTATGGCCTGGAGCTACAATTTTTCGCAATAATGATGCGTGTTTACGTAACTTGCTCTTATAACGTTTGCTTAGTAGTACGGTCCCACGCAGAATATTCAGTACACACTCGACCAGGCTTATCACAAGTTTGGGACAGGCTTGGCACAGCAGAGCTAGGCGTTGCAAGGCGTCAAAATTACAACAAATCACTTTCAATATATCCAGATACTTTTGCCTAATGGGTTAGCGATAGCGCTGTTGCTGCTTCTGTTGCCACCATTGATGTTCCTCGATCCATCACACATAAACGACTGGCACATTGTCGGTGATGGAGTTGTATTCTGTATATAAAGTTATGTACGCTTAAATTGTGTATCGTTCATCTGTAAAATGTATTTAAGAAACTTGCTGACAAACACGGTCTTGCCATACGAGGTAGGATCGCAAATCATGCATGTCCAGGGATGTCTTCAACGTACGTCCATGATGATAATGATGATGCCAGTCAGACTATACACGACATGCTCGTCAGACTGAGCAACACCCGAGATCTGTTAAGCCTTCTGGTAGGGGAGAGCCACGAACACGCGACGCGGAGGGCCCCTTCTCGCGCGTATGCGCGTGCGGCCGTCGCGCTTGCTGCAGGCAAGTTATTAGGCTACCCGTCCGGGGAGCTTGTTTGTGCGCGCGCGCACTGCAAGGCTTTCAGAAGGTTAGCCATACGGCTCGCCCCTCAAGAAGGCTTGTATCGCGCACGCGCGCGTTCCACGCAAAAATTCACAACACAACAAAATTCACACACACACACACACGCACACCCACACATACGACCGCCAGTTTACTGGTGGGATAAAAAAATCGACGCGGCCCGCAAACAGTGTCATCGAACCAGAAGATGGGAACAGCGGGCTAGGAAGAAATACTACAAGACTGGTCGTGGTAACGAAATAGTAGACGCCCTAAATAAAGAAATGAAGAATGCTAAACAGATACTCAAGAAGAAAATCCGAGAGAATAAACGACGGTGCCTAAAAGAGTTACAGGACGAGGTTGAGCTGGACCCCTGGGGGCGACTGTACCAAGTGGTAATAAAGAAGATAAAAGGAGGTTATATCCCCCATCCTAAAAGCCCGGAATTGTTGGATCGTATTGTGACCACGCTGTTTCCCCTTCAACTGGAAGTAACACTTATTCTTGAAGTGGAGGCGAATGCCGAAACTATTCCAGCAATCACCACAGAGGAATTACTGGCTGCATGCGAAAGAATTGGGAACAACAAGGCTTCAGGCCTGGATGGCATACCAAATATTGCATTGAAACAAGCTATACAGGCACGCCCTGATGTCTTTGTGGACTTGTACAACTCATGTCTTGAAGAAGGGACGTTTCCTAAGAACTGGAAGAAGCAACGCCTAGTGCTACTACCAAAACGAGATAAGCCACCTGGAGAAGCTTCCTCATACAGACCACTCTGCATGCCGGACACCCCGGGCAAGATCTTAGAGCGCATAATCGGCGTTAGAATGGACCAAGTCATTGAAAAACCAGGCGGACTTGCGGAATATCAATACGGCTTTAGGAAAAAATGCTCCACTCTTGATGCCATAAGCTTAGTAGTTGACACTGCTAGAACTGCAACAGAAGGAAAAAGATGGAAAGGAGGATCCAAGAAGTACTGTGTTATCATTACACTGGATGTTAAAAATGCGTTTAACTCAGCCAGCTGGGGCAAGATACAGGAGGCACTACGGAAAAAAGAGGTACCCGCTTATATAAGAAGGATTATGTCTGACTACCTGAAAGACAGAATCCTTTTGTATGACACAGAGAGCGGCACGAAAACCTATCAAGTAACCGGAGGAGTCTCACATCGGTCAGTACTCGGCCCACTATTGTGGAACATTATATACGATGGCATACTTAGGCTAGAGCTACTCGAAGGTGCAGCAGTTGTAGGGTTTGCAGATGACATTGCAATAGTGGTAGTAGCAGAGCAAAAGGAAGAGGTGACGGAAATCGCTAACGAGGCAGTAAGTATAATCCACGATTGTAATGCCCTACACACGATCCATCATGTAATTAAAATAAAAACAAATCAAAAAGCATTCGTCTCCCTACTCTTGTCTATCACTACGAAGCCAGCAGTGGACTCGAAGATTGCGTAACAGACCAAAAACCAGCAGCAGGCTCAGCGACACATGCGTGTGTGCGCTCCCCTTCTCCTTACCTGTAAGCAGCAGCAGTAAGCGAGCGATGACGTAACGACGGCGAGTCGCGCGCACTTCGGTATATGATGCGTGAATGGATAGATAATTTCGGCGGCTCGATCAGCGCTCGCTTAGCTCCCTATAAAAGGCCATGCGCGGCCTATGGCTAGCTACTAGTTGTCGCATCTTCAGCGCTCTAGTCACTATACACTCTACACCAACTTAAGCGTAGAATCATGAACATACATATACAAACTAGTAGTAGCAATTTATGCTCACTAGTAAACACTCTATTGCAATTAAGGCATAGATTGCACACTTGCGATATTTATAAAATTTAATATACTTATAAAATATATATTTGTAGCATTGTCAGCGCTTTAGCTTAAAACTCTAATGCATGTTCAGCGTAGAGTATAAATTTGATAAGATATAACAATTTATGTATATCCGTTTAAAAACTTATAAAATTTACAATAATTATTATACTCTTAAAACACATCGTAAACTTGACAAAACTGTAAATAATGTATATCAATAAGAATAATTGCAGATTTAAGCATTATTCTTTGGTTAATTATTTTTCATAATAGACATATTATTGCTATGCAGAACAAAAGTTTATCATTATTGAAATATTTCTCCACTACCTGGTATCCCGGACCTGACCTATAATTAAATCATTAATTTCTACTCAATTTTCTCTCTTTTTCTTGATCTGTCGTCGGAATTGCGACACAGGTCAGTGGATGTTCATAGCTCTTTAATAATAATATAAATTAAATGCTCTGCACCGGACCATAGAAGAGCCGTGACCGTTTCACGATTAGTTAAAGCAGGCTGTACTTGAGCTTGCTAGACATAAAACGGAGGCTATTCTTATATCTAGTAGAAAGAAAAGAGAGACAATAACGCTGTTAGTGGGCGGACACGAAATAAACTCTTAACTGACCATTAAGTACCTGGAAATCACCATAGACGCCAGACTAACGTTTAAGCAGCATCTTGAGAGGGCGAGCAATAAGGCAGCAAAGGTTGGTGCTGCATTATCGCAACTAATGCCAAATGTAGGTGGGCCAACGCAGGGCCGAAGGTTACTCCTAGCCAGTATAACTACATCAATTATGTTATATGGTGCCCCAATATGGGCGGACGCTATGTTGGTGAAGTCGTATGCACGAAAGTTGTTAACAGTTTATAGGAGAAGTGCATTGCGGGTCGCTTCTGCCTACCGAACAGCATCAGAAGATGCAATGTGCATTATTTCGAGTATGCCGCCTATTGACCTCCTAGCAACAGAACGATAGAATATATACAAAGAAAACCGGCGTGGTGACAATACTTAAAAGGAAGTTTGGAAATCCGCAAAGGAACAAGCCCTAGCAGAGTGGCAAAGACGATGGGATTCCTGTGGAAATGGGCGATGGACCACCGCCTCATACCATGTTTTGCTGGCTGGACCAATAGACGACACAGGGAAGTGAATTACTACCTTAAGCAGTTTTTGAGCGGACATAGGTGCTTTCGTGCTTACCTACACCGCTCCAAGATAGAGGATAAACCAAATTGCCCAGTATGTTTGGAAACGAACGAAGATGCGGAACATGTCTTCTGCAACTGTTCGCGATACGAAATGGAACGAGAGGGACTCGAGCGGTACCTTCAGGCTAGGGTGACCTCTGAGTCAATGATGACAGCTATGCTAACGTCGAAAGATAGCTGGTGCGCAGTAAACAACTACGTCAAGAAGGTTAGAAATGACGAAGAGAATAGAACGGAAGGACAAGGCGAAACAGTTGAGTATATATATATATATATATATATATATATATATATATACCGGGTGTCCTCCACCAAGCCGTCCATAGGGGAAGTGTAGGTAGAAAAAATTTACCCGGGAAAAATCATAGTGAAAAAATTTGGAGACCTACGGATTTTACAGCCCATAATGAGGGGAAGATAATCCGCGGAGGAAGGGTCGAGGCTGAGGCTGCCGGTCAAGGGGCAATAAACTTGCTATCCATACAAAACATAGTTTACTAAATTTCTGTATAAACAACGAAATCAAAAATTGTCAAACAAAATTTTAATAAATGCAAAATGCTGATTTAAAACAAATTTGAATGACAAAAATCTGATAAGATTTACTCGTACAAGATACCCCAGAAGTCTGGACCCAAAATCGAACCCTGAGCTACTCCTGCAGTTATAGGTCTTCTTCTATGCCCTTCTATCGTTTTATACTCGATAACCCGGTCCCTCAGATATTCTTCCTTAAGACGCATAATGTATCGCGGCATACCGAATGATTCTAAGGCAGCAAGTATGTCGGTCCATTTTGCCGAGTTGAACGCATTTTTTACGTCTAACGTAACTAGAATCACAATGTCTCTAGTCGCGTGTCTAACTTCTTCTACTTTCTTTACCGTGTCTCTTACCTCTCTAACAGCCCCTATGGTGGATCGCCCTTTTTTAAAGCCATACTGTTTATCGGAAAAGTCTCCCGCTTCGCGTACGGCCCTTAGTATTCGCGGTTTAACCAGTGCCTCCCCCGTCTTTCCCATTGTGTCTAAAAGACTCAGTGGCCTATATCCGCTTCCGTATCCGTAGTGTCCGTATCCGCTTCTTTATTCGGTTTTTTAATCAGTACAAGTCTCGCCCTTTTCCACCGCGAGCTAAAAGCTCCCTGCACCAGGCACTGGTTGTACATCTCCAAGAGCAGCTCAGGCCGTTGCAACGCGACGATCCTGAGCATTTCCGCAGATGCTATCTAGTCCCGGTGCCCTGCTACTCTTAAGGTTTTTGTATTGTTCACTGATCAGTAGGGCGTCCACTTTCTGTTCCCTAACGTGTTGGGTTAGCAGATCATGTGCGAGCCTACTTCTGTGCAGATTTCCTTGGAGTATCCTTGCCATTTTCTTTAGGTCTTGCTTGCGTTTAGAGCCTTCCGGAAGATTGCGCACGCTCCGGTGCCTGGAGTGTGTATCGTCCGGTCCTCAGGCGTCTTGGCGTCTTTGCAAAGAAAACACTTTATCTGTTGAGTCGGCACATTGCATGCCACCGCTCTATGTCCACCCACACCACACTTCCAACAGCTAGTGCTCCTGTCAGGGCCTTTGCATTTGGCTTTTACGTGCCCGTAGCCAAGGCAACCGTAGCATCACGTGACGCTCGCTCGCACCCGGACTCAGCAGTTTACTCAACCAAAGCAAAACTTTCCCTTTTTAAGCAGGGCAGCGGCCTTGGCCTGGTCTAATTCAACTACTGACATCCACTGCTCTCTCGTGTTTGGCTCGAACAGATGGATTCTGACATCTTCTTCGCCACAGTCTGTCACGGCCGCGACAGCACTGTTGACGTCTTCCTTTGTCGTAAGTCGATCGATATCTCTGATCTCTAGTGTTATCTTGGAAATCTTGTTCTCAATCGTGCCTACTTGGATTGCGTCTTGGATAGCTTTTTGCAATGACTTAATTTTGTCGTTGCTGTTACCTACCTCCACTAGAACGCCACCTTGTCTTGTTTTACGGAAGAACTTGACCTCCGTTTTCAGTTCTTCCGGCTTTACCTGCGCCTTCATCTGTCCCAGAATGTCAGCGTAGATTTTTCCGTTCTCTGGTTTTATAAGAATAGCATCTGTGCTCTGACGTGGAGCATTTTCTTCTTTTTTCGGTTGGGTTTGCCCCAGTTTTTTCTGCTGTTTCTTTTTTGCCTTCCTACCGGCAGCTACTTCCCATTGTGTCTGACATTGAGAAGTGTGTGCATCACCCTCACTGTCCCTACTTGTTGAGACTGCACTGTTTACTTCCTTCTTGTCTTTTTTGGCAGGGGTACCGCCGCCTTTTGGTCTGGCTCTCTACGCCTACCGTTTTACTCTCGTATCGGTATCCTGCAGCACTTATGGCGTTACCTATACTGGTACTGCTGCTTGATTTGTGGATTGGATATACACCGTCTTGTGTTGTTGGCACCCTTAAAGTTTCAATTTCCAGGTTCTCCTGTAAGTTTTTCCCGAGTTCGTTTGTAGTTTCCATATTATAAGCATTTTTCTTCACTTTGGCATGTGTCCGACCCCCTGGATCCCTCCGTTTATGGGGGCAGCTGACATGGCCCCAACGCATGACTGTAGGCGGTGCCAGACTGGGTACATCCTGTCAGGGTATAGCACGCGCTATCGCACTGGCCCACCTTCACTCTCTCGAGCCTGCCACTCCGAACAAAGGTGCTCGGCTCTCTAGAGAGTTTCCGGCGGATGTCACACAATATCACGCACTCGCTCGAGCCGGTTGACCAATACTAGCTAGGTAACCGGCCTCCCGTCTTGCTGTCAGTGGGAGCCAAAGATGGTTCACTTTAACAGGCAACCGTAGGTCTTAGAGAGACCGTTAGATCGCCTCTCCATCCAGGATCTCCTATTGGTAGCTTACGGGTCGCACTGCACGCCAAACGTGGTGGCCTGATTTGGTCCACGGAGCATATTTTATTTCTGCTCTACGCTCCGAGGTGCCTTGGCGAGCACTCCTCCATCCGCCACCCGGTGTACGCGCCACATACAGGGTGTCAGGCTTCCCCGCGTGGCAAATATTATGTTATTGCAATTTTTAACAATATTATAATCACAAAACAGATCACCTAGGGTGATTAAATCCGTAGATTTCATACTTTCATAACTTTATATAACAATTTTGATGTAAATTCATGACTTAAAAAAAAATATAGTATAGTCATTGAGATTTCACTCAATATTAGAAAACTTGAAAAGTATAATTAGTTATAATTTCAATGTGGTCATACAAATATTATTAATATTATACCATTCACAATTTATACGCCGGTTGTTTTTGTTTCACTGATAAACTATAATCATCAGTTTAAGTGAGCTTTTATTTTTCTAAGCAAAAGCAAAAACAAAATACTTGACAATGTAGCAACAGATTTCACAACTTTCTTCAACTGGAATTTAAAATTATCACTATCATAAAAATGATTATATTTCACTAATTTCGTTAGACACCGAACAAACTGCACACATAAATACTCTGCACGTATTTTCCTATACTAATAAATTCAACACAGATATTTTCTATACGGATATTCTCTACAACTATTTTTTATTACTTTACCACACTGCGAAACTCTACACTAACGTATAACCTATTGTTGCAACAATTATCTAACAGTAGGTTATGTAATTGTGTAGAGTTTCGCAGTGTAGTAAAATAATCGTAACGGTTTAACTTTCCCCAAGAGACTGGATAGTCAGTCGGTTCCAGGATCTGGATAGGAGAAAGGGGCAAGAAATGAGTCTGTTTTTACATTAATAATAACAAAATATATTTCTTAAGTAAAGAATAGCAATTTGGGAATCAGATGTTAAATCCCGGCTGAAACAGAAATCAATTATGCGTCTTGTTAAAAATATTTTGTCTTTACAAATAGAATTGTTTAAACTAACGCTGTTGACAATTTACAAGAATATCTACGCGATCTCGTTACAAGAATGATTCGGTGTTCGCGGCTACGGTGTTTCGGTACGGTGGTGGTATGACAGATCGGTGGCGGGTTTTGAGGTTAGGAATTCATTCGGTACGGTGGAGTCCTATGCGCACGGCTACGCCGATCCGAATGTGTCGCGTAACAACGATCTCGACCGCTCTGTGTGCGCACAGTAACGGTCGGTATAGTGCAACGGGGTTTTGAGGTTATCCTTTGGATTTATGGAGTCGTGTACGCACGGCTTCACGAATCTTCGTCGCTCGTCTCGTTCCTCTCTTTATCCTGTGTGCGCACAGAGATAAAGCGAGTCGTGAGATGTCGGTGTAAGGCTGGCTTTGTTGGTTAGGATTTTTACGGTGGCACCGTGTATCGTCACGTGTGCTCACGTAGATGAGGCTCGATGTCGGTCGGGTGTTCCGGGTTGCCTTGTGTGCTCACGATGGCAATTCGGAGTTTCGGGTCGGTTAGTCTACCGAATCGTCACGTGTGCTCACGAGACGACGTCGTCGGCGCAGATGTATCTTCGCTGTTCCCTGTAGTAATGTATGCGCACGATGCTACCTGGAGTGGAGCTCGAGTAGAACTGCCTATCGTGCCGCGCGATCCGCCTTAAAGGCGGATTTTTTTATAAAGGTGCGCGGCG
The DNA here is from genome assembly GCA_016647725.1 of Nasonia giraulti. Lineage (NCBI taxonomy): Eukaryota > Metazoa > Arthropoda > Insecta > Hymenoptera > Pteromalidae > Nasonia > Nasonia giraulti. The sequence goes on from QLYP01000388.1 coordinate 14,537, forward strand.
CGGATATGTCTATGTGTGCACACCGCGTACGCCGCTCGTGCCACCTGGTGCGTCGTCGCTGAGTCGCTCGCCGGCTGCCGCGCTCTGCGCTCGTGCGGCCTCGCCTTCCGTTGCGCGCGCGCGCTCGCTGGGCGTGCCGTGTTTATTGCGGTCGCTTTACACGTATTTATATGTGCAAGACTCGTGTCTCGTCACGTCTCCCCCTCCCTTCGGAGCGTGAAATTACGCGAAGCAAAAGTTCGCGCTTAAAAAAAAACAAACACTCGCGACAATAAAACTCACGTCGGTGGATCTGGCTTCGCCCAAATGTCGAACCTCTCCCGTCGCTGGTACCAGACGGAGTAGTCTCTTAATGCCATTGTACCGCACGACGTATTTTTTTACGCCGATTGGTACAACGAGGCTATGTCCATCCGGCAGCCTCACTGAGTGACGCGGGAGGCCGGCTGTCGAGCCACGTGGTGGTGGAGGTGGCTGCGAGGGCGTGACGACAGGCGGCGGGGGATGACGTTTTGGTGACGATGGTAGTGTCGTTAAGTCGACCGTAGCTGCAACCGTGCTCTGTCGTGGGCCCCGACGATTCCTCCCAACTATCACACGGCGTGCGGCAGTCCTCGGCCCCGTCCTTCTTCCCTTTGGTGCCGGTTTGAGGTGCAGCAGAGGAGGCATCACGATGTCGCTGATTATCCGCGGCTTTGCTGTCGTTGGCCGCGGATTGTCCCCTGATGGCACCTGCACTGGCTCCGGTGCCAGTGTCGGTTGCGGACGCGGTGCGATCGGTGACGGAGTATAGTCCGGCGCCGATACGGACTCTCCCGGACTATACTCCAGTGCGTTTGCTGGCAGATCGGCCTCCAGCAGCGCGAGAATCTCGTCCTGAGTTTCAATATCGAAGCTATCCATTGTACTGCCGGTGCGCCCGTTATCGACTCTATTTATAAGCCAGGGACGTGTAAATGTGTCAATTCGTGAGACGATCTCGAAGTTTCGCATGTTTACATTTTCTCTGCGAGCGAAAATCCAGTTGTGCCGTTGTGTATTTACCTCTATATAGAGAAAATTTCCCGCTTCTTCGCCGATTTGTTTTGATCGCGCCCGGCGCGGTGCTTTCGGGTTCTCTATAGCGGTTGCGTTCACAGCCTAAAGGTTCGTGCGCATAGAAGTCGACCTAGCCTAGTTCCTAGACCCTAGTGATTTTTGCGGTTGATTCTACAATAACTGCTTGATTGGTCGCAAATTACTAGTTTACCCTAGTTCATAAACTCTACAAATTCGCTTATTTTCTAACTTAAAACTAAAATACAATATCCTAACTTTATTCTATAAACGAAATTTCTACCTTCTTCGCCTTCTTTGGAGCTGCTCCCAATTTCTTCGTCGGTAGTGCGCCATCGTAGTCGTTGTGCCTGGTGCCTGTGGTGCCTTTGCCTCTGGCTCTTTTTTTCCCGGTTTACTGGGCTCATAAATATTCGCGCATGAACGGATCCTAGGACATTCATGCCGATGATCCAGTGTGGTTGTTGTTCCGCTACTTCCGCCCAAGGACTCGTCACCACGAAGCCCTTTATTTTTGTTTGCACCAGTAGAGTCTTTTGTATGTTGCTGCTGGTATGGCTGGCGAAACGAAGCTCTATCGCTGACTCTGCTGTTAAAGCTTCCGCCACACGTTCTAGTCAATACTCCGCGACTTCTGGGCTCAGGATGGAAATTCCGGCTCCGGTGTCGATGATGGCGAGAAATTCTTGACCGTATACCGATATCTTTACCGACATCGGTGTTGCTCTCACGAGGGCGCTTCTCACTAGCTGGTTGTTCATCCTTCTTGGGGCTGCTTTGACGACTGACTGTAGTTTCTCGTCGTTGGCGCATTTATAGCTCTTGCTCTGCGTCGGTGAAGGGTTTGTGGTCTTTCACGTGTATATGTTTCACGTAGCGCCCTCTGTCGTCCTGCAGATCAAATATAACCGTCGACACCTGTCTCTTGACTGTAAGCGGCTTTGAGTATTTTGGGGCTAGCTTGGCATTTCGCCGATATTCGATTTCCATTCCCGTCGCCGGAGGTTATAGTGCTTCTGTTGTTTTTCAAATTGACGATCCATTTGCGCCTTCGCTAATTCAATGGCATCCCTTATGTGCTGAATTCTACTGGATAGCGGTGTAGTATGCTGCGATCCCACTTTCTGGTACAGGCTACCTGGCGTTCTAGACTCTCTTCCTGTGTTTAAATATGCCGGAGTGTAGCCGGTGGCTGTGCTGCTTGCGGTATTGTAGGCAAACTCTAGTTCGCGGAAATTTTCATCCCATTTCTTCTGATGTTTGCCTACATATTGGGCGATCATTGTTTTTACCATCCTGTTGGTACGTTCTACCAGATTGTATTGCGGACTGTACGGCGGGATTTTGCGGTGATTTACCCCATTTTCTTTCAGGAATTCTTCAAATTCTCTGCTGACAAATTGCCGACCATTATCGCTGACTAGCGTGTTGGGACTACCATGGCGAAGAAAAATATTTTCCTTTACGTGACGGATCATGGCCCTGCTGTCGGCTTTCTTAAGTGCTGCTAGCTCCACCCACTTGGTAAATCTGTTCTGCATTACTAGTAGCCATATGTTTCCTTTGTTGAACCGTGGGTGAGGTCCGACAAGATCAATCGAGACCATCTCCCACGGCTGCTCGACGTTGGTCGCGTGCATGGTGCCCGCTTTTATCTGCTGTTGGGCTTTGTAATCTTGGCAATTTATGCAGTTACGCACGTACTTGGCTCCATCTTGTAGCATACCTGGCCAGTAGTATCTCCGGGCCAGTCGCTGTAGTGTTTTGGCTACTCCCAAATGCCCTGCGGTCAGATCGTCATGGCATTCTCTTAAAACTTCGGTTCGTTTTTCGGTGGGTATGCAGATTTTCCAGTCTTCGGTCGCGTCTGTGTCGTTAAAATCCAACGTGTGTAAGATATGGCAGTGCAATGCTCCATTCTTGATGCAGTACTCCGGATAAGTTTTTGGATCCTGCCGGACAGCAGTCAATTTTTTTGTGTACCATGTGCAGTTCGTTTTAATATCGATGTTGCATACCACTACTGGTTGTCTGGATAGAGCATCTGCGACGGTGTTATCCTTGCCTCTTCGGTATTTGACCTCGTAATCCCACTGTGCTAATTCCATCGCCCATCGTGCTAATCTACCGGACGGGTTGTCAATCTTTTCGAACCATTTAAGAGACTGGTTGTCTATCAGGATGACAAAATGATAGCCCTCGAGATACTCTCGGAACTTCCAAATTCCCCATTTTATGGCGAGACATTCTTTTTCTGTTGCTGAGTAGTTCCTTTCGGCCTGGTTTAACGATCGGCTGGCATAGTCGATCACTCGTTCTTTTCCCTCCTCTTCTTGAGTTAGGACTGCCCCCAATCCTTCGTTGCTGGCATCGGTTTGTAACACAAATGTCTTGGCGAAATATGGGCATGCTAGGACTGGGGCTTACACTAGGTCTTCTCTGAGCCTTTCGAATGCTTCTTGTTGGTTGAGACCCCACTCCCATTTCACTTTCTTCTTTAATAGCCTATTAAGGGAGGCCGTTTTCTTTGCTACTTGCGGAATGAACCTTCTGTACCAGGATATTAATCCTGAAAACCGGCGTAATTCTTTGAGGTTCTTTGGTGGTTGCAGATCGGTGATTGCTCTTACTTTCTCTGGATCCGTGTGTAGCCCCTCCTCGTCGACGACATGACCTAGGTACTTCAGCTGTTTTCTGCAAAAGTGCCCTTTCTCCCAATTCGGCTGCAGCTTGGCGTCCCGTAATCGACGGAAGGTGTCCCTAATCAGCTGTAGGTGCTGCTCAAAGTCCTCTGTAACAATGACTATGTCGTCGAGGTAACAGAACACATTTGGTTCTAAATCTGGGGTGATTACTGCGTTCATTAGGCGCATGAATGCTGCTGGTGCCGAAACCGAATGGAAGAACCATAAATTGCATTAAGCCTCTTCCGGGAACGGTGAAAGCGGTATATTTCTTGCTTTCCTCTGACAGCGGTATTTGCCAGTATCCATTTTTCAGGTCGATCGTGGTTAGGTACTTTGCTCCCCGGAGGTAGCGGGTGTGCATCTTTGATGCTGACTTTGTTGATGCCCTAGAAGTTGATGCAAAAGCGCCTCTTTCCATCCTTTTTCTTTGCGAGAACTATGTTGGAGCTCTAAGCGCTGTCGGATGGCTCAATCTATCTTCTTGTAACATTTTTTCGACAGCCTCGTGGTTTATTTGTTGCATGGCGGGGTTGCGTGGCCAGTAGCGTTGTTTGACCGGATTTGATTCGGTTACCTTTATGGTGTATTCGATGAGCGGTGTGGGGCCCTGGATACTTCCGAAGAGTTCTTTTTCATATTGGATGAGTTCGTTCACTCGTGTCTGCTGATCTTTCGAGATTTCCTGAATGCCGACGTCGCTGACTGAGAGTACCGAGGTATTGGACAGGTTAGGTTGTAACTCTTTTCTAGCTATAATCATGCGAATTGTATCTCATGGCGTAGCCCTTTCATGACAATAAATTTGTTCCTGAAGGTGGCGCTGAGGGTCGTCGCCTTACCTTCCACATAGTCTGTCAGTTCACTGGTTGAGCCGTCGGCCAGTGTAGCGATCGTCTCTTGCTTCTCATGCAGCCAACCGTTGTTTCGTCCGATCATGGCGGTTTCTGGTGTTATGAACGAACTCACGGCCCCTGGGTCGACCAATGACAGCAACGTCTCATGGTTTATTTGTACATTTACGAGGTATCGACAGTCTTGGAGCGGTCTCCTGCTACTGTAGAGCCGCCCCTTGGCGCGTTTCCCGAACGATCCGGGAATCCGTGGCAATCTCTTGTGAGAACGCCGTCCTTTCCGCATACGGAACAGAATTTCCGCGCTACATTTTTGCAGTCGGCGCGGGAATGGCCGCGTTGTTTGCAACGCCAACAGTATTCGGCTCGGTTATAATAGTCGGTGGTGCTTTTACTTGTGGAGGCGCTATTGATGGCGGTTTTCCGTTCTTGTTCGCGCATTTTTACAACAATATCTTCGTATTCTTCTATGCGCTGTATGAGCAGAGGTACGTCGGCTATCTCCTCCCTGCGCACCCGCAATTGCAACTCGGGTTTCATATTGTAATATATATTATCGAGTTGTTCTACCAACGTATATCCTCCCATTCTTCTCATCAGGGTTGTCAACGCATTGCAGTAAGCCCTTATGTTCTCGTTGGGTTTTTGAATTATTTCGGCGACTTCTTTTGTTAGATTCCGTCGCTCTTCGCTTGATAAATAAAAATTTCTTAACCTGATTTCGAACTCCTTCCAGGTTTGACAGTCACTGGTGTAGTTGCGTCGCCATTGCAGGGCTTCTCCACGCAGCAGTTCCGGTGCTCCTTGCAGCAGCTGTTCACTGGTAAATCCGTACGATGCCTGTAGTTCCCGGACACGTTCTAAGAAAGAGTAGACGTCTCTTCCCTCAAAATGACAGTTCCATTTACGTATCTGGTCGAGAACTTTGTTTTCTCCTGGTGGTATTTCCGGTGGATCTCTGGTCGGGGTGGATGAGCGTCCGGCGTTGCGGGTCTCTTCAAGTGTTCGTTGAATTAATTCGTAGCGTTCTAGCTCTGCACGGACGTCTGCAGTATTCAAGAGTCTAGCAACAAAGTTCCTTCAGTTTAATAAAGCAAGTTATAGATTGTAATTGTAATCTCTGTGTTCTGTTTCACGGACCTTCTCCTCTCTCTCCAGCTCCTGGCGTTTCGTGCCATTCCCGCACTCAGCGTAATATAGATCTCTACATATCTATATATGCGCGCAGTGTTTCTCGCGCACTTTTCTAAGTTTTGAGGATCCTTGATGCTCTAAACACTTTCTATCAATATTTTAATATACAAAACTAAAAATTCTAGAGTTCACACTTGATAACACTGCATAATATTTAAAAAAATTAATTTTCTATTTCAACCTCGAATTGAGCACCACTGGACCAAGTACCTAACTACCTTAAGGAAGAGGAAGGCCTTATCCACTAAGCCTATGACCTCTAACACTATGGTTATGGGCCAGAAGAGATGATAAAGGCCAAATAAAACCCGGCCCTCTGTTCCCCGTAACAACAAGAAAGTGAAAGGACCTCGATAGTCCGATCACCCCGGAGTTGTTTTAAGAGTTTTGAAAAGGATAATAAACTTTATTGGTAAAACGAACAAATTCTTAGAGATGTAAAATATTGTTTATTTATATCTCAACGTTTTGGCCATCGTAAACAATACACTTTGTAGTGGCTCTCTTCAGGAGAAAACAAAATAATTCCTAAAATACAATAAATTACTTTTATAAACTTTATCGCAACATATTTTTGCACATCGTGTATATAGTGGATAACTTACAAGAATTGTGTAAATCAAACCATTAAAAATTAATGTTTTGTCAGTCCAAAATTATTTATAACTAAGTATAAGATATAGCGTACAACATTAAAAAAACTTCTACAAATTTTTGTTTATGATTTATGACTATTTCATTATTAATATGTATGCTATATCAGTCATAGCCATGTAAGTATGACGCAGTATTATATCTAGAAAGCAATGCGTAGTTAGAGAACAGTACATATTTACCCCCACTCTTATCACACACATATACATATATCATCCATCCATCTTATCGTGAAACCTAATACGGCACTGTAGGCTAATTCATTCAAATTTGAAATTTACAATGCTCAAATCACTAATCATTATGTTAAAATTGAATATACTTATATCTATTCTATTAACATTAGTTGGATTATTATGAATGTGTAACATTTCTGAAATTAATCTTTTTGAATAATATTTCTCAATATCTAAAATTTTAGCATTTTTAAAATCAAAACTGTGAGAATTATTTGATCTAATGTGTTGCACTAAAGCTGATCTATCAGATTTATTTTTTACATCATTCATATGTTCTTTTATTCTTAGTTTTAACTGTCTAGATGATTGACCTATATACGTTGCGTTACATTTTTCGCATTCTATCTTATATACCGAATCACATTTTTCAAATGTATTTAAAATGTCCTTCCCCAAGTTGATGATAGAATCCAATTTGTTACTAGTTTTATTAATAAGATTAATGTTATGATTTTTTAATATTTTTTGGATTTAAATGTTTTACATAGGGAGGATTTTATTATTTCTTGTATTATTGCGTGTCTTTGTAACTACATTATTATTTTCACTTTTTTTGTTCAAAAATTTAATTCTACTTTTCATATGGTATTCAATAAATTGTATAGAGTAATTATTTTCTATTAAAAATTCTTTTATTAATTGTAAATTTTTATCAAGAAAATTGGAGATGTGACAGGTTTATGCACTTATCAACCAACATGAAAACTATTCCTCGCTTTGTACTTTGCTGATGATGTGAATAGTAATTCAAAAATCTGCCTGAAAATGTAGGTTTTCTATACAAATTCGTTATTACACTGTTATAATTTTCTCTAATGATATGTAAATCTAAAAAACTAATTTTATTCTCACTTTCTATTTCAGAAGTAAATTGTAAGTTCACGTCATAATTATTGAATATTTCTTATGTATAATTAATAAGTTTTTGTTGCAACGCCGGTACCCTAAGCGGGTGTTGGGCGTAGTCGTCCAGAACGGACGGGTGGGTGCCTATCACCACTACACAGCGCGTCCTCAGGTTGCGGATAGAGGAACGGCCCCTGAGAAGGAGGTTAACTGCGAATAAATCGAATAAGCAGCCGCGGACAGCCGATAGGCCCGGGCGTGGGTGTGATGAGCCCACACTGGCGAACGCATTCATCTAGAAACACTACGCAACCACCACAACAACGAACACTCAACAATATTTCCTATTTTCACTTTCTCTTTCTACCTCACTATGTCTATATTCTATCTCTTTAGGCACACATTACAAAAATCCTGCTGTCGTGGAGGATGCAGGAGCGATGATAACTGTCCCGAAAGGGGATGTGTAGAATGATTCGCCACCTGGTCTTACGCGGTAACGAAGTCAGCGAAGGCGCGCTGCCTTGCCTATGGCATATCCTTTGGCCTCCAGCTGTTTTTTGATCGTGGATACTACCCTAAAGTGTGCTGTCTCTGTGGATCTCCCTGCTCTGTAGGCGTGTTGCTTTTTGTGTAGCCCCTTGTCACTCAGAACCTTCTCTCCAATGTATCTGTCGACCATTTGTTTAACGGTCTTAAGTACAAAAGAAGTCAGGCTAATTGGAAAAAAATCTTTCGGGGATGTGTATCCATTTCTCCCTAGTTTCGGGATAAATACTACCTTAGTTCTCTGCCACCCCGAGGGGACCAAGCTAAGCGTGATGCTTGTTCTCGCCATTTATGTCAGTGGGCCAATGATAATGTCCTCCGGTTTTTGAAGCAAGGCCGGAAAGATACCATCGGATCCCGGTGATTTAAATGGCTCAAGAGATTTTATAGCCCACATAACCCTCTCAGGCATGATGATCCGTCTGACCAGCAGTCGATTTTCGCTCGGTTCGGCGTACGTCGGTCTGCGGCCCTTACCAGATCCTCCGCCTGACAGGTCATCCGTCCCCGCCCCCACGGAGCTGGGGAAATGCGTTTGTGCAAGGAGATTTAGCGTCTACTTTTCTGTAGTGGCGTAATATCCATTCGGGAGTTTAAGCGTGCTTAGGACAGCCTCGGGATTCCTCGCCAGGATCCACGGAGACAGCACCCTTTAGGCAATCGCAAATTAGAAGCCAGCAAGAGCAGCACAATACTTAAAGGTACGGCGGAGTCTGAATGCCCGCAAGGCGGCGTCCTTTCACCACTAATATAATGCCTAGTGGTGTATAAGCTGTTGACCGAATTGAACAACAGGCTGCACGGCAATAGGATACGCAGATGACATCCTAATCATTGCACGCAGCCATTCCCTTGACCCCTTGATAGGAGTCATGCAATAACGTGCCATAACGTTAGTAAACAAGTGGTGCAATAAGGCTGTGTTATCTGTCAATGCGGCTAATACAGAGATCCTGGTCTATACTAGAAGATACAAACGGAAAAGGAAATGCAACTTGACCCTTGGGCGGCAGAAACTGCCTCTTAAGAGTCAAGTTAAATATCTAGAGGTTATCCTAGACAATAAGCTGTCCTGATAGGGAAGGTCACGGCTAACCTGTGGCGAATTAGAAGAGTCATAGGAAGAAACTGGTAACTGTCACTAGAAGCCTTGAAATTGATGTATGAGGCCGTACTCAAATCCAGACTGACGTATGGTTTGGCAGTGTGGTGGACGAGAGCGGCCCTCTCCACCTCAAACATCCTCCTTGAACGGCTGAGGAGTCAAATTGTGAGGAGCATCTCAAGTGCTATGAGATCAACACCAACACCAGCACTGGGAATGCTGCTTGATGTAGAACTACTTAAATTGACACTGGCTGCAGCAGCTGCATTTCATCTAGAGTAGAATAGGATGACAAAAGAATAAACATCCTGAATAATAGAGACCTGTGGTATACAGATGAATCCAAAAGGAAGCATGCTGCAGGAGCGGGGGTGTATTAACGACAGAGCGGTAAAGGAAAAATCTTGCCGCTAGGTCGATATGCCACCATACTACAAGCGGAGCTGACAGCGATCATGTCGGCGGCGCAAGCAGCATAAGCTGAGAGAACGCGCCTGCGAATTTATATCTGCTCCGTCAGCAAAAGTGCTCTTTAAGCACTAAAAAACTTTACTACCAAATCTAGACTGGTATGAGATTGTTTTTAGACCCTAAAAAGACGCACTCAAGGCCAGGGTCATTCTACTATGGGTTCCGGGGCACTGCGGTGTCAAGGAAAACATGGTAGCAGATGACCTGGCAAAGTTAGGCGCGAAGAGTAGCCTAATAGGACCAGAGGCGGCTGTCGGACTCTGCCAAAGTCTAATTAAGGAGGAGATCAGGCAATGGGCGGAAAATGAGACAAACCAAATCTAGAGTCAAATTGCCACGTGTGGCAAAACCAAAGCCTTCATGACGACTAACAATGCGAAAAACTGGTCAAGAGTAATCCTTGAACTTAAAAGGGCAAACCAAGCTGCTTGTGGAGATCCTTACAGGGCATGACAGTCTGAATGCTCATAAACATGCAATGGGACTAACAAGGAAAGGTACCCAACCCGAACTCACCGATTTTGATGATTTTCATATATGTTGTAGAACATAAAAAAATAAGAGACACGTATTTTTTTTTATCGGCTAATTTTCACTTTTAAGAGGTAAAAACCTCCCCTAAAGTTAACCCCCAAAAAGCGTTTTTTTTAAATATCTCGGCTTAAAATTAATATTTGTCAATGAAACAAATTGGAGGTTATTTCTTACAAAAAGAGCAAGTATTTCATGGTGATTTGAAGAGTAAGGGTAGCATCCCCTATTTTTTAGGGGTTGAAAACATATATTTTTTGGCATAATTTTATAATAAAAATGTTTAAACCGACTAAA